>JAKWJD010001764.1:18776911-19216911 GCA_027705065.1 Solanum peruvianum | reverse complement strand
AGGAGAGGTACATGCTGAGACTACCGGTGTTCCTCCCATTGACCCAGTATTAGCGCCACATATTATGTCATTCTTGAAAGGTTTGGTTGGTCCTGGAGTGATTCCCTCTGTTTAGGCAACTCAAGCTCCCGACAATCCTCTTATTTCTAGCACTGCTCTTAAGCTGAGTGGAATGGGAGGTAATGATGCTTTCTTTCGTCCTTTGTTGGGTTCCGTTGTGAGTGGTAATGAGCATGAAATATTGACTTAAATTTTAAAGCTCAAGCCTCCTATTTTTCTTGGTTTTGAGAGTGAGTATGTTCGTGAATTTATTCTTGATTGCCATGAGAGGTTTCATATATTGGGTAGTGTTCATTAGCACGGGGTTGAGTTTGTGTCTTTCTAACTTCAAGGTGAGGCCAAACAGTGGTGGACACCTTATGTGGAGTGCAGATCTTCAATTTTACCTCCACTCACTTGGACCTAATCTCATGCTCGATTTCTAGAAAAAGATATGCCTAGAACCTTGAGGGATCTTAAGAAGAATGAGTTTATGGCTTTGGAGCTAGGTGGTATGACTATGTGGTCTTATGAGACTAAGTTCCTTGCTTTGTATAGATATGCTACACAGTTGGTTACTATAGACGAGGAAAGGATTCGTTTGGTTATCAGAAAAAAAATTATGAGAAATGTCATAATGTGACAAAAACCTTTATGGATTCAAATACTACATATGCCACAGAGTTGGTTACTACGAAATTGATGCCTTTCTTAGACAAACAACTTTGTTGCTAATTTATGAATCTAGAGACAAAATTTACTTTAGTATACAAATATACATTTTAGTGAGTAACTTATATTATTTTAACTACAGATCAAGCATTTATTTAAATACAATCGACTTCTTCACATATTAAAATCATAGTTAGTGATCAAATAGGTTAGTCGACAATAAGCATATTGTTTCTGACAAAACTGTGTTTTTAGCTAAAATTTTCTCACGTTATTTGTGACAAATAAATTAGTTATAAATTTTATGAGTTTGGTGAAAAAAATTTACATTTCGTATTAAAATGTATGAACCACACACTTTTAATGACAAAACATAAAATAATGTATTCAATTTGTGTAAAATTTTAATAATTTTTGTGATGAAATGTGAGTTTTTTACGAAAAAATTACTTGTCTCTAATAATCTATTGACTTTAGGTGGTTATTCGTTAGATCACTGAATTGATGTAAGAATTCCCCCAAGCTACATACACACTCAGTGATCATCCCTTCGTATCCGATCCACCAATTTTTTTTGTTTTGAGGACACCACATTTAATTTTCAATGGGGTGAGGGAAATTGCATGAATACTCATCTACGATGTGTATGTTGTTTTGATTGTGTTTCATTTAGTTTTTTCTCTCTTTACACAAGGATCGATTGGGTTGAATAATAATGACTTGAATAGTACATATGATTATCATGATTTATAGTGTTGTTGTTGAGTGAATGAAATTTATGTGATCGCACTTTTGAGAGATCTATTTGTATCTTTTACTGAGTAGTTATGTTTTAATATAAGCCTTGCAATGAACATCACACGTACACATTTGATCTTTTCGTGCTGTACAAAATGAATGTATTAGAAGTTCCCTATATATTGAGGTTTTACATGAAAGCTTGTATGTGGAATCTTATAATTTTCTTTGTTAGTCTAATTTTCTAAATCGTGGTAAGTGTAAGGCATGATCATGGTAAACAATTCTAAGACGGGAACCAAATTTTCATATCCTTTGTGACTACTTTGTGAGGGTATGCATCTATCATGGAACCATTTGAACCTAAACACCACTTTGAAACCTCTTGAGAGTAAATTGTCCCCACTTTCACATCTAAAATCCTCCGTTGTTATATTTCAATAACCAACTTAGGCCAAATCCTAAGTTGTTGTATGGAAAGGAAGGAGGAATGAAAGGCAATGACAAAAAAGATGAAATAAGACTCAACTTTGAAGTTTATTACAAAAAGAGGGAAGAAGAAACCTCTCCTTATAAAATATGTAACGTTCAATTTTGAAAAATGGAAATGAAAAATGACGTTGATGAAATAAGGGGAAATCCGAATAAATTAAGTGACAAGTTAACGCTTAAGTTCTCAAATGTAAAAGAATGAAAATTACTTTAGAAGATGTGATAATTTGCAACAATGTTTTGAAAATGTGAAGTCACTTACCAAAAATTGTCCATATCTTAACCCTCATCTCCATTACAATCCTAAAAGAACCTTGAGATCTTGCATTAGCTAGGTTGTGTGATGATTGGGAAATATGGGCAAACATATGGGATGAATCTTGCATGTATTTCTCTAGATTGTAAGTTGTAAATCAATAATCTCATTGCTCAGAAAGTTTTCAGTATATTTTCTTTTACTTTGAATATGATTGACTAAAATTCCTATTTTAGGGGTGTGCAAATTAAGTTGAGTTTTAATTACGTTGGTGGAATAGAGTGTATTGCTTTGTTTTTATTTATTTCAATATAGAAAAAATTATTATCATGTGTTACTTTATTAAATGAGGTTGCTAAACTTAATTCTACTTTAGATCGTCATATAATGCTTGAGAAAGAGTATATGAAGTGGTTAAGTTATTTGATGATTGCATATTATATTTATATTCCTTATTTTCTTGAATAAAAAGTTAGGAGTTCATTTCTATATACTAGACTTGATCAAGAGAGAAGATTTATGTGAAAACAATGGGTTACTTAGTAGATTATATAGTGGAATGTCCGAGAGGAATTGTTGTGATAAGTATGATGAGATTGAGAAATTTAATGTGTGTTGATTTTTATGCATCCTCTCTATGGGTAGTTAATAAAGTTGATCAATCACATTGATCCACCTTTTCAAATCAATACTCAGTCCCGCACACTCCTAAATTATACTTCCCTTTCTTACAAATCACTTGTTTTAGTTTATTTTTTCAAGAGTGGTTACTACATAATCTTAATTGATAATTGGAATTGATTCCATGCTTGTTACTATCTAGATACAATGAATTAGATCAATCTTTAACTTTATAATTGAATTCTTTCATATACCACTTCCTAAGAAATTCGACCCTCATGTCATAAGTTGGATTATTAGATTTCTAACAACCTCTTAATGGTTTCATTGATTAAAAAGTAATTTGAGAATTATCAAAAATGGCTTCATTATCGGGGAGTGGTTCTTAGAATTCTCTTAGTGATGTAATTTTTTTAAATGATTTAATGTAATAGAATATTCTTACCATTTTTTTCAATGTTTTCTCTTAATATGTGACGATATGAGTTTCATTGGGGAATAATGATGCAAACTAAAATGGGAAAAATGATGATGTTAGGAATATGGATGATGTGAATGTTATTTCAATAGGGAGTATGGGAGCTATCCCATTACACCAAGTTGGGAATGCCATATTCCATATAACTGGAATCACGCTTCAATAACTCCAAATGAAGGGAATATTTGGGGGTTCTAGGTCAAGAGGATTTCATGATCATATAGAAAACTTTGTGGATGTATTTGGTCTATTTGCTTTCAATAATATCACCCCAAGAGTCTATTCGATTGAGGTACTTCCTTTTTCCTCTAATGGAGGAGGCTTCTAATTCGTTTTTTGAATCATTAAAGGACTCAATAACTACTTAGGAAGAGTTAACTGAATTGTTATTTGAAATATTGTTTCCTCTTTAGAGGATGGTGAAGCGTAGGGAGAACATCCAAAATTGTAACAATTTGAAGGTGAACCTATCCATGAGATAAGTTAAGGTTCAAAATGTTTGTATTACAATGTCCTAATCGTGAGTTGCTAGATAAAGTGTTAGTCAAATATTTTTACTAGATTTTTGATACCTTGAACAAAGGGATAGCGGATCAACTCATTCTAGGTCGAATAATGAGGCAATGATTTAAAGTTGCTTCGAGTATGCTTGATGAGATGACCAAATCAATCATGCATGGCGTACAAGGATAGATTTACACCCCGCTCAATTTGGATTTGACAAAAAATCAATTAGTGAAGAACCAATACGTTGATGAGAACATGGATAAAATGATGATCCAACATGACTTATTATCGTAGCATCTCATGGTGGTGGGTTCAAGTCAATGAACATTTTTCGAACTAGTAGTGGGTTGAGCCCATAGGATGCAAATTGTAAGACATGTACGATGAAGAAGTCCAATTCTTAAGCAACTTAAGTGGGGGGGGGGGATTCTCGCCTAAGTTATACTAGAGGGAGCATGATGGTGACAAGATAGATATGTCCTCCCTCGTGATCGTCCTAAACCAAAGGAACAAACGTATTTCAAAAGTTTCAGACTGGAGATCTCTTGGCATGAATTTCGAACACAGTGAGGGGTCCAACAAAGTGTTGAGATCATTAAATACTGAAATCTCTACTTTTACCCAAACTATGACTTCTCACACAGTGTAAATTAAGAAACTTGAGGCTAAAATGAGACAAATTTCAACTCATAAATTTGAGAACAAGAAGAAGTTTATCGAGATACATTGTTGCAAACCCAAAGAATGATGCTCAAAAGCATGACCACGTCGTGACATGACATTAAATAATGTTTTCTCGGAGACAGCCCAAGTTTTTACTATTTTTCAATGAATTGTGTTAAAATATGCATGTGGAAGTATAGTCCCTAAGTCTAGCAAATGTTGGTGAGATGTAGGCTCATTGGATGATTTGATGGACTGTATTGACGAGAAGAAATTAGCTTGTCACATAGGCTACAAAGAGTTGGAAATGATTTTCTCACTTTAGGAAAGCTCCTACCTTATTCGGTGACAAGTCAAAGTGGTTTGGAGAGATGAATTAGGTTCACGAAACCTAAATTCATGGTTGATAACGCATAAAGACAAAATGGGTGATCTTTTGCTCCTTCAGCTAGTCACTAGAAAGCTTCAGGGACATTGGTCACAACTCACATAATGGGGTTTCAACCAAAAAATCATTGGTCTTTTGTCCTCTAATGTCCAATCTTTATATTCTTGACTTTTCTCCTTGGATCTTCCATATAAATTTTAATATATTATTTGCACTTTTGTTTGTGCTCGTATGGATTATATTTTTGTTTGTTTTCAAAGTTTCAATTCTTGTTTCTCTATTAGTGCTTAATGATTGAATTTTTGAGGGTTGATCTTAGTGTTTGGCTACTTAAATTTATGCTACTGTGTATTGGGATGGTGATTGAATATAAATGATTTATGGAACATTGTTATTTTTGCTTAAATTTTTTTCTTGTGTGGAGAATTAAGGTGTTAGGATAGTTGTTGCTTGGAATTGAAAGTGCCAGGCTTATTGGCCCAATTGAAATTTTTTTAAAGCAATCTGATTAACTCATAGTTCAAAAAATAGGCATAAATTTGTCCAATAGTAGATTCGGTGAAATCATTCTTAAGGGAAAATCATTATTTTTTGCATTAAATAATTTGGTCACAAGTCTGAGTAGCCGGGAGTTTGTCAAAATATGTGCGGGGTTTATTTGTTGCTTGAATTTGGAAATTTGGGTGAAGGGCTGAAAACTGCCTATTTGGCGAGCTGGAGGGATTAGTGAATCACCAAGAGAGTCCCAGCTCTCTGTTTGCTTACTGATTTGAGGTTTACAAATATGTCATTATTGGTGAGGTTCCTACAACTCACCATACAGACTTGACGACTGACCGAATTTGTTTGACTACTCGCTGACTTGGTAGGTATACATGAGAAAAATATCTTTTCTTGATATATCACTTAGATTATTTTTTAACTAACCCTTCCCCCGATCTTTAGGTTGTCAATACAGATATTTCAAAACCAAAGCTACAAGTACCCTAGAGGCCTCTTCCTTCTTATTATCCTTCACTACCCTAAAAAAATATAAAATGGGGTGGTCTTATCAAAGACCAATGACAGATCCTATGTTGCTTCACGTACCTCTACTCATATGAGCGACATGGTCCAAAAAAAAGTTGTAGCAACATCAAAGTTGACGGTAAAACAAAAATTGGGGAATCCTTTGATAAAATGCATAGTTCTGAAAATGAATCAATCGACTTCACCCCGGATAAGAGTGAAGAATCGACTAAAGAATATCTGCTACAGTGCATCAATCACAAGCTATAGCCCTTCCAGCCCCTCAAAATAAAAGGAGACAATCCTCTCCAAAATTATGTGAGATACAACTTCAAATATTGATGTCCCAAGTGTTGCTTATTATTATTTACCGACCTATAATCAAATTGAAGGTAGGTGGGTTCAGTATCATCCTAGAGAAAATTATGTTGTCCACCGACTAGGTGATGAATGACTACCTGGCAGTGTGGAATACTATAAATGTCAAGGTTTTGATTAGTTTGCCCGAGCCTAGATACCATATGTTCCCTCTTAGGAGAGATAATTTTATGAAGCTTATTCTAAGGAACTCATGAAGAAGAGGAAGGGAGATGTTAGGAAGCCCATTGAAGAGGTAGAAGTTAAAGGGAAAATGGTGCTGACACCATAAATGAAAATTTTCGTTCTTAGAATAATAATACTACTTCTTACTAAGAGAGGAGAAGCTCTTGATGACTTGTGGGTTGGTCACCGCCATTTCTCCCTAATGCTACTCCCTCATGAATTTTGGATGGGTAAATATTGTGAAGAATTAGTTGAATGTGGTTATGAGGTACTATTCAGATTTCTCAGTAGTAAATTGATTCCATATAAACACAAATTTGTTCTCTGACAATCCAAGGTTGTTCTAGTCGGGTGCATCATCAAAGGAGAGAAGATCGACATAGGGAGAATTATCAAGGATAATATGATTATGAGAGAGAATAAAAAATAGACATGTCTGCCTTTTCCAGTGTTGATTACTCTTCTCTATGAGATGGCAAAAGTTTCATTCATAGATTCTACTGATGTGAGGATCACTCCACCTTTTTGTAGTGACATTTGATAGATAGTGTAAGGGATGATACGTCTAGGAGAAAGTCGGCACCAGCTAATAGGACCGCCGTAGTTGATTTAATCACCTTGTAATCCAAAATTGTGCATATGGATTCTATTATGGATCCTTCGGGTAATGCAACCACCTCTCTTCTGCATTTTTTGTGCCTCCCTCTATTTCCTGGCTCCCATTTCTAGAAACTTTAGATTATGAAACGGTGAGCGTTGCCTATTCAATGGATATAAAGATTCTCGTCTAGAGAAAAAGGTCTCGTCCATGATTTCCCCATCCATTAAGGTCGCCTTTACTCCCTTCCTGGTAGAGTTCGAAGCTCAAATGGAATTTTTGTTCGATTATGGTTTTAGATTGTACACCCTTACTACTCAAGTTGATGAGTGAAAACAAGTTGGAATGTTGTTAGATGAGGTGGCTCTCATGAGGCTGACATAATAACCTTCGAGGTTATTTCAATATTTTGCTTGTTTTGACTTTTTTGCCCCTTCCTGTATATTCCTTATGTCTTTTGTGTCATGCTAGGATAAATGGTTTGCTTTTTAGGGTAATTGGTGAATTTTAGTGTAAGTACTTTATTTTTAGTAGCCTAATGCTTTAAGAGTTAATTAATCAACATTCAGTGTTTTTGAGGTCAGATAAGAATTTCTTAGTTCCGTCAACTCTGCAAAGGTCATTATGGTCTAAAGTGATAATTTATTTGGATTTTTTGAGACTTTCGTTTGGAGTTGTTCCGATAAGGTGTTTTATCCTTTAAATTTTCTTTAAAATTTGACATTATTCAACTTTCTTGGTAAACACGCTGGAAATTAAATTTTGTCAACAAGGTTCACTTTGGAGAGACAAACCTTTTTGTTTAGTTCTTGAGGTTATCGAAATCCTTTCATGGGTTTTAGCATTATGTTGGTAATACTCTGTAAGTGTTGATTTTTGTCAACATTTTGTCGAGATGACCTCTGTTGGTTGTTTCACTGAATCTGTTGAGTGTAGAATATCATGTTCAATATAGTACCATATTCATTTTGCCTTGATAGGGTTCTCAATGAGATTTGGACCTCGGTGGAGAAGTTTGCAATCTTGGGAGATTGATATCTTCTTCGTGTTTGCAGGCCCCTGGCTGCATTCACGGAGAGTAACTCTCTCCTGACCTCCACATTCGCAAGACTTGTCTCTTATTTGTGGAGAGTTACCTCCTTTTGAATTTTTCTTCGCGAGCCCCTAGCTTCATTTTTAAGGTTTGACCTTATTTCCCTCCACATTCATGAGCCTCACTTTGCATTTGCGGAGGGTAAACTTTTTTGACCTACGCGTTCACGGGGAGGCCTCGAGGTTCATGAAGGGAATTTAATGCCTAGCAGTTTTTTTAAAGATGAAACAACCTCTAAATACCCATTTCACCTTTGGTGTTTATGGGATTTTGAGATCTTTTGGTGTGGGTTTTTGCTGATTCTTATTGGAGCACATTGGAAAAGTTTGTGGGCTAATAGGGAGTTGGTTGAATATTCCTATTCTCTTGGTAAATTCCATAAATTTATTTTCATTTCCCTTTTTAACCCCTTGAGCTAAAATAATGGTGTGGTTTATATGGTTTAATTGAAACTTTATTTTTGCCCAATTTCAAGGAAGAAGTTGCTTGAGTAGCTTTGGACCTTGTGATAAAGTCAATTTTAGATGTCCATGCGTTGGTCCCACTTTTTCTTTTTGGTGTTCTTTCGTTCTTTTTTATTTCCTTTGTTTATATTAGATTTTATGATTGTTTTTATTTTCCCTTAATGTTGCTTGTAACTTTGTACCACTGATCAATGGCTCTTCAGAAGGGAAAAACGCTTGAGTTATTTTTCGTGTGTGGTTTTCATCCTTGTCGTTGGCTATGGATCATTTATATTAGACTTGTCTCTCTAAATTGATTACATTTTGAGTAATATCATATGATTTGGTTGGAGTCTTAAGATCAGCGTAGATTTTGATCCATAGAAAATTTATGTCCATTGTTGGGTTGTTAGGTAGTTTAATCGGAATGCCTTAGTTTAGGTTGGTGCATATATTTCTTGACTAGTATCCTTAGAAATGCTAGTAGGTGGTATTAAACTCTGGTTTTTGTGTGTATTGGTTGTTTGGATTGGTTTGTTTGTCTTCGTCAATTATTGAATTTTCATTGTTCCCGATCATTGGATTGTTGGGACTGAGGTCGTGAATTGGAAGTTGGAGTTCCAAGTTTGGACCTTTGGGTGACATGAAAGTTTCCTTGACAAATTATATGTGGTTTGAATTTACTTTTGGTAATGACCACATTGTCTTGGTGTGAAAGAATATTCATGGCATACTTGCATTGGAATTTTGAAATAAAAGAGATCTTGGAGATGATTTTTGAATATACTAATCTTATGATGATATTAGGCTCCTTAGGAGCGGGATTACTTGTTTTAAAATTTCTTTACTAGAGGAAAAATTATTTGGAGGGTAAATGCCTCATTTCACCTTGTAAGGCAAATCTTGATAAGTTGCAGCAGTCCATAGACTCCACTTATGGTTTTACTTTATTTATTGTTGATAAACTCTGGCGGTCCGCAAGTTCAATTCCAGTAGGTTTTATTTAATGTTGATAAAAATCTAGCGGGTTCTATAGTTGGTCTTGGGAGTCGATGAAATATCTAGAGAGACAACTCACGAACCTTTTGCATTCATTTATTCATTGGCCATATATACATTGGGCTTGTCTGTGTTTGTTGACTACTTGTATGACTATTTGGTGTATATAAGCTTACCGTTAGTCTTTATCTGTCTCCTCTCACTTTCATTGTGCTATTTATTTATATATTTGATCTTTCTAAGATCGATTGGCCTATTTCCTACTTGATACCCCTTGTTTCGTACTCGTTGTACAGTTTTGTATCTTTTTCTAATTAAGATCCTAGTACGAATCATCCTTGATGAGCGTTGAATCTTCCTCAACCATCACAAACTTGAATTGTTCAGAGATTTGTTGATTTCTCTCTTTTGCACAGACTTATTTTTTATCTTTTCGATTAGTTAGTTCTTTTGTATTCATGAATTTCTATACTTAGTAGCTTATGTATAGATGAAATCAGGTCTGAGGATTGGTTTTATGTGAGTTTGTCTTCTCGGTGTCTTTTAGGTCCTCTTTTGTATATTTTGTATCGTATTACATGTTTACGGTATTGTCCATACCTTTATCTTGCTTCTCCTTTTGCTTATTATTATTATTACTAATAAATTATAGTAGATGCCATCATGGCTTAATTGTGGATTGTGACAATTTGGAATATGAGCTTTAGGTTCATTATTTTACCGATACAAATATAAGTGCCTAGTTGAGTCTTGTAGATCGGTAAGATAACGTCTGTATTCAATCTTTTAGAGACTATGAGTCAATCCTTGGAATACTTTATTTTTTTCTCATTTCATATGGTGCTTTGATGGTTGTCAAAATGTCCAAACACTATGTGATTGCTTCTACCTTAGATGGCTAGGTCGAGGTTGACTACGGGTGGTTGAGAGCCTCCTACACTTCTAAAAGGGCCCTAGTTAGGGCTAGAGGCAAGGTTGAGCCACAAATCAAGAGACAAAATGATTTTTATCTACAGCTCGAGATAAAGAGCGAGCACTATCACCAAAGCCTATGATAGAGATTAAGCATGTATAGCATTACCCGAATGGACTAGAGCGCCCCTGCCTCCGTCGCAATTTATGGCCACATTAGTACTTCAGTACTTATAGAAACCTTAGCGAGGATCCCAACTTGATGAAGGTTATGTCGTAGGCACGTATTATGCCTAGCTCTTTAGTTTTAGACATGTCTAAGATGTGGAACAGACTTCAACCCTAGAAGGGACAAAAGGAACGCAGACCCCCACCCCCAACACATCATATTGTTGTGGCACCTCTTTTAGTGGTTTATCTAGTTCTAACCTTTACTCCAATTATTGCCCCTAGGCCATCAATGTCATCTATGAAGCAGAAAATGTTTGGGACAATTCATTAGATTTTGTACTCCCAAGTTCTCTAGTGTTACGGACAAGGATGCTTACGAGTTTCTATTTAGTTGTCACAAGAGGTTGCATAACCTTGGGCTAGTGGTCTTACATAGGGTTGATTATACTGCCTTCATTGACAAAGAAGTGGTAGAGATATTATCATGAGCGCAAACCAGACGGGTCTCATGTGATGACTTGGCCTCATATCACTGAGGCTTTCTTGGAGAAATATATACCTCGAATCCTGAGAGTGTAGTTCAAAAATAAGTTTATAGACTTTACTAAAGGATTAATAATAGTTTCAAAGTATGTGACACAGTTCCATATGTTTGCTAGATGTGTGTTTACATTTATGCCTAAAGAGAATAAGAGGGTGTATAGGTTTGTCTGAGGACTCTCATTTCCACTTTTGATGGCTACAAAGAAGATGGTGGCATCGACTTGTTTTTTTTCTTTAGATAGTTGACCATGCAGTCACCATCGAGGGGATCTGTCGTGAGGCCTATGGAGACAGTGACCACAATCCCTATCATGAGAATGGTTTCAATGGGTCCTAGTCCCATGGTAGGGGTTTACCAAGAAGTGTTTAACCGTAGTAGTTTCAAATTCCTAAGTTGGTTCAGGTAGCTCTTCAACTTATAGAGGTAGCATTCAGGTGCTAGTGGTCGAATGATTCAAGTATCAATTTAGATTGCCCATAGGCTACTCCGATGGCGTACTCTAGCAAAGTTTTGTTGATTCAACCTAGAGGGTTAGGAAAGAATGTTATGAGTGTTTCATGTTTGGCGCCTTAATTAAAAAGTTCCTAGAGTTTGAACTTCTATATATAAGGTTCATTCGAGTCAGATGGGTTAGGCCTCTAGTGTTCTGGTTTAGGGCACTAGAGTGGTCCATAGGGTATTAGAAGTGGTCCTCAGGTAGACATATTGGGTGTTAGAGGTGGACACGACCATGTCTATGCTTTTTTGGGGAGTCTGGATGTGGATACATAGGATGTTGTTATCACATGTACAATTTTCATCTCCTATCAGCCTAAGTATTCCTTATTTAATATAGGGTCGATATTTTCATATGTGTCTACTTATAATGCTATGCGGTCAGATACTGTGAGCTTATGTATGTTCTTATTCATGTAGCTACCCCCATAGGTGATTCCTAAGTGGATCGAATTTAGAGAGTTTGTGTGATTACCATCTTGGGTTATGATACTTTCCTAGACCATATTATGTTTGACATGGTACATTTCGATGTGATTCTAGACCTGGACTAGTTATATTCCTACCACACCGTCTTAGATTGCCTCTAAGGATGTTAGTTTGTGTATGCATGGTATTCCTCCTCTTGTATGGGCCGGTTATGAAAGTCATTTTTCAAGAGGGTTATATCCTTTTTTATGACGCGATGGTTGGTAGGAAATGGGTGTCTTACTTATCTTGTCTATGTATGTGATACAAATGTTGATACTCTTATTCTTGAGTTGTGTCACAACCCAATTTCTCAATTCATGATGGCACCTACTACTTTACACCAGTAGGTAAGCTTAACCCTTATCCCAGAACCATAAGCAACAAGCTATCTAGTGATATGCTCATATATTATGCCTCTCTAAAGAATCTTAAATGATCGTTATCAAGGAAAGAACCCAACTAGTAGGTTGGGGTCGATCCCACGAGGAAAATGGTTTATACTTAACTATAACTCACGGTTATAACTATTTAGTCAATGTCTTTCAAAAACATGTAAAAGGGGGGGTTGTGAAACAAATTCCCTTCACAATGTAATTAGCATTTGAACAAAAATAAACTTTGGTTTTATAAAGAGAGAGTAACTAGGATATATTGTTGGCCACAGGCTCATTACTCAGTATCCAGCAAAAGCAATCCTTTCATAGTATACTACATGCAAAGCGATAAGTTAGGTATCCAAATAGTTGGTCCAGCATCTAGAAAATTTCACCTCGCACCTTGGTCCGGTTACGTGTGTAGAATTTACTAACATTACCTCATATTAGACATCATAATCGATGTATGGCTTAGTTATTACTTCACACCAATCGACACTAGCCTATTAGATAGTATTACACTAAATCTATGTTGATAATACTTTTCTTATTAACTACCTCCTTGGTCCGTAAAGTACCAATAAGGTGAGTTCTAATGTTGGCTACCGTTAAAAAGACTTCTAAACAAAAGAATTATCAATGCATGCAACAACACTATTATTGCTACTAGGATTACTTTGTTAAATATCAATGGTTCCCACAACCCTAGTTGTGGATTTAGTTACCCATGCTAACAAGATGACAATTCATATTTTTTGATGGAAAAATCATGAAATTACTCAACAAGAAGAACAATTCCAGAAATCCAACTTGAAATTGCAAAAGAAATCCTTCAAACCAACTCTGAAAATCAATTAATTGCTAAAGTTGCAAAAAATCAATCTCCAATACACAAAAAAGAACAAAAGTAATAGTATCTAACCCAAAAATGATGTTTTAATACCCTATATATAGAAAACAAAGTCCTAATGAAAAAGGAATTCAAATAAGAAAAGTTTTACTCAAGTACGCCACATCAATCGATGAAACAACTGACAGACCATCGATCAATCGATGGTCCGTAGACTGCTTCCATTAGTCAGGACTTAGAAATACTTTTTCCTCCCCGGAGAGAACTCTTTCTGAGTCAAACGACGGACCCATAGTATGGTCCATCAATCCATCTATGGGCCATTGATGCTCCTCTCTATCTCCATACTTAGACTCTTCCAAAATCAGGTACTCGAAACCTCTCTGAACCAAATGACAGCTCACCAGTACGGTCCTTCGATCAATAAATGAACCGTCATTGCTTCTCATGGTTCCACACTTGGTCATGTCTTGAGTTTCTCATCTATGATAACCACTTACGATCCTTCGATTGAACGACAGACCGTTGATTGCATCTGTTGGTCTATTTCTACATTAATTTCAGTTGTTTCTTCTCTTGCCACCTGAACATCTTTCCTACTAAACAAGACACAAAACTTGTTAAAATAACTACACAAAGGCTTTAGACACACAAATATTAAATTTAAATGCTTAAGAAATGTCGTGAAATCATGACACATCAACACCCTCAACTTAAATTCATTGTTTGATCTCAAGCGACGCACTATGATCCTAAACAACACTTGCACAGAAACATGAACTTTTGAGCTCTAGCAATCATATGACTATCAATCCTGACTCTTTCTTGATTGAGTGCAGGCTTACGCTCTCAGGATCGACAAGATAACTCATGCAGATCACATCGAGACATAAATTCACAATGCAACATACACTGTTTTTCCTCTCATCAAGGTACAAACTTTCTCATAATGCAACTAGTACCCTCACTTCAAAACAAATTGTCATTTTTCACAAAGTTATTATGCATTATGGATACAAGGATCTTTTTTTCAACACTCGCACTCAAAAACAAGTTAAAATACAGTTAGTGCTCTATGTTATAGGCTTGCCCTAATTTTCGTTGCTTATGTTCAACACACTAGACTCTAGGACCACGATAGGACTTTCTTGGCTTGTAATGTAGGCTCATGGTCAGATGTGGTACATTTAGTGACTTTCTTCCCTACTTGACATTAACACTAAGCTTGCTACCTCTTTTCAAAGCTTTTGACCCCCTATTCTTTTATTTTCTTCTTTCATTTGCCTTGTTTCTTTATTTAGATGTGATTTTCACTTCTATTGCATCTGTTTTCTCATATTTATTGATTATTTATTTTACAACCATGCACATATTTCTTTTGCTTAAGCTTTCCTTTTCAACAACCAACTCTTTTCATACCCATTTTTGGGTTCTTCTCATAATAGTCACCCTCAACTTGTTGTTTTCTCATGAGTTGAGGAACACAATGCCCGAGGACCAGGGCCAAGACGAGGTTTCTTTCTGCATTATACACCCTTAACTTAGGCTTTTGACCTAAGTCAAGGTGGACATGTCCAACGAGAGACTTGGGCCAAAAAATTAGACCCTAGGAAGGTGAATTGGTGAATCAAAAAAAGTTGGTCTATTACACGCTCAACATGTTTGGATAAAAAAAGGGCAGTTGTTTCATTTGGTCAACTTCTTTTAGGCTAGATATTGGCTATTTCAAACTGGATGCCCTAGCAGCAAAGAACTTGATGCCCCAGCAGCCATCTCTTGGCTATTTCCACCTCAGTAGTGCTCTCAAGCATAGAACTGGATGCCCCAGCAGCCATCTCTTGCGCACTCCACTGATATTGGGTATTTCTACCTCAGTAGTGCTCTCAAGCATGGAAGTAGATGCCCCAAAATCCATCTCTTTCCCCCTCCACTGATGTATCTCCTCATCTACCAACGAGGCCCTCCTAACCTGCTCCAACTATGTTCTCTCACTCTTTCTCTCACGGTTCTCATCATTAGCCTCAGTGGTGAGGCTAGAGTTATACCTATTGGTACGAACCCATGGCTCGAGCAGTGACTCAACAGGGGCCTTGATCAAGGCCTCAGTACAGTGTCCTCAGTTAACTCAGTGGGAGCGATTTCTATATCACTCCCCCTAATATCCAAGATGGCATCAACATAGTTTTGCAGGCTGGCCAACTCATTCTGGATGGCAGTGAGGTCAGTGGAGGGGGCTGGTCATGCTAGAACAGTAGGTCAAGGGCATCAAGGCGTTTGTGAAACACTTGAATTTTTTGCTCCGCCTGCTTGGCCATCCTCTTCTCTATGAGGTCCTCTGCCTCTGCAATGGAATTCTGCATCCATGGCTGAATATGATGGAGCACGGTGGACATATGTGCCTCTAACATCTGTACATGAGCTAGAGGGACTAATGTTGTGGATGGTTGTATGGATCTAGACGAGCTCGGGGCCCTCCTAACTGCATGTGGGGAGGAGGCCGGAGTGGGATCCGCATGCTCTGGTATGGCAGGGGCAGCCTCTTGGGATAGCTCCACAATGTCTACCAAATTCTCTCTTAATGGGGGAATCTCAATCCGGGACCCTCAGTGGGGGTGCTGCTACATAGGCGCCATATATCTAAAGTCCTCGTTGGTCGACGAAGTCTATCACAATGCCTAGTTGGCACTCCTGCATCCCTACACATATGGAAGATAAGACACGAAAAGGGGTAAGTGGTGGAAGTCTTGAATGCCCTCTCGTGAATCTCCTATGTAATCATCTGAGCAAAGTCTATCTACAGTCCAGCTACCAGTGCTTCCACCATGACCGCCCTATCACATGTAAGTACATTGTCAGCTTTTGTGGGCGATAATCGATGTGGTACCAACAGCCAGAAAAACATGGCCTCAAAAGTTAAGGTAGCCTTCTTGATCGCGAGATATAGAGCCAGCCATTTTTTAACAGCCTCATGCTTCTCTGCACTTTTCTTAAACTCACCACTCTGAACAATCTCCCACCTATAGTCAAACTTTGAAATCTCTGAAGTATTGCGGATCCACTGAGAACCGATGGTGGGGCCGTATAGAAAGTGGAAAATGGTGGTTTTTGATATGTCAAATCGGTAGCCCCAGAATCGTGTGGAGGTGAGAGGGTCTTATTTGGCGGCTTTTTTCTGCCTATTGATGGAACCTCGGAGAGTGGCGATGTAGGAGGCATAGAACATCTGAACAATCTCCTCACTATAATTTTCAAAGTCTCGAGCCATCCAATCAAATTTTTAATGATTAAAGAGTATGTGCACCTCTGGGACTGTGTGCAAACTCCTAGTGAGGACTCGACGCTCCTTAGTGACCAGTCAGTTCATCACCTGAACTTAGAATTATTTTAAGCTGGGTTGAAAACAGGCTCTCTGATGGAAACGGCGGACGTGTAGAACGTCCTGAAGATCAATTAATGGACCATAGTCCACTTTTGTCATTTAATACTTTAGGATTATTTCTGGATGTGGCAATTACTGGACCACATCGACAACCTTTCAACTGATCGACGGTTCGTAGACGGGGTCTCGTACTAAGGGTTTGTGACAAATTTCAAGCCTTTTCCAAGTGCAATTTCGAGTTTCTTGTTTAACTCTTTTTTACAGAATCAAGTTTAAACGTGTTTTTTTTCACACCAAATAATAGTTCATCATCATAGAGTTAATATTTCGTGCAACTATCAAACGCAATTCATTGAGAACATGGAATCGTCATTCAGAATTTTCAAGAAAACTGAGACACACAACATTTTAGATCGTTAAATTCGCTACACAACCACTGTCTATCATCCCCAGGGAATTAATTACGCAAATTTAATTATGCAAATTAACTTAATTTAGTCCCAAGGTCAAGACCCACTCTCGAATTCCTATATTTGACTATGAATGAGAATTCAAGTGTAGAGTGTTGTTGTTGTGTACCCTTAGTGATATGAACCCTGAAGAAGTAGCATACGCATCCGAATCCCATCACCTAACTCTTGAGAATGGAAGAAGAGAATTTGGGGGATAGGATATTTGGAATGTGAGGAATATAATAGAGTAATGATTTTGGGAAATGGGGAGTTTCATTTGGGGGTGAAATATGGAACAATTGGTGGGATGAAACGATTAAGAAGGAAATTTTAAAGAAAATGGAAACAGGGAAGGAATTTGAAAGAGTTTGATTTTAATATTACTGGTCTGGTCGGTTCATATCACTGGCAGACTTGGATCCATGAAACCCATCGATAGTGCGTGGATCAATCGACGGTCCGTCATCACTCTTAGACTTAGAAAAAATTTAGACTTACCTAGGATCTATAGACCCCATCGATGGCCCTTCAATAGGGTCCGTAAACCTCTGCACCAGTCCAAATTCTGCAGATTTGTGATTTTTCCTTCTGCGCATGTAGCACCAGTTAGACCATTCTTTTTGTGTTTTTACGGAACCTTTCTAGACATGGACCCTATATTAATATCTAGCCAACAACAGCACACTAATGAAAAAAAGAACATAATTAGACAACTAAAAAAACAACGACTATTTCAACAAGAAAAACAAAACTTATCGTTGGCTAGAGGGTACGCAGGACCCTTAATTACTCAGACTTCATTAAGATGATAGGCCTCAACCACTTCATGAACACTCTTCGCATGCCCCAGATAGGTAATTATTCTTTATCCATTGATTGTGAACTTAGCCCTTCCTTGTTCTCCAGCTCAACCGCTCCATGTTGGAAAACTTTGGTGATGAGGAATGTCCCATTCCACTTGGACTTGAGCTTTCCCGAAACTAAGGGCAACCTAGATTTGAATAGAAGCACCAAATCACAAACCGCAAATTCTCGCTTTTCAATTCTTTGGTCGTGATACTTCTTCATCTTCTCTTTGTAGATGGCTGAACTTTCATATGATTTTAGGCAAAACTAATCAAGCACATTTAACTCTTTGAGACTCTGTTCTGATGCTCCGATCCAATACAAATTCAAACTCTTCATCGCCCACATCACCTTGTGATCTAGCTCGACTGGTAAGTGACAAGCCTTCCCATATACGAGTTGGTACAGAGACATACCTATGGAGGTCTTGTATGCAGTGTGGTAGGACCAAAGAGAATCATATATCCTCCTTGAGAAATTCATTCTATTGGCATTCACAGTTTTTGCCAAAATCTATTTGATCTCTCGATTGGACGCCTCAACTTGCCCGCTAGTCTGTGAGTGTTGAGAAGTAGCCACATTGTGATGAACACCATATTTTTTCAGCAACGATTTGAATTGTTTATTGTATAAAGTGTGATCCGCCATTGCTAATAATGTCCCTAGGTGTACTGAATCTGGAGAAGATATTCTTCTTCAGAAATGTGGTGACACTCTTCCCTTCATTGTTGGGGAGCGCAATTGCTTCAACCCATTTTGGCACATAGTCAACCGCCACAAGAATGTACTTCATCCCATGAGAACTCATAAACGGTCCCATGAATTCAATGTCGCATACACCAAATATCTCAATCACTATAATGGGATTCAAGGGAAAAGTAAGCTCTTGCATATTTGAAATTCCTCCATCTGTTTGGCACCGATCGCATGATTTGGCGAAATCATGAGCATCTTGTTGAATGGTTAGCCAATAATACCCACATTGCAAGATATTATGCACAGTTTGGATACCACTATGGTGCCCACCCAGAGGCAAGGAATGACAAGTCTCTAGAACACTGAACATCTCAACCTCACGTACACAACAACGAATAATCCCATCGGTACAACTCCGATATAAGTAAGGCCCATCCTAAAAGAACTTTTTTACATCATGCATGAACTTTTCCATTGGTGGAAGGTCAAATCTGATGGAACCAAACTACTTGCCAGATATTTCAAAAGTCTGCAAACCATGGGATCAGATCCTAGGAAGCAATCAATACATGTTCATCTGGGAATGTATCATCAATTTTATCTTTTTCTCCTAATTGACGCATAGCTTCATCCTCAAAACTTGACAAGTGGTCCGCCAGATTCTCGGTCCCTTTTTTATCTTTCACCAAAAAATCAAACTCTTGCAACAACAATGCCCATCTGATCAACCTTGGCCTTGCATCCTTTTTCGCCATCAGATACCTCAAAGCAGAATGGTCGGTATGCACTATGTACCTCATGCCAAGCAAATACGAGCAAAATTTACTTGAATGCAAACACCACCACAAGAAGTTCCTGTTCAGTTACCGTGTATTTCTTTTGGGCTACATTCAGGGCTTGACTCGCATAATAGATGGGGTCAAGGATCTTATACCTTCTCTATCACAACACCACACCAAGTGCAACCCCACTCGCATCACACATCACCTCAAAGGGTTCACTCCAATTCAGTGAAATAATGATCGGTGCGGATACCAAGTTCTCTTTCAACTCTTTAAATGCTTTTAAACAAGATTCATTGAAATAGAAATTACATTCCTTCTCGAGTAGTTTGCGTAAATGATGTGCATATTTTGAAAAATCCTTAATAATACTTCCGATAAAAGCTAGCATGCCCCCAAAAACTTCTCACACCCATGAAAGAGATGGGTGGAGGAAACTTTTCTATCACCTTCACATTATCTCAATCAACCTTTATACCCTTCTCCGAGATGCGATGGCCCAATACTATGCCTTCTTTCACCATAAAGTGACATTTCTCCCAATTTAGCACCAAATTATAATCCTAATATCTCTTAAGCACTTCAGGCAAATTATTCAAGCACCGTTTAAAGGAGTCGCCCACTATACAAAAATCATCCATGAACACCTCAATATTGTCCTCCAACATATCAGAAAATATCGACATTATACAACGCTGGAAGGTAGCCGGTGCATAACATATCCGAACGACATCCTTTTGAATGCAAAAGTCCCGTAAGGACAAGTGAAGGTGGTCTTTTCTAAATCTTCTGGAGTGATAGAGATCTGATTGTAGCCAAATAGCCATCAAGAAAGCAATAACAACCCTTGAATGAAAGTCTATCTAACATCTTACCCATGAAGGGTATAGGGAAATGGTCTTTGTTAATCCAAGCATTCAACTTTCAATAGTCTATGCAAACTCTCCACCCGGTCACTGGCAGTATTGGAACAAGCTCAATCCTTTCATTAGGTACCACAGTCATCCCACACTTTTTAGGCACACACTAATAGGAAACAACCAACTATTGTCAATAACAGGATAAATAACAGCAGCATCCAACCACTTGATGATCTTCTTTTTCACAACTTCTTGCATAGGTGGACTCAACCTTCTTTGGTGCTCAATACTTAGTTTGTGATCTGTCATGATTTGGATTTTGTGAGAACAAATACCGGGAGAGATCCCAATAATATCTGCAATTTTCCAATCAATGGCTCGCTTGAACCTCTTTAACATAGCCACTAAGTACTCTACTTGTTTCCCATTCAACTCTGCTGAAATTATCACCGGCAAAGTTTCATCTCTACCCAAGAACAGATACCTCAGATGAGGTGGTAGAGCCTTAAGCTCTAATTTTGAGGCCTCCACAATAGAAGGTCTCGCAGGTAGAGACTCGCGATGCTTCATATCCATTTCCAATTTCTTTGGCTTTGACCGATTTTTATTTCGTTTAAGTGCAGCCACCAAAGACTCATACTCTTCAATACCATCACTGTCAAAATTCATGATGACCGCCGCTAGTTCCTCAACACCTAGTCGCTCTTCAAGTTGTACTTTGGATACACTCTCAACCTTGTAGGATATAGCAGATACCATTTGGAGCTCACCACTCTGCTTCATGGACCTACATATATTGAAAGTAGCTTCTTCATTGTTCAACCTAAACTTTATGTGCCCTTTTTCCATATCGACTAGTGCACACCCAATAGCAAGGAATAGTCTTCCTAGTATGATGGGGACCTCAAAGTAAACCTCACAGTCAAGAATCACAAAGTCAGCCGGAAAGATGAATGACTCCACTTTCACAAACACATCATGGAGTATACCTATGGGCCTCTTCACAGTTCAATCGGCCATCACTAACCGCATTGTAGTAGGCTTTGGGTCTCCCAAGCCTAACTTTTTATAAATAGACAGTGACATAAGATTTATGCTCGCACCAAGATCACATAGCGCCTTAGCTTATTGGAGTAATCCTATAGTACATGGAATGGTGAAAGCACCTAAATCCTCTTTTTTTTTCCACAAGGGACCTCATAGCAATAACACTACAATGCTGCATTTTGTCATCATCTTCAAAACTCACCGACCTCTTCTTTTTCACCATATCCTTCATAAACTTAACATACCCAGGCATTTTCTCCAAAGCATCGATCAACGGAACATTGATGGAAAGTTGTTTCAACATAGTGATAAATCAATCCTATTTACCATCCTCCATTTTTTTCGCTAATCTCTGTGGGAATGGTGGTGGAGGTTTAGGGATGGGTACCACTTTCTTGGATGACTCTGATTCTTTTGTTGTTGCACCAAATCTCCACTATCTTCTGCTAAATCTTATTCTTTTGTCATATCACCTTATACTACAGATAGCATAGGTGGATCAATGGTCTGCTTACCTCCTCCAATAGTGAGTATCGTGCAATGTCCATCATTCTTTGGGTACTGGATAGTGTTTCTTAGGAGAGTACCAGGTAAAAATCAGTTCACAATAGTGGACAACTGATTCATTTGTAACTCAAGATACTATATCTATACCGCATATGATCCACCTTTTTCCTACTACCAGATAGCTCACTTCCTATCTCCTCGACATTCTCATCAGTTGCATCAAACCTCCTCATCATCTTCTGTAGCATATCCTCAGCCAGTATCATACTAACTCCATCGTCCCTAAGGGAAGCTTCCTAATTTTGAGTTGGAATATGGCCCACCTCGTTTATTCCTATTACTATAGTTATTCTAGTTAAAGTTGTTGTCGCAATTGTAATTCCCATCTTGGACATATTAACCCTCGTGATTGTAATTACCATAGTTCCGTTCTTGGTTTCCTTGACCTTGGCAACAATTATCTTGATTAGAACCTTGGGCGTTTGGTCAGAAACCTCCCGTATGATCATTAACTCATATACATCATCTTTATAGTAATAATCATATGCCGGTGGTGGTGGTTTTGTCAAATAGTTCACCGCATTCACCTTTTTTGCGCCTCCTTACATGCTTAAAGACCAACCCTAAATTTGTTGTCATTTGCGCCATCTCTTCACGAATATCATCTGCGGTGGAGTTGTTTGTAGCCTGTACCGCAATGTGTTTCATCTGGTGTCCGACTTTATAGTGATCCAAGCTTTATTGTTTTGAGATATCCTCTCTAACTTCTTTGCAATATCAGCATAATTGCATTCTCCACAGGAGCCAGCCACAATAGTATTAAGCATTGCTTTATTGTTATGATCTTGACCTCTGTAGAAGTACTCTTTCAGTGACTCATTATCAATGTGATGGTTTGGGACACCCCTCACGAATGCAGTAAACTTATCCCAAGAGCTACTCACCGAATCTCCAAGTAATTCCACAAAATTGTTCACCTTGTCCTTGTGGTTGAGGTTCTTGGACACCGGAAAGTACCTTGCTAAGAACATATCTCGCAATTGATCCCAAGTATAGATTGAGTTGTAGGGAATCTCAATGAGCCATATGGAAGCATCTCTTGTCAGTGATAAAGGGAACACTCGCAACCCGATAACATTCATATCCATGTCTGGTCTACCAACAAAAATCTTTCACACAGACCACAATGTGGCTATATGAGCATGTGGGTCTTTCTATGGCATTCCCAAAAACAAGCCCCTCGCGGTGAGCATCTGCATAAAGCTACTCGTCACCACGAATGGTGCCCAGCAGGTAGAGGGGGTAGGACAAGAGGCCCATCAGAGTCTGCAATATTCATGTTTCCTCTGTAGTAATCCTATGGTCATGGGGATACTAGAGGTTGCACACTAAAGGCATCACCAAACTGATTCTCAACGTGTGCCTGGTTGTGTGCCTCAAATGGTAATGGAGGTTGATGGCCTGCTCCATTACCTAGATTCCCTCTGTTAGGGTTGGTTGGAACCCCATTGTTTTCCATTCTCCTCAAGGTTGATTCAATTCAGGATCGTTGGAGTGAGTGGTTCACCTCGGCTCCATGTACTTGGCATACACTAGAACTAGATCTGAGAGAAACAAAAAGAAAAAAAAAGTAAAATCAAGAAATAGTTGACTAAATTCAAATAATGTAATTAAAATTAATTTAAAATCTAGATTCCCCGGTAGCGGCACTAAACTTTGATACACTCAAATTATACCACTCTAAAGAAGCATACGCGATCATTATCAAGTAAAGAACCCAACTAGTAGGTTGGAGTCGATCCCACGAGGAAAATGGTTTAGACTTAACTTTAACTCACAATTATATCTATTTAGTCAATGTCTTCCCAAAACAACGTAAGTAACGGAGGGTTGTGAAAGAAATTTCCTTCACAGTGTAATGAATAGTTGAACAAAAATAAACTTCGGTTCTATCAAGATGAGAGAGTAACTAGGGTATATGTTTTCCCCACAGATTTATAACTCAGTATTCCTAGCAATAGAAATCCTTTCAGAGTGTATGACATGCAAAGAGATAAGTTAGGTATCTAAATCCTTGGTCTGGCATCTAGAGAATTTCACCCCGCATCTTGGTCTGACTATGTGTGTATAATTTACTAACTCTTACCATTACCTCTTATTAGACATTATAATCGATGTATGGCTAAGTTATTACTTCGCACCAATCAACACTAGCCTATTAGATAGTATCACATTAAATCTATGTTGATAAATATTTTCTTATTAACTACTTATTTGGTCTGTCAAGTCGCAACAAGGTGAGTTTTAACATTGACCACTGTTAAAAAGACTTCTAAACTAAAGAATTATCAATGCATGCAACAACACTATTAAGGAATTGCTTAAATACTAGGATTAGTTTGTTAATTACTCATGGTTTTCATAACTCTAGTTGTGAATTTAGCTACCCATGCTAACAATATCACAATTCATATTTTTTAGAAGAAGAAATTATGAAATTACTTAACAAGAAGAACAAACCCAGAAATCCAACTTGAAATTGCAAGAAAAATCCTTCAAACCAAATTTGGAAATCAATTAATTGCTAAAGTTACAAAAAACCAATTCCTAATACACAAAGTTAAACAAAAGAAATAGTAGCTAACCCCTGAAAATGAGGTTTTAATACCCTATATATAGAAACAAAGTCCTAATGTAAAAGAAATTCAAATAACGAAAGTTTTGTTCAGGTACGCAACATTAATTGACGAACCAACTCACGAACCATCGATCAATCGATGATCCATAGACTGCTTTTACAAGTCAGGACTTAGAAATATTTTTTCCCCAGAGAGTACCCTCTCTGAGTCAAGGGACGGACCAACATTACGGTCCGTCAATCCATCTATGGGCCGTCCATGCTCCTCCACAGTTCCATACTTAGAATCTTCCAAAATCAGGTACTTGAACCTTCTCTAAATCAACTGACGGTTCACCACTACATCGACGGACCGTCATTGCCTCTCGTGGTTCCACACATGGTCAGACATTCCTGAGTTTACTTCAGTTTCCTGAGTTGCTCATATACGATCACCACCTACGATTCGTCAATTGAATTACGGACCATCGATTGCATCCGTAGGTCTGATTCTGCATTAGTTTCAGTTGTTTTCTTCTCTTACCACCTGAACATCTTTCCTACAAAGCAATATATGAAACTTGTTAAAATCACTACAAAAAGGTTTTAGACACACACAATCCTTAAGTTAAATGCATTAGTAATGCTAGAATAGTCTAATAAAGAACTAATGAAATAAACTGAGAATGTCTTAAAAAGAAACATTCAACTGGCCAAAATGGCTACTCAAGTCTCATTGCAAAACATCTGGAATACAAAGCTAAAAGACTCATAACTAAATGTCTGACTTTTAATGAAGCCTCTAAAACAACTGAGATGGTCGTTGGGACACGCCTGCAACAACTTAACAAACTAATATAATAACAGGAAGAAATAAAAAGGAGTCCTCCAAAGAGCAAGGAGGCTCACCAACTAAAGGAGGCTCACCAACTAACTCTAGAGTGCTTACTCGATCAATCATGCTTTTTGATCCTGGTTATTTGTGTCTACATCATTAGACGATGCAGGACAACTGGCATCAGTATATTATATCCGAGTAGGAATGCTAAAACAATATATAGGCTTGAAAGAATCATGAATAAATACTTACTCTGAATCTTATTAACTTCTGAATATTATAACTCAATATAATGCAATAAAACACATGCAATATATATAAAACTTATAAAACAGTGGAAGACAACATGGTTTATTAAAGATGGCACGGTAACAAATATAACTTTACTCATATATGAAAGTAATATAATTTATGTGGGAGGTTCTCTAACCAAAAACAACCACTATGAGCCTAAATGATGGTACACCGTTTTACCTCGCTGCCAAGGACCGACCTATACCTGCCATTAGTATAGAACCAAAACTACTAAGTGTATCCACTAGTCTATGCTAAAAAGCATTAAGGAATCATCTAAAAAGTATGACCTTTTTCTGCCCATGATGGCTACATGGTTTATGGGGGCTTGAGTTAATATGAACTCGTGTCTCCATATCGGTTATCAATACTACTCCCATGTATACTTAACTCATATGTTTTTTAAACAAATTCTTGTCTAGTTTGAGATAATTACTCAAAATTAACTTAAAAGATCTCTTGGAATCGATGTTCCCTTTTATATTCAAAACTCTTTTGGAGATCTCAGTTTCCTCTCATCTTAATGTGAAAACATTTACTCTTGGAAATAGTTAGTTCTCATTAGGGTGTCAAATGGGCGGGTTGGATTGAAATTGGAAATATTAAAATGGGCAAAAATTGGGTTGGGTCTTGACCCGCCCAATTTTACTTTGGGCTCAAATGTCTTGGGCTAAAAAATGGGTTGATTCTTGACCCGGCCAATTTAACCAGATTAATCAATAATTTAACATATTGATATTTAACTTTTATAATCACAACTAGAATTTTCGCTCAAAAAAATTTTTGTTAAAAAAGTTACAAATAGATAGAGAAATCCTAAAAGATGTTAAATAGATAATAATTCATACTTTCAATATAAGAACATATCTTAATAAAAGTTTTAAAATGGGTTGAAATTGGAGATTGAATCAGGCTCAATAAAGAATTTTTTCAAATTGATTAAGAATGAATGGGTTGAGATTGAACCCAATTCAAATCATCTTGAGCCCAACCCTTAAACTTCTGGGCGGGTTACCTATGTTTGGGTTCATTTTTGACACCCCTTGTTCTTATATATCATTTTTAAGAATGAATTTTACTTTTACTCTTTACTCAACTTCAAATCTTAAGTCTTAAAACAAAGTTAGAACATTTGTGAAAGACTTTTGAAAAACTTTAAGAACTTATTTTGACTTAACTCTTGACTTCTCTTGACTTAAATCTTAAGTGCTCTTGACTTGACTCGTAACTGATCTTTGAATTGAATTATGGATTCAAGGATTATGATTTGTTCGAAAGGATAATGTTGTTTAGGAATGATAAACATGAGAAAACACCGAACTATCAAAAATTGAGGGTGGGTTTGCGACGCGGAATAACATTTAATTTTTGGTTTTGAAAATAACTATTTAGGCAGAACACTCTACGACTGCTCTGCAATGCGAAACACAAATTCCCAAATCAGGGAACATGCTGCGCGACACGCCATTACATGAAATTTTGACGCGCCATTACATGAAATTTCTTCTTTGGTTTTGAGAATAAGATTTAATTTTTGGTTTTGAAATTAACAATTTAGGTAGAACACTCTGCGACTGCTCTGCAACACGAAACACAAATTCCCAAATCAGGGACCCTGCTGCGATGTGCCATCACACGAAATTTCTTCTTTGGTTTCTAGCCCCAAATCACCCAAACTCGTTTCTTTTTCTCAAATTTTTATTATATTCAAATACGCAACAAATGCACCTAAGAAGCTAACTCAAAATGACTTTATAATACAACGTCACAATCTCAGAAACTTTCCCAAATCAATCTAATTCAACAACATAAAAATCAAGAATAGGTATCAAGATAATCAACAATAAAACTTTTTTTGGATGAATTCATACTGAAATAAATATGTTTGGCTTGTGGGAGAATGATCCTAACATTATGAAAGCTTCACATACCTGGTAGGAATAAATCCTTGGCAAAAACCACAACTCGATTGATCGATCTTGATGAATCTTACCCTTTTTTCTTGTTTCTCCCTTCTTCTCCTTTCTCCAAGCTCTTGTGTAAATTCCACATTGCTAAATCTGACCAAATTCTGATTTGACCCATATTAAACTCCTAAAATAGATTAAAATAATATAACAATGAAAAGACTAAATTACCCCTTAAAATCCAGATTGGACATTTCCTTATTTCAACAACCCAACTTTCAAAGGGCATATCTCACTATTACAAACTCAGAATTTCAAAAATTCGGCGACGTTGAAAAGATTCTTCAAAGATATTTCCAATCATATTTGGAAATACACCTAAGTCATCCCGAGATAGGAGTTTTGGCCGTTTGAAGTTGACCAAAAATTCACTTTTCCTAACTTAAACAAATTTCCAGATTTCTCATTATTTCCAAAAATGATTTTTTCAAATTGTGAGACGTTACATTCCTAACAAAAATACCGAGCTTGTGTCCTAAAATAGGGCTCAAGTCCATGCTCGAAACAGCCCAAACCGCCACACGCAAAATTAATAAGAAAACAAACTTAAGGCAAAAACTTCAAGCTCAAATTTACCTCAAATAAAGGTTCACAAACACAATACAATCACTCCACCACGTAGACACAAATTCCACGACCATACATGACTTTGAATTACCTCAATCGGAGCTTCCTAGCAAGAGATATGAAAGTCTCAAAATAAGGGTTGAAGTGTCTTTTTTTCTATTCAAATAGTAGAGATTTTAGTCGCTAAGAATTATATCTGGTCGCTATAGGTTTGCATGAGAAACTCCAAATTTGGCAATTTTTTAAAGTCTCAATACACACCCTCGAAATTCATTTGGGGACGATAAAAAGAAACCAAATATGCTACCCCACTAAATTTGACACTCCAAACTCAATGGAACCATCAAAACTTCTATCCGAGGTTATTTTGATGATAAGTGGGTCCCACACCCAAGTTCCATTTTGAGCTAAGAAACACAAGAAGGGTCGAAATGAGACAGAAAACCTAGGAAGCCACATAAAAGGTCATTCTAGACAAAAATATGATATTGTGGCGTTAACCGGATTAACAGAATTCTCAGCTGAGAGTGTTTACCAAAAATGTTTACCAAAGTCAACCCTTCGCTTAAGCTCAAAGCTAAAATGCCTAACGACACATACTCATACCAGAATTCTCGTGGCCCTAGACAATAATGCCCTAGACTAAAATGGCTTTTCCAAAGCTGATGGAACCGTCAAAATAACTTTTTAAGGTTATTTTCTTGAACTTTTGACTGAAATTAACCTTCATGTTTTGAAGACTCCAAAATATGAAAACTTGCACAAAAGCCAAATGAACGAACCGACGACCAAATTGTCAGTCCCAACAAGTCATAGACGACTTGTGGTTGCTACAAAAAAAGTCTAAATGCTGAAAAGATCACAAAATGAAACAAAATGATCAACAGGGTCATTACAAGTTAGATCTTGTGGTTAGAAAGTTTGCTTATGTTATCCCTAATAATCTACCTGGTCTTCCTATGATCAAGATATTGATTTTGGGATTGAGTCGAGTACACAACCATTTTCTATCCTACTTTGTCTTCTTTTGTTTTGACCTTCATCTATGAGATGAGGAATACCTCCTACAGATGGATACAACTAATATTATGGAGCTTAAGGAAAATATCTATGATCTCTTGGGCAAGGAGTTCATGAAACTGAGTATATCTCCTTAGGGTTCTCATTTCTTGTTCGTGAAAAAGAAGGATGCTGCCTTACGTATGCATATTGACTACAAACAATTAAATAAGGTACATCCAACAACATGTATCATATGCCTCAAATTGATGATTCATTTGACCACCTTGAAGGTTTAACAATGTTCTCTAAGATATTCACATCCGGGTTTACCCCCTAGACGTAATCGGCGGCGGCGGCCTTTTTAAGGACTAAGACTAGCCTCTTAATTTCATGTCATTACATTCATAGGTTAAAAATGCGGAAAAAATTAAAACTTTTATTTTCTCTACTTGGAGGTTTACATAGACCTCTACATACACATAATATATATTTATATCGAGTATACATAGACCCTTCATATAGGAAGGTTACATAGCCTTTTACTTTTATAGCACATATATATAAAAATATAGAAATAGTCTCAACGATTGTCTCGTCTCATACCATCTAAACGGATGTCACAATATGGGCATAACCCTTGCATCAATTCAAGAAGACGATGTATAGGTCATAGGAAAGTACAATATTCAAATAACAAGGAAAGAAATGATAGAGTCAATAAGATCATAACAAAATCCAAAGCTAGAAGATGGCATTGCCCTCGAAAGTTGAGGACTACCCCACTTGGATGAAAGGAAGAATCCAAGCCTTCAACAATATCGCCTTCCAAACTCTTCAACGACCGGAACCTAAAATGTTTGGGACAAGGGAAGAAAACGGGGTTAGTACTCCACATGCACTAAGTATGAGATCTTATGCACATACACAAGCAAAACATGCTAAAAGGGACTTTTTTATCAAAGCTTGCCATTCTACCCCTTTTTAGGGCTTAATGCAAAGTCAAGTAAGTCATATTAATCAACCAAACATTCTTACTATCTCAACAAGTAATACTTATCCCAACACACTTGGAATCATTTACTACAACCCTAACATCAAGGAATATTATCACAAGAATGAATAAGAGTTAAACATATCATAATAAGCAAGACAACTACTCACAAGTTCCTATCAAGTCAAAAAGTGCAATGACCAAGCAAAGCCCCATAACCTTACTCAATCAAGTATCGACATAGACCACATGATCTAGTATGGAATCCGGTGTCATAAAACCCTACACTGAAAGAAGGCGAACTACTTGCCAAGGTAGTACCAAACATAAAACATAGCAACTATGTGGATCCTCTTTATATGCCATGCATTATAGTCTCCAATCTCAAGAGTAATGTAGTGTTCCTACCTTCCCCATGTGGAAAAGGACAAATCTCCATCTGGTTCACTCGGTGCTAAGCTAGAGTCCCGTTTTGAAATGTCTTTAAACCTCTAATTATCAATCATAACTTAATTTAGGTCACAGGATCTACCATTTGTATAATCATCATCATCAATAGCTCAATAAGAATTGTATAAGTATAAGTCCTTTCATCACAATTCATATAAGTGAGGTTAACACATAAGCGTTTCATAACATATTAAGGCACATTGATAGTTTTCACAATCCTTATACCACATACACCTTAATCAACCTCACAACATAGTAAAGATATTTCAATTCAACATCATACCACCCTATAATCCTAGTATAAGGCATACTCCAATGTAATATCATGGCTTAACAACAATTAATCACAATTCAAAGTAAAGATAGAGATTCTAACACTTACCAAGTCTTTCTCATAGTCTATCATCAAGGTCTACCATCAACCCATAACTCAACCCAACTTGGGGAGTAACATCATAGCACAATGATAACCAATATAATAACAAGGCCCATTCCATCTCTATAACACAATTCATCTTTAGATCACAACTTGAGACAAGGTACATAGGCAAATTTCACATTATAATTCATAACCTAAATTTAATATCAAGAACTAGCATGATAGTCCTATAATTAATCTTAATTTAACCATAATAGCACCATAGGATAGTAATCTAATCAACAACCAACTCAATTGAATGATCACCATACAACATAGGTCAAGATCACTACTTAGAGTTAGGGATAGAGGATCATATTCTTCAATTAGACCAAGCAATAAAAAATTATCATAAACAAGTTGAATTACATGTAAATCTACTCAATATAACCCTAATAATTCATTAACAACTCAATCCATGACTTCAATTTCGTAATTGAATGAAACCCATATGAAAACTCAACTTTTTGAAATCTATTTTGAAGGAACACTTTAAGGAAAGAATCTCAAAGGTGAATAGAACTCATACCTTAATGTTTCTCAACAATGTGATGAAGAATCCACCCTTTTTACAGCCCCCAAACCCTAGCTCTTGCTAGCCTTCAATGGTGAGTTCTTGTAGAGAGAGAAATAAGAGATAAGGAAGAGAGTTTATTTTGAGAGTTATCTTTAGGTTAATGAGAGTTAAGGGTATTTATAGAGGGGCTTAATTAACTTAAGTAGTCTCTCTTTAATCCCTAACTAACCCCTAAACCACTTAATTAATTAAATGAAATCATTTAAAATTCATCAGTGAAACTCGACCCTCACCGACGAGACCCCAATCGACGGTCCGTCGGTGAGTCGAAGGACCCCCCCTGTCCTGCACTCCATCGTCTCTGTCAGAGACTTTACAGGCGAGGTCTTCCTCCAATTTTTCTAAGTGTGGGGTGATGGTGGCCTCGACGCCCTGTCGATCCATTGACGCCTCGTCAACCCCTTCCGTCGCATGTAACAGTAGCCAGGTAAACAAGGGTCTTCACAAATCTTTCTAAGTGTGGACGATATTGGCCTCGATTCCCCGTCGTGCCACGTACGGACCGTCATCTGTCGCGTCGATGCACATTGCCAGGCAGTGCTGCATCAACCTGCAGGGATCCTCATCAAGGGACCTTGGTTTGTCCTTGGGGAGTCGTACACAGACGTTTCAATCATAAAACAACTCAAACACACCTTAGCTACCTTTCCACCCATTTTCGTACATTTTCGAGTCCTAAAAGTTAGTAAAAAGGCTAAGGCACACTAACATCCCTTTGAACTAACTTCCCGGATGTCTTTGGACGTTTTGGTTCTTAAACCTTCTAAATGACCTATATTCATTAAAAATGGACTTAGAAATAGTGTTTAGACTTTATGACACCTATGTTAGGATTTACCATGAGTCTTGGATTTTCAAGGTGTTACAAAGATAGACTTGAGATCGAGCTATCACCAGTTGACGATTAGGGCTGCAGAGATCCCTAAGATTGCCTTTAGGACTCATTACAACCACTATAAGTTCTTTGTCATCTCTTTTTTATTGACCAATTCCCCAACAACATTCATGGATTTGATGAACCGCGCGTTCAAACCCTATTTAGAGTCCCTTGTGATAGTGTTCATCGATGTCATCTTGTTATACTCAAGGAAGTGTGGAGCAGCATCTGAAATTGTACTCTATACTTTGAGAGAAATTCTTTTATTTACCCAAAACCCGACTAAATTCATTCTCCCAAATTTTCTCTCAAGCTAACAAAAAAGAAGCTAGGTTCCTTCCTAGGTCTTCAATTCACCATTATTTTCTTGGGCTTTAAGCATCGAGGTATATGGATATTTACCTATGGAGCACATTTCTTTATGGGGTCCCTTAGGTTTACAATTACACAGTTAATTTCAATAGATCATTTAGGATTCATCCAAATTCTCCATGGGTTTTTTAAAAAATTATCATTCAATTGTTATTTTTCAATCTTCTTGGAACACCCAGAAACTTTTTGAGCTAGGACTCAAACCATTCTTTGTTGTGAGTAAGATTTGACCGTGGAATTTAAATTTGCTTACATGTTAAGGTCACTAGATGTAGCATCTCGAGTTTAAAAAAAAAACTAAAACAAAATTTGTTCAAGTCATCCATAAGTTCTTCTAAGTTTTGGGTCAACTTCAAACGACCATACCTTTTAGCACAAGATGAATTAGGACACCTATAAGATATCAAATGAAAGATGTTTGAATCCTCTTTCCAACGCCATAGTTTTCAAGACTTGAAGTTTGGATGAGGGAGATATGCTTATTTGAGGTCATGTCCTTTTACTATTTTGATCAAATTTGGGTCAAATTTTTGTGGCCAAAAGGAATTTCCCATAAATAAAAATATCGTTTCTTCTGTTCAACAATAGTTGTCCACGATTGACTTGTACATGATAAACAAGCAATAAATGATAGGGATAATATTTACCAAATAACCCTTATTAACTGTATGTCATTTATATTGAAATATGAATAGTACTTAATAGTATGATAAAATAGACATAACATGAATAAATGACAAATTATTATTTACCAGTTTTATAAATTAAATAAATATTATTGGATATCCCAAAATAGTATAGTGGACATTAGACAAGTAAAAGGATGAAGTATAATCAAATAAATATATATTTTATTACATGATTCTTTTCTAGAAAATCGATGTGTAAAAGCAACTCCTTTAAATAAATAGGAGTCACGGTTTTGCCAAACTTGGTATGTTTCAGATTTTTAATTTTATGGTTAATGGATATAAACCTTTAATATGTAAATTTAGATCAATTTATCTTTTCACGATTATAAACTATAAACTAAAGGAGATAATCTACACTTCACTCGTCTTTTGTATTTTTTGAATTTTTAATAAATAAACAAAAAAGAGTAAGTGAAAAGGGGGAAATTTAAAAACTAAAAAGACAAAAATACACAAATGAAGTAATTTTTTTACTACTGCTATCTCATTTTAATTATTTTTTGTAAAACATAATTTGTAAAACAATTGAATTCCCAAATCTTGGAAATTTCAAGAGAAATGCATAGGTAAGACTTATGTTTTAAAACATGTTTGACTATGAAACCATTAATAATAAATCTCAATTAATCATTCTTTTTTATGCATTAAAAATATAATTTAAATATATATATATATAATCTTTAAGTGAATGGGTAAAATTGTCCAAAGAAAATTTAGTTTATAGTGTGAATATGTCATTCTTACAATTTTGGTCAAATTTGGGTCAAGTTTTTGTGGCCAAAAGGATTTTTCCACAAATAAAAATATTACTATTTCTGTCCAACAATAGTTGTCTATGATTAACTTGTATATAGATTAACAAGCAATAAATGATAGAGATAATATTTACCAAATCACTCTTATTATATATATGTCATCTTAATATTTTGAAATATGAATAGTTCTTAATAGTAATGATAAAATAGACATGATATGAATACATGACAGATTATTTATTGTTTTTATAGATTAAATTAATATCATTGAATATTCTAAAATAGTATAGTGAACATTGAACAAGTAAAGATTGACGAAATATAATCAGATAAAATATATTTTTATTATTTTGATTTTACTAAAAAATCGACGTGTAACGAAAGCTCCTTTAAGTAAATAGGAGTAATTGTCTTGCCAACTCGGACAATTTCAAATTTTTAATTTTATGTTTTATGGATAAAAATTTTTAATATTTAAATTTAGATGTAATTTATTTTTTTACGACAAAAAATTATAAATTGAAACTGATAATCTACACTCAATAGTCTTTTGTACTTTTTAAATTTTCTCATTTTAGTCATTAAGAAATAAGAAATGTTAAACTTATAAACAAAAAAGAAGAAGTAAAAAGGAGGAAATTTAAACACTGAAAAAAAAAAGAATAGGACACGAATGAAGTTTTTTTTACTACTGTTATCACATTTTAATCAATATTTGTAAAACAATATTTTTTTCCAAATTCTGGAAATTTCAAGGGAAAAGAATGGGTGAAACTTGTGTTTTTTTTAGTGGACTTTGTGTTTCTCTTCTATATTTGATTATGAAATCATCAATAATTAATCTTATTAATAATTTTTAATGAATTGGAAACATAATTAAAGAATTTATTCTTTAAGTTAAAGGGTAAAATCATCCAAAAATAAACTAATAGTGTTACTATGTCTTTTTGTCATTTTGGTCAAATTTGAGTCAAAATTTTGTGGTCAAAATGATTTTCCCATAAATAAATATTATTCTTTTTTGTAAAAATTTAAGGAATCCCATAGTGTAATTGAATAATTACATTCTGTCCCGATTACTTTAATAATTACAAAAAAATCCCTTAAAATTGCTGAACCGTGATACTTTAGAATGTAGTGATACATGGTAAATGATACATGGTAACTTAAAACTGTTAAGAAAAAATAGGGGATAAAAACGGTAACTTTAATGCTGTTATTAAAACAGCTTAATTTGTGGTAACATATCATTAATCAGCATTAAATCGGCACTTAATTGGATATTAATTTCAAAATTTGAAAATCAAATATTGTATCAGTTATTTAGAAAACAATTGGAGCTACCGAAATTTTGTTGTTGTTGCAGTGGGTTTTTGAAGATGAATACTTCGATTTTGATGAGACATTCCGGAATTTGGGTGAACGAATTGCAATATGAAAATTACAAAATTGATGGAATCGTTGTTGGAGATTCAATTTCGTTTTCTAATCTCAAAGCAGCAATTGCGGCAGAGTTGGATATTGATGTATCAAGGAAAGAAATCGAAATTCGATATATTGTAGAAGGTAACTCCTGTCCGATGAAACTTAAGAACAATATGAGTGTTAAACTATATTTTGAACTGAAAAAAAACGAGCCTGGATTTTCAATATATCCATTATGTATTGACACAATTGAGAAGAATAGTGGTACTGTACATAACTTTGATGGAAGAAGTGGAGAAATAACGTGTGTAGAAGGCACAACAAATGATACACAGGCTTTGGCAATAGTTGAAAATAGCTTATTTGATACACATGAAAATTCAGAAGTTGGAGTTGCAAATGTTATAATCAATTCAGATATTGTTGATGTGAAGACAGGTCAGATATACAAGGATAAAGCAACACTTGTAGATGTGATGACAAAATATAAGATAAAGAACAACTTCAACTGCAAAGTGAAGAGGTCTGATCAACAAAGGTATGACATTGTTTTGATATTTTAATGTATCATGTGTTTTTTTATAATTTAATTAGTGCATGAAACATTACTGTTCTATATGAAAACCTGCAAGTTTCATATGTTATTTTATAATCTGATGTATCATCATTTGAAGAATTTGTTTTTGATACATTGAAATAAGTATATTTGATACTTGAAAGTACTACTACTGATATAGTAAGGACTGTATCAGTTTAAACAGTCATATCACAAATAGTGGATAATTTTCATTAAATTTTGATACTTTTCTTAAAAATTGGTTGATACTTTTTGTGTGATTCATTGTTTGATTACTTTAAACATTATTGTTGAATATATTATATATGATGTATTTGATATGTGTATTAATATGATTAAAAAATGTACGCAGCTATGTGTTGGTATGCTTTTCAGACAAATGTGGTTGGACTATGAAGGCGTCGTGCAGGAAAAAATCTGATATATTCATTGTTAGAAATTTCAATAGTGAACATACGTGTCCGATGAGGGAGAGGGTATTAACCAAAGTCCAAGCAACAGTGGGATTTGTAAGTGGAGTGACAGCTCCAAAATTGGTCAATTATAAACGAATTTATACACCAAGGGATATAATTGATGATATTAGAGAATATTATGGTGTTGAAATATCTTACCAGCAAGCATGGCGTGCTAAAGAACGTGCACTCTCCATGATTAGAGGAAAACCATCTGCTGGATATAGACGGATGCCGCGATACATACACATGTTAAAAACTGTGTATCCAGATTCTTATATAAGAATGCATAAGACTGAAGAGGATGAATTATGTATCTGTTCATCGCCTTAAGACCATTCATTAGGGATTTAAATACTGCAGACCAGTAGTTGTTGTGGATGGTGCACATCTGAGTGGATCTTACAAAGGGACATTTGTATCAGCAAGCACACTTGATGGCGCAGGTATTTTTTATTTATAGTAATGATGTCTTTTTATATATTAAGTATCAAATAATATAATGTGTGTGTAATCAGGTTGCATATTTCCATTGGCATATGGTGTTGTTGACACCGAAAATGATTGTTCGTGGACATGGTTTTTCGAACAGTTCAAACATGCATTTGGCGATAGAAAAGATATGTGTGTTGTTTCAGATAGAAATGAGAGTATCATGAAGAGTGTAAGGATTGTGTTCCCCGATGTACCTCATTATGCATGCATCTGGCATCTTTGGAAGAATGTATGTGGAAACTTCAAAAGGAGCAGAAAGGCCATAAGTGATCTATTCTACTCTATGGCCAAGGCATATAGAAAGGAAGATTTTGATAAGTTGATGGCTAAGGTTGATAGAATTGATCACAGGGTTAAAGAGTACCTTGAATATGCAGGTTACGAAAAGTGGTCAAGAGTTCATGCAACAGTAAACAGAGGTAGAATGATGACTTCAAACATTGCAGAATGTATCAATGGTTGTCTTGTTGAAGCACGCCAATTAACAATATTAGAATTCTTGGAAGAGGTTAGAATTCTTTTTGGATCTTGGCATTGCAAAAACAGAGAAGTAGCCTCATACACAAAGGACACATTAGGTAGAAAATTTGAGGAATTGTTGATTATAAACGCGGCTAAAAGTTCAAAAATGGAGGTATGTATCATTATATGATACTTTATATTATATGTATCTAATTCTGTGTATCATTATGCTTTTTTTAACATGATTTGGTTTTTAAAGTTATATAATTAAAATTTTTAACGTACACAGGTTGTTCCATCATCTGAGTTTATTTTCTCAGTTTATGAAAATGGAAGAAGATATATTGTTTGTCTTGAGCGGAAAGTATGTTGTTGTGGTAGATTTCAACTAGATGAGATACCTTGTTCACATGCAATCGCTGTATTGAAAAAAAAGAATGTCACCGATATGAATCTGTATTGCTCTGATTATTACAAGCCTGATGCGTTGGCAAAAACATATGAAATTCCAATGGTGCCAATGCCAGATAAGAAAGATTGGTCAGATCCTAAACACGTGTAGCTGAAACTGTGTATCCACCTAGATACAGAAGATCATCTGGACGACCAAGAAAAAGAAGAAGAAAGAATGCAGATGAAAAGATTTCGGTGAACACAAACTGTTGTGGACAATGTGGACAAGAAGGGCACAACAGAAGAACTTGTACTTTCTACCCAAAAGAGAAGTGAATTAGTCGTAATGTTTCTATGATATCAAGAATAATTTATCACGTAAACATTTTAATGAATTTCAGTTTTAATAATTTATTACGACTGCAAATTGAACACTTTGTGTTTAGATAAATAAACGTACAAACATGTGGTAATTACATTTGAAGTCGTGCTTATGATTATAAATACTTTCTTATTATTGGTGTTGATAAATATACTTGTGTCAATATTTGTTTTGAATATATAAATCTTATGCTACAGTAAGATATATAATTTAAGAATTAATAGGTAACATAATGTACATGATACATATGGTTTATCTAGTGTATCATGTACTTTTATTGTGTATTTTTTGTACACATTGTTTATATAATGTATCATGTACTTTTAGTGTGTATCATTGGTTTGCACAATGATACATCTCCATTAGATAAAAAATACAAATATATTGTTGAGGTTATTGAGTACTTTAGAATGACTATAAATCATGTATCATGTGAATTTATATAATTTAACTTGTGTAATGCTTTTTTTGTTATGCTTTTATTGAAATATACAGTAAATAACTTTCCTTTAAAACAATAATACCAATTCATATGAATATGCTATTCAATTTACCTAAATATCTTGTAAAATTTAAGGATTAGAGTGTAACATATTGTACATTATACATACGGTTTGGCCAATGTATCAGTTATTTTTAGTGTGTTTCTGGTACATATGTATCATTTGGTTTTGGCAGTGTATCATCTCGATTAAATAAAAAATTCATGTAAATTGACAAAACCAAAAAAATAACATTAAAAATGATAAAAATAGTTGTTCAATAACATATAAAAATAATAAATATAACATTAAAACATTGTTTTATCATGAAATGCTACGGTATGTGAACTAAATCTTCTTCTGGTGGTGGTGTGACTACGCCCCTGGATTTTGGTGGATCATCATTGTCACTAACATATCCGCACTTAGCCTTCTCACTTCCATAACTCCACAACAATGCTCCATTTTGACGCAGGTAATCAGGATTAAAATCAGCATAAGATATATTGATTTGGTCACTGATATACTCGGCAAATGCAGTAACATATAACCCACAGTCTCTACAGAAAATACATAATAAATTAAAAACTTAATGATACATTAAAAAGGGCAAATGAAAAATTCTTGATACTTACAGGCTATCGCTTTCCAGTGTAGGGATGTCTTGTGCAAATTCTATCATGAAAGGAACTTGAGGCTTCAGAAGTGAGCCATTATTGTTGTCTTTATATGCTTGACAATCAGCAAATTTTGTGCGTTCATTTTCTTCAAAAAAATCCACTGTCAAGTAGGTATGAAGGAAGCATTTTAGACAACATCTTGATCTCATGAGGAATTGTTTGTTTCCTTGTGCTAATTGATGAGTCAAAAACCCTTATCAACCTGTTTTTCAACTCAACAACAGCCAACACCCAATGGAATTGTTGATCACAGTTAATTGGGATGTAGACCTCATCTACAAGATGCCATGGTAAAGCAGCTGGTATTCCAAACCCTTTGATGATGTTAATTATTGACCTCTCATGTACAGATACAACTGAAGCGCGATCAATATGTTCTTGTGTAGTAAGACTATCATCATCATCGTCCATGTAATATCTATCATAACAGTTTTTTACATGTGACATGAACAAACAGTGGGTTGTTGTGTATCTGTATTGATCCATGCTGCAAAGTTTTGATTTTTTACGAAGGTAGTAAAAAATCACACCGATGTGCTATAAACAAAATGAAAACAGAGTAAGAAATTATTTACATCTAAACAATATAAAAAAAGAAATATAATTATGTGAATATAGTATGATACTTTTGCAAATTGAATAGTATGATACTTATACATAATGTATCATAGCTAATTAAATAGTATGATACTTATACATAATGTATCATGATGTTATAATATAGTTATGACTGATACATATTTCATAAATAGTTTAATATTTTACCTCATCAGACCAACAGTTGTTTGGTTGTGACATGGCATAAAACCAATTCTTGTTCATTGGAAAAGCAACAACAAAGTCCATCATCGTAAATCCAAAAGAAGAAGATCTTGATCTGTATTTATCGTCCGATGGGTTCCTGCATATATGATACATAAGTTTTCAATGTATGTACATGATACATAACACTCACTTATTTACAGTTTTTATATAACAAAGTATCATGAATTAGTTGTATATAAAATGATTACGCCTAACACTGAGAAAAAAAATGTATAAAACTTACTTATTGTTATGATTTTTTAGAAGCCCCTTCAACAACCAATTCATGTAATCCTCAATCAGTTTCGGCGAAACTTTATCTGCAATGCCACATCCTTCGAACGGGAAATGGAGTCGAGACATATCCTTCAATTTCTCTTTTCCCTTTTCGCTTGACCCAAAAGAAGTACAATATGGAGATTGAATCCTTCTCGAAGGCATTCTATTTCTATGCGCAGGAGTGACTGCATCAGTTTTAACAGCAATCTCCGTTATTGGAATTTCAGTGGGTAATTGACTGTCGGTCAACAAGTACTGGCTGCTAGTTATATTCTTTGGATCGTAAGAATATAATGGTCTAGCATTGGTAGCATCTTTACCCAAATCTTTGATAAGCGCATCTATTGCTGCTTGAGTTGATGGCGATATTGTTGTTGAAGTTGAAGAATCTTGTATAATATGATGTAATGATTTTTAGAATAAATTTGTGTGTAATGAAATTGTGTGTCATAAATTTAAATTGAAAAATGTACCGGTGAATCAGTTGTTGTTTTTTCGGGCAACACATGAGGGATGTTGTGATGAACATTGTCGTCAACGGCTTGGTCCATGATATGTTCATTTAAATCTTGGTGCGACTGATGTGCGTCACTATCCTGAATATGCAGTTTTGAAATAAAAACTGTTAATATAATTTGTGGTGATACGTAACATTGATAACAATCACATGATACATAGTATTGATTAGATATGTATGATACATGACAGAATATAATATGAGAAAAAAAATGTTCATGATACAAAGCATTGACTATATGTGCATGATACACAACATACCCAATGTATCATAAACATTACCTTTGGATTATCACTGACTATTGGTTCACCCTCATTTACGGAAACACCAACACCATCCACATCGACATCCCCTGCATCGTCGACGATATGATGCTCACCATTTTTACCAGAAAAACCACCACCATCCTCAGCTACACCACCCATATCATCGAGATCAACCGGTATTTGCTGAGATGTTTGTTTGTCAGACTGAAATGTGCTTGTATCAGCCTGAAAATTGATGTTCTCTTTGCTAATAGATTGCATCAGCTGGGAGTGATTTGCTTTTATCAAAATAATCAATTCCTCAAATTTCTTGTCAACCTAAAAATTGTAGATACATTTAGGATAAATAAAAGTTTGTTTAAAAATTACAAAATAATTTACTTACGTAAGTTTTCAAATATCCTTTCAACTCTTCAATATGAGGAATTATATTGTTGACATTCTGTGAATCTGCATATCCATGAACATCAGCAGCCGGGTTCTGAGAAACGTCTGGAACAGAACCATGTACATCAGCAGCCGATTTCGGTGACACTTGTGGAACAGAACCATGTACATCATCAGCATTCGAATGTTGAGGCGGACTTGACATGGAAACATGTACATCATCATCCGGTGTCGGAGACACATTTGATTGATCAGGCTGTTTCTGTTCTGACACCTTCTTTTTTTGAATAATCGATTTTTTTTTTCTTTTTGGCGGTGGTGGAGGAGATATATCAGACACTCTAGAATATGTCCTCAATAACTGTTCGGGCGGTCTTGAGGAGAAATCATCTAAATCATCTTCCTCGTTTGGTTGTACTAATGGTATTGATGTAGAATGAGCATGTTCAACTTGAGCAATATCAAAAGCTTCAATTTCCTCTGCTGTTGGGACAATGTTTGAACATGCTTTCTAAATGTATCACAAACACATAAGATAATTTAACTGTTAGATACAGTAATAATTCATAATGTATCACAAAGACATAAATAACGATATTCCATATACAAAAATAAAATTTTACCTTTTGGAAAATGGTGGACATAAGCACAACTCTCCAATTGCATATTCTTGGGATGACATTGCGTTCTCTCACAGCTATTTCTGAATTTAAATTGGATGCACATTCGTATATCCAAACATTTAGTGCATATGGCATCCCATATAATCGGTACAACTTTTTACTAACGTCAAAATCCTGTCTAAGTGAACCAATTAGCTTGGAAAATGATAGCTGACCCCAAGGAAAATGTTGATATCTACCATCTTCAACCATTAGAAAGTCGACAATAGATATCGTTGTATTATCAATAGTAGCTAATACAAATGTATGAATAAAGAACAGTATAGACATTTGGAGTGCATCCTGATTGCTCTCCCAATTACCCATCTTAAACCTTTGAACTAGTTGATGCTTTGTAACACTATTGACTGCACCAGGAAAATACTTTTTAAAAAGCATACAATTAGTTTGTTCTGGGTATTTGAAATCATTGGTATTTCCTCTGACCTTAAGTCCTGTTAATAATGCAAATTCATTTATACCAAATTTCAGGACACACCCGTTGGGATGTCTAATATGCAACACATTAGGGTTGCTTTATTCCAATTCTAAAAGCAATAAGCACTTAGTTATTTGGCCCTGAAAATTACATTTAGAAATGTCTAAAAAGGGTCCAAAAATTGTATCCTTAAACATTTGGATAACATTATCCCCCACGTATTTTTCAAAGTCCTTTAGGAAATTGTTGTTAAAGTTGACAGCAAACCTTATGGGATGTGTTGGTATCTTTTTAATCTTGTACTTCAGTGGCTGCATTTTGAAAATAAAACCGCAAATTAAAACGATATAGAAATATAACTACTAAATAAAACAACTAATAACTTAATGATACATGGTTTCAGTTTTCAGAATTTCATACTACATGAAAAACATGTGATACATGTCTATAACATGTATCAGTGAATTAAATAAAACATTATAACATGTGATACATGTCTAATACATGTATCATAAACAGCGACTAAACAACATACACAAAGAATCTATATGTATCATCAACTATATCTGATGAAGCATTTATTAAACTTAATGAATGATACATTATAACAAGTTTCAAAACATGTATGAGTACATCAACTAAACAACTAATACCTTTCTGATACATGATATCATTCAGGAATTCAAACTACATGCAGAACATGTGATACATAGCTACTACATGTATCATTACATTGACTAAACAATGTACACAGAGATTCTACATGTATCATCAAGCACAGATTATACTTTACTACATTTATTGAATGATACATTATAATAATTTTCAAAAACTTAATGATACATATAAAATATTATGAAACACAACAAATTCACGTATCAGTTGACCATCTAAAACACTATACACCCTTTTTAAAATGTATCAGCAAGCACACTTGATTCCTTAAAAATTTTACTAATTTAAACAACAACACCATTTTTAAGTACCAAAATACTAACCCGAGACAATATAGGCCTAACAACAGTGTTTGCTGCTTCCTTTTTCCTTTTTTGTTGTATTTTTACAACCTTTGATGTTTCGCCATGGTCTTTGTTTGAATCCTTTTGAAGATTCATAGGATCATGCAAAGACTTTTTCCTATTTTCTTTCCAATTATCATCGTCGGAATCATATATCCTTCTATTAATTGACGGATCCATTACTATGAAGTAATAAAACAATTAACAAAAACGAAAAAGATAAGAATATACGAATTGATGATGGATTAACTATAAAAAGGGTCTGGGTTCTTACGATTCAAGCTTAGGAAGAAATAGTCGAATATGGATTAAGAATAAAAAGAAGAAAATAAAAAGATATGCTGGGTTGAGGAGATTCAAAATTATGAAGAAATATTCTGATGAAGACGATTAAGGAAAAAAAAGAAGTGAAAGGTGACTTTGGTAAGAACAAAACGGTAGAATGCAGTGGAAGTTACCCTGCTTCTAGATTTTTTGAATTTTGAAATTCAAAATTTCAAAATTTGCTATTTTATTTAAATTTAATAATTCAAAATAAAAAGCTGATTAAAAGGTTGAGTGTTTAAATGGATAAAATTTAAAATTCAAAAATTGATTTAAGAGGTTGAGTGTTTTAATGGAGAAAAAATAGGCATTAAAATTGGTAAATGTTTATTATAGGAGAGAGAGTGTAATGTATCTAAAAACATACACTAAAATAAAAAAAATAGGGAATTATGTAATATTTAAAAAAAGTAGGGAAAATTGGAGAATATAAAAATTATAGTTGTGTATTTAAGTTATTTTTACTTCTTTTTTTGTTCAATAATAGATATCTACGATTGACTTGTATATGGATTAACTAGCAATAAATGATAGGGATAATATAACCAAATTGCTATTACTAAATATATGAAATATTAATAATAATTAATAGAAAGGTTAAAGAGACACAATATGAACACATGATAAATTATTTATTAATTTTATAAAAATTAAATATAGTGGACAAGTAAAAATATACCTGTTAATACACATTTCAAAAATAATATAATGAACAAGTAAAGATATATATCTTAATGAGAATTTCAAAATAATACAATGAACAGTAAAAATGGACAGATCTCGTGAACCTTCTATGAATATTTATATTGGTATAAAGAGGGTGATTATGTAACAAAAATTTCTCTTCAAAGTAAAAGTCTTTTGAAAGAATGTTTTCCTTCTATATTGAGAGAGAAAAAATTATATGAATTGAGTTATAGGAAGAGTGATTAGTATTCAAAGGGTGAGAAGATTTATTTTGGAAAAAGATCAATCTATTTAGGAACTTGTATTAAATTAGGAAGAGAATAAGTATTTATTAATTTATTTCTTCTTTTATTTTGTCTTAATTTATTTACTTAAAATATCTTTTATTTTTTTCTTAATTATAACGACATTATTTCTTCTTCTTCATTCTACTAAGGCATCATTTGTTTGCACTTAATGAAGGTCTGCACTTAATGAAGGTCTGAATCTTAATCATTCAGATTCAGCCTATTAAGTACGTTTGATTTTTAGGTCTAAATCTGAATTATTCAGATTCAGCTCATTAAGTTCATTTGTTTTATTTTTTTAAAAGACCTCTTAATGGGTCTGAATAGGTCTGAATAAATCAGATCTGTAGGAGACTCTTAACAACATTCAGACTCGTTTGATAAATTATCAACTAATAAATCATAGCTTATCTGTTGCCTCTTTATCTCATAACTAAGCTCTCTTTCCACTTTTCACAATCAAACACCATTTTTTCCCAACGGATAAGTTTTAATAAATCCTTTCAAGTATTTTCTTTTTATATTAATAATTTTCTTGTATTAATGTGTGTCAAGAACACTGGTTGCAATAATATTTTAGGTGTATTGTTATTCATCAAGGTTTTTAAATAAAAAAATAATACTCCAAATCATGATAATTATTACTTTTTTTAAAAAAAATTATCAAAAGTTATCTATTTTGTTGAAATGATAAATTTATAATATTTTATTAATATAATGTTGAATTTCACTTATACATTCAGATATTGAAAACAAATAACAAGTTATTTAATATTCAGATTTAGAGACGACATCTTAATATTCAGATCAAAACACCTAGATCTTAATGCAAATCTTAATATTCAGATGTGTATTTAGATTCAGACCTCTTAATCTTAATAAAAACAAATGAGGCCTAATATTTCTATTCTTTTATTTGTTTTATTTTTGTGTCTTCAATTAAAATTTATTTTAATTTTTCTTATTTATTTTTAATTTATGGTTGTATGTATATTTTTTAATTTCTAATGCCTGAAATTTTTTATTTATTTTTTGGTGTTTAGTTTTTGCACTTTGTCCAATTTCATAAAAAGATGATCATATTTAATGTCTATCATCATTGAGATTATTAATCTCTTTTAAAATTTATTCCTTCCATCATATAATTAATGTTATTTATATAATTTCCCGAAATTACCTTTTTATTTATTTATTTCAAGAAATTAGTTGTTATAACTTTATTAGAATTGCATATATATTTTTACGGACTTTGATTCTTTATTTATATATTTTTACTTATTTAGATACTTACATGTAACAGTAAAGCTTAAATAAAAAATGTGACGTGATATTTTTTGTCCAATATTGATATTTATTTATTTTTATTAAATTTTAATAATTTTTCTTGCATTTCTATTAAAATAATTGATCAAAATTAAAATTACTCTTCCCAAAAAAATTAAGCCTAGATTATTATTTTTTTTTTTGGAGTTTTTTCTAATTTTAAAACTGAAAAAAATTATAAAATATCAAAAATTACCACATTTAATTCTTATCATCATCAATGTTACTATTTTCCTTTACTTCTTCCCTTAATTTCATTATTAATGTTGTTTATATTGTTTCCTTAAATTACGTATTCTCCTTTTTTGTTATTTTTTTTTTGTTTATTATAACTACGTAAGAATTGCAATCTTTTTTTTTAACGAATATGATTTTGCCATTCTTTTTATAAATTTTAAATCATTTGTTGGTCCTAATTATATGTTTTATTGAAAAAACTTATATTTATTTATTTTTATTAATTTTAAAGTATTTTTACCAACATTTTTATTAAAATAATTGCTCATAATTAAGATCACTCTTCTAAAAAAGTTGTGCCTCGATTTATTTATTTTTTAGCGTTTTTTCTAATTTTGAAAAACTTAAAATCTTATAAAATATAAAAGATGTTTAATTCTTATCACCGTCAGTGCTATTGATTTCTTTTGTTTACTTCCCTTCATATCATTATTGATATTGTTTACATCATTTCCTTAAATTACTTATATTTCCTTTTCTGTACCTTTTCATTTATTTTGTTTTTTATTTTTAAAAATTAATTATTATAACTATATAAGAATTACAATTTTATTAGAGAATTTGAGTTTGCCTTTTTCCTTATAATTCTTAGATCATTCCTAGGTCCAACATAGATATATTTAAAACAATTTCTCTTGTATGTTTCTTAAATTAATTGCATAAAAAATAAAACCATTTTATCGTTTTAAAGCTATATCAACATTTTCACATTTTTTATTAATACTTCTTTCTTTCCAATTGTCTCATTCTGTCATTATTAACTTTGTTTGTTTTTTAATAGACTTTGAATTGTATGTAATGGTAATTTTTTCATAAGTTACAAAGTTTTTAAAATGAGTTTTAACGTGCAATTCATTTGATATCAAATAAGGAAAAAGGAAGAATATAACGAGTACAAAAGATGTAAAATATCATTATTATAAAATTCTTTATTTCAGATGTAATATTAAATATGTAAAGCCGATTTACAATTTTGATATTCTTAAAATGACTGTTTCATATTTTTGTGGAAGTGTTCGGACATAGATTTCAATTGTTTTTTTTTTATTTGATAAAAATTTGAGATGTGTTTTGTTATACTTATTACAAAAAAATATTTAAAATAATATTTATATTTCAATGTAATTAAATACAACTTTAAAAATGATAAGGTGGATGTGAAACGCAATTCAAATTTGAAATAAAACCTCAACTAGGATTTGAAATTTTCATGATCACATGTTTGTTCTCAAATAAAATAAAGAATTATTCCAATAAAAAGAGCATAATTATTATGATTCAACAGAATAATGTATTTGATGCATCATTCATTCATCTCTCTAAAAATATATAAGTTTGTCCAAAAAAGTCACTTTATAACAACTTTATTTATGTTCATTATATAGAAGTATAGATTATCGTGTTCAACTATAAATTTTATCTTAACATTTAACTTTTTAAAATTATACGTGAAGGACTTGAAATTTACATTGTATCCTAATTTAATTTGTTTTGTTCTTGAAAGTAGGGCGTGTATTTAATTTTTCAGTTTAATTTTATATTATTCAATTTGGATTTTCGATTTTTAATTTTGAAAAAGAGTAATTCAATTTTGGTTTGGTTTGAGTTTTCTCTTTTTGGTTTGAGTTTTTTTGGTTTGGTTGATCGGTTATGTCAATAATTAGAAACATAACAAAGTTATATTTGCAATAATACTTAAAAGTATATCAATGATAGATGTCTAAACATAAGAAAATAAATTAAATCACAATGAAAATAACTAAAAAGGGATAAAAGTGGTTAACTCACGTGCACACACATATATAAAATACAATTTAGTTTTTTTGGTTTTCATTTTTCTAATTTCGAAATCAAACCAAAAAATCAATCAAACAAAGTAAATTATAAATCTGAAATAAAGCAAGAATTTAAAAAACGAATCCAAATTAGAATTCGGTTTGATTTTTCGATTTAATCCAAATAGTAAATACCCCTACTTGAAAGTTAATTAGAACAAAAAAATAAATTAATTTGATACTTGTCATGTTAAGAATAATCACACTATTTAATTAAACTTATCACTTGTAATAAGTTAATTTTAATCAAATTTAAATATATACCATTTCTTCAAATAAATATATAAATATCCCTAAATAGGATCATAGTCCGGTCTTTTTATAGGAAAATCTATTTCAAAATCTAATGATATTTTTTATGGTGTTTATAAACTTATTTTGAAGATTCATTTTATTTTTAGTATTGTTTGTTAATAGGTAAAAAATGGTTATGGGTGTAAGCAAAACAAATTCTTTCATCCGTTTCAAATTAAATTATAAAAAATTATTTTTCAAAATTTACTAATATATGGCACTTTGGTTAAATTTATAGTTAATTAATATTTCAAAATAATATAATAAACAAATAAAAATAAATATTAATAAGCATTTCAAAATAATATAGTAAATAAGTAAAAATAAAAATATTTATTAATATTCCAAAATAATATAATTAACACGTAAATAAAAACATAACAATAAGCACACCAAATTATAATACAGTGGACTAATAAATATAAATATATTAGAAAAACATTTTTAAACAATAGTAATACTATAAACTAAGTAAAAATAGATGGAGGTGTAATTAACTTTTTAATTTTGGCGGCCCCACACACATTCCCATCCTCTAACAAATTTGTGTCGGAGATCTAGATTTGTTACTTGTTTTTCGTGTATAAATAAATCTAAAAACATGTGACTACTATTATTATTCATTGTTTGTGTCTAACTAAAAATAAAAAATGGCGGAGGTTCTGAGGGGGTTTTGGGGTGTAGTTTTTGTTGTGTTTTTGGTACTTAGCAAATGGGTAGATTCACATGAATTTGAAGATTCCATTTTCATGAAAACCTCTTCTGGAGATGGTGCCATTACTCCAACTCCTCTTTTGATTGCTCTTACCCTCATTCAGGGAGCTGCTGCTAAAGGAGCTGGTAAAACACACACATATTTCTGCCTCTTATATTTTGTTCTTGATTTGTGTTCATTTTTTCCCTAGTTTATATTCCATCATGTTTTAGATCTTGCACCACATATTTTTTTTAAATGATTAAGATTAATTTCGTTTTTACAGTGTGTCTGGATGGAACTCTACCAGGTTATCACATACATCCTGGTTCTGGGTCAGGGGCAAACAGCTGGCTCATTCAATTGGAGGTATACTAGACACCTCCCTTGCTTTATTGCTCACTTACAACTTGCTCTTTTAATGCTCTTAGCTGTCACCCTTCATCAGAGTTGTAATGTTGTCGGATGTTGTTGTCTCACATATTTTTAATTCTCATCCAGGCTTAATTGATAGATACGTGTTTAAAACTTACTATTTTTATAATTTTGGACTAAAATAGCCGACCCCATCTCAAATGTCGTTGAGGCGTAGTGTTTTCTTTTTCTTTTTTGTTGATCTTTAACATAACAGTTTGGTACGTATGACAGTCTCTGATCATGATTATGGAATTCTACTCTTATGTGTGTTCTAAATCTAGCATTATACACAATTTGCGAGCTCCATAATTGCATTTTCTGATTCAGATCCTTAACTAAGTGATACACCTCGTGTGGCAGGGTGGAGGATGGTGTAACACCGTCAGAAATTGTGTTTTCCGCAAAACGACCAGGCGTGGCTCATCAAAATTCATGGAGAAACAGATTCAATTTACTGGGATTCTGAGTAACAAGGCTGAAGAAAATCCAGGTCCTCTAATGATAATAATTTACACTATGGGTATCTTTGGTGGGAAGGAAAATGATTTTTCAGGATAACAAGTGTATTTATTACTTATTTTCTTGTGTTTGCTTTATAAACAAAAAATATTTTTATAAAAGCATTTGTAGAAAATCTAGATAAATATTCTCGGAGTGTGGGGTGGGTGGACTGAAAATGATGTGTGTTGTAGGTGGGTAGGACATAATCATCCAGGCCACAACTTTTTGTTTCCGAGGGCAATTGAATGTTGAATGCCCCTTGTGGAACTTGTAATCCCTTATGTTGCTTGGATTATTCAAAAATGTCAACAGTTGCTAGTTGTATCCTCGAAAAGTAAAACATTTTTGGGGGATCCGACATTGGTACAAAAATGTTTTTGGAGAGTCCGAACGACATAGGTTTTCCCTACTTCCACTAGGAAAGTCATTTTCTTTATTTTTGAGTAACTTGTTTTACTAGAGAAGATGTTCTCCAAAATAATTGACCAACGGAACATAAAACAATTGCCAAACACACTCCAAGTATGTTATATATTATGCATTTAAGGGCTTTTCCTTAATGTCTTTTCTGTGAATGCAGATTTTTTTAACTGGAATAGAGTAAAAGTTCGTTACTGCGATGGGGCCTCCTTTACAGGGGACAGTGAAAATAAGGTTTGTAAGGTCATGCACCATTTTCATCTTTTACTTTTTCATTGATTATGTAAACATGTTGTTAGTATGTAAACAAAGGAAGAAAAAAATTAGAGCTAAAACTTATCACACTACAGCACGGTGACTCCAAATTGCTGTAGATTTTAACCATTTTCTTTTCTTTACATTCTTTGGCATCTGGTCTTTTTTTTTTCTTGGTTCTTTTGGCATTTGAATGATAAGTGAGGTAAATGACCTTTATGAATACATATTCTTCTTGCTGGAGGTTGGGAAAAGGACAGTGACTCTTTTACCCCCCTTCCTTTTCTTGTTAGTTCAATTACATTATGGTGAGAATTGAAACAAACTGTGTTTTAAACTTTTTGGCATTTATGTATTGCTCTTCCCAAGTTTCATGCTTCCGGCGATGCCGAGGATGTGCTTAGAAGTTTTTGACTTTTCAAAGTGCTCGTGTTTTTGCTTATCAGATGAATCATTTAGCTAGTGCTAAAAATAAATGTCTTCAAAGGAGGTATGGAAGAAGACTTAGATCAGTATTCAATACATAGACTTTATAGAAGTTTTGAGATTGTAATAGTTGCAGCGTGTTGTAGTTTATGTTCTTTTAGTACCTCCTTCGTACTTTGTTTTTGATGAAATTTACATTACCTTATCAAAAAAACCTTTTGAAGGTGCTACTTAAATTTTGCATCTGCTTTTGAGTACATCTTCTCACTGAAAAGTTCTGAATAAAGGTGTAATTTCAGAACCATGTTCCCGTGGGGACACTGCGTCTGAGCACATTGCCTCTCGAAGGAGAAATATCAGCAAATGTTATATGTTCAAACTCAATAACACCTACTTGTATGCTCCCTCTTATCCTCCGACTGTTTCTATGCTCGGGAGGATTTTCTCAGGGACTAATTAAGGATAGTCAGGAGCTGGAACAGGGAACTCTGGAATACCCTTGTACCTGAAATTTCAGAAGTTGTACCTATAACCATGATACCAACAATTTATCTATCACTATATGTTAAACCATCTGATGTCCACGCATACACCTGTCACTAATTTTTAGTTTTGGGGAAGTATAAGAAGCCTTTCGGAAACAACTTCCTTATCTCTACGAGGTATGGGTAAGATCTGTGTACATTCTAACCTTCCCAGACCCCACTTTGTGGAATCTCACTAAGAATGTTGTTGTTGGGAATTATAAGAAGCATTTGATGTTTTTGTATTATCTTACTCTATGAAATGTAACATATGTTTTATAAAAACAATTGCTAGCTTGTTTAGTCTACCTTGTTTTTTCTTAAGAAAAAAAAGTATATTGCATATCTCTCCAGGATGCACAACTGCAATTTAGAGGTCAACGTATATGGGAAGCAGCAATGGCCGAGTTAATGTCGAAAGGAATGCAAAATGCCCAGCAGGTCAAAGTCACTTTTTGCCTTGTTAGTTTGCTTGCTCTTTTCATTCATAATCTGTTATTGTTAATAGTGCTTCAGGCTCTACTCTCTGGATGTTCTGCTGGTGGTCTAGCTTCAATATTGCATTGCGATGAGTTCCGCACTCTGTTCCCAAGTAGTACCAAAGTGAAGTGCCTAAGTGATGCCGGATTATTTATGGATGCGTACTTTCCTGATCTTGAAACTCTTAATATGCTTTTGTTTTCTTAAATTCTAGAATAAAGGTTTAGTAACAAGTCCTTTCTGGATGCACAGAACTGATGTATCTGGTGGGCACGCACTTAGAGATGTTTTTAAAGGCGTAGTAAGCGTACAGGTTAGGACAACTCAAACTCTATATTGGTCAATTTCATTAAGCAACTGACATTTGTATATAACTATCTTCGGGCTTTGCTTAGTATCAATTCATGTAATATTTTACAGGGTCTTCAGAAGATGTTACCAAGTAATTGTACCAACAAACTTGATCCAACCTCTGTAAGTTCTTTTGATATATTTTCCTTTTCAATATATGGTATCGTGTCACGTTACTAATACGGTTCCTATATGTGCGCCTTTCAGTGCTTCTTTCCTCAGAATTTGATCGGCAATATCAAGACTCCATTATTTCTTCTAAATGCTGCCTATGATTTCTGGCAGGTACATTCTTAAACTTTTCGAATTTTTCGTTTTCTCCTATTCGGAGATGGAAAGAGATCAACTATTCAGTGTTTGCATACATTGCAATCTTTGCGGAATGTTGACATTTTTTTTTCTGTTGCAACTTCCTATAGATTCAATCCAGTTTGGCTCCTCCAGTAGCTGATCCTCATGGGTTGTGGCATGATTGTAAACGTGATTACAAAAAATGTTCTGCATCACAAATTCAATTTCTACAAGGTATGCATCAATCAAACCTGTTACTTGGCTATTCCCATAGGTATTTTAATCGAATCCTTGAGAGACGAACAAAAAAAATAGAACTCGTCTGTTTTCACATGGAAAAATTAGGAAGCTTCTTAGTATTTCAGTGAGAATCTATTTCCCACCATGCGGTTCAATAAGTGGGAAGATGATGTTTTTACAATTCAAAGATTCACGGTGGTAAAACCTTTATTTCTGGTGGTAATTCCTAGACCATGGACTCACATGTTGATGAAATACAATTTGGAGACAGATTTCAGAACTGATATGCTAAATGCTATTAAAGGCTTCGGTGCCTCAACACAAAGTGGGTTGTTCATAAACTCTTGCTTCGCTCATTGCCAATCCGAGAGGCAGGATACATGGTTTGCTGACGATTCTCCCCTTATCGATAACAAGGTACATTTATGATTATAAATTTGTGTTGAATGCAGAAGATAATTCACATTTTGACATCATGATTGACAAATAAACATTTGAACGATATGCAGACGATTGCACTTGCTGTTGGAGATTGGTATTTTGATAGAGAAGGAATGAAGGCGATTGACTGTGCTTATCCATGTGATAAAACATGTCACAACATGGTGTCTAAATAAGCTACAATTTACAATCATATTATTTTTCTGCCAACATTGCAGAAACAAACTCATTATTCATCATTAAATATGAGTAATTTATGGGTATATCAATTGCACCTGTTGAAACCTCTACAGAACACTTATCAAGGATTTATTTGGTATAAGAGAAACTTCATTTCCAATTGTCTCATTTTTATTGACTTAAATATTTTGAAAAATATTTTTGCGTTCATAGTTTCTCTAATTTAAGAAAATTAACTTACCTACATTAAGTTAAAAAAACATTTTTCAAAACTTCTTTAAACCTCACGAAATAGGACTCTTGACTATGATCCGATCCCTAACTTTATTTTCCTTTTTAAATTATTATTATTATTTGTTATAAAATCAAGATTATAAGATGAGGACAAGAGAAGTAGATGTAGGAGAAGACTTTCTTCTTATTCAAGTAAATGTAAGTTTCATATGTATATAATACAATAGTGAATGAACAATCCTATTTATAGCGTGAGAAATCACTCCAAAAGTCACCAAATTAAGTATCATAATAAATAGATATATTCTTATCCAAAAAGGTTTATGTAACCTAATGAATATGAATGGTTGTTCATGTACTAACTTTATGGACTATCCACTTATTCAATGGATTTTTAACACTCCCCCTTGGATGTCCATAGATATTGTGCCTCGTTAAAACCTTACTAGAAAAAATCCTGTGGGAAAAAATTCTAGTGAAGGAAAAAGAGTACACATATCTTTTGATACGCATTATTTGTTGCCTCATCAAAAATCTTTCGAGGAAAACCCAGTGGGACAAAACCTAGACTAAGGAAAAAAGAGTACAGTGCGTATTTTACTCCCCCTGCTAAAAACCACGATTCAGATGGTTAAGTTTCCGCATTCCAATTTTTGAACCATCTTCTCAAGAGTTGAGGTCGGTAAAGATTTGGTAAATAAATATGCTGGATTATCACTCGAACGAATTTGTCGCACAATATCACCATTCTTCTGGAGATCATGTGTGAAGAATAATTTTGGTGAAATGTTTTTCGTTCTATCTCCTTTTATAAAGCTTCCTTTTAATTGAGCTATGCATGCAACATTGTCATCAAAGAGTATTGTGGGTATCTTGACGTCACACTTCAAACCACATCTTTCTTTGATAAAATGTATTACTGATCTTAACCATACACGTTCTCTACTTGCTTCATGAATGACTATTATCTCAGCATGATTTGAAGAAGTAGCGACAATAGACTGCTTCGTAGATCGTCATGATATAGTAGTACCTCCGTGTGTGAACAGATAGTCTGTTTGTGATCGAATTTATGTGGGTCAGATAAATAACCTGCATCTGTATGACTAACAAGATATGCACTATCTTTGTTAGTATAAAACAGACCGATATCACTAGTTCCCCTTAGATATCGCAATATATGTTTAACTCCATTCCAATGTCTTCGTGTAGGGAAAGAACTATATCTTGCTAACAAATTAACAGAAAATGCTATGTCAGGTCTCATAGTATTAGCAAGATACATAAGTGCCCAATTGCACTAAGGTAAGGTACTTCTGGACCAAGAGGTTCCTCATTCTCTTCTTGAGGTCGGAATGGATCCTTACTCACTTCAAGTGATTGGACAACCATTGGAGTACTTAATGGATGTGCTTTGTCCATGTAAAATCGTTTCAAGATTTTCTCAATATAGGCAGATTGATGGACGAAGACCCCGTCTACTAAATATTCTATTTGTAGTCCAAGACAAATTTTTGTCTTTCCAAGGTCTTTCATCTCAAATTCTTTCTTTAGATATTCAATTGCCTTTTGAACCTCTTCTGTAGTTCCAATGAGATTAATGTCATCAATATAAACAACAAGAATAACAAACTCCAATGTTGTTTTCTGAATAAATATACAAGGACAAATGACATCGTTTATATAACCTTGTTTTATCAAGTACTCACTGAGGCGATTATACCACATGAGCCCTGATTGTTTTAAGCCATATAATGGCTTTTGTAATCTGATTGAATGCATTTCTCGAGATTTTGAACTACATGCTTCAGGCATTTTAAGTCCTTCCGGAACATTCATATAAATTTCATTATCAAGTGAACCGTAAAGGTAAGCTGTAACCACATCCATTAGATGAATTTCAAGATTTTCATGTACAGCTAAACCGATGAGATATCGAAAAGTTATTGTATCCATAACAGGTGAATATATTTCTCCATAGTCGACACCAGGTCGTTGAGAGAATCCTTGTGCAACAACGCGTGCCGTGTATCTTACAATCTTATTTCTCTAATTTCTTTTTCATACAAAAAACCATTTATAGCCAAATGGTTTAACATCACTAGGCGTTTGGACTACTGGTCCAAAAACCTCACGCTTAGCAAGTGAATTTAATACTGATTGAATTGCTTCTTGCCATTTTGGCCAATCACGTCTTTGTCGACATTCTTCGACAGATACAGGTTCAAGATCCTCATTTTCTTGCATAATGTTAAGTGCAACATCATATGCGAAAACATTATCTACAATGATTTTTGATCGATCTAAATTTATCCCATCACCTGTAGAACTTATTGAGAGTCCTTCATTTACTTGAGTCTCGGGTTCACTGATCTCTTCAGGAATATCAGGGTTAATCAGATCTTGAATTTCTTCGTGAAATTCTTTTGTAGTGTAATTTTTTGTACTTCTTTTTCTAGGATTTTATCTTTTGAACCCAATGGTATACCATGCTTCAGGCGTATTTGTGATTCAGAAGCTATGACACTTGTAGATGGTCCTTTTGGGACGTCGATTCGGATAAACACATTTACTGCAGGAATATGTGACTTTGTTATCCTTTTTGAATCAGTAAATGCGTCTGGCATTTGATTTGTTATGTTTTGCAAATGGATGATCTTCTGGACCTCTTGTTCACACATAGGGGAGCAAGGATCAAAATGAGATAATGATCCATGCAATTTCACTTTTAAGTTTATTTTTCTCTCCCCCTAATTGCGAAAAATTTATTTCATCAAATCGACAATCTGCAAATCTTGCAGTGAATAAATCTTCAATCAATGGCTCAAGGTAACGAATTATTGAGGGTGAATCAAACCCAATTATATGCCTAACCTTCTTTGAGGGCCCATCTTGGTGCGCTGAGGTGGTGCTACAGGCACATATACAACACATCCAAAAATTCGAAGATGAGCAATATTTGGTTCATGGCCAAAAACACCAATTGTGATGGGGAGTATTTATTATAATCAGTCGTTTTGAGATGAACAAGTGATGTTGTATGTAAGATAGCATGACCCCAAAAAGTAGTAGGCAACTCACTTTTCATAAGTAGAGGTCTTGCTATCAATTGTAAGCGCTTAATAAATGACTCAGCAAGGCCATTTTGAGTATGAACATGAGCTACAGGGTGTTCAACTTTTATCCCTACCGATACGCAATAAGCATCATAAGCTTGGGATGTGAATTCGCCAGCATTATCAAGACGAATTGTCTTAATGGAATAATCTGAAAATTGCGCTCTTAATCGTATCATTTGTGCCAATAATTTTGCAAACACCAGGTTGCGAGATAATAAGAGGCACACATGAGACCATCTTGAAGATGCATCTATAAGGACCATAAAATATCTAAACGACCCACTAGATGGGTGAATAGGTCCACAAATATCTCCTTGTATTTGTTCCAAAAATTGAGGGGATTCAATGTTAACCTTCATTGGTGATGGCCTAGTAATCAATTTGCCTTGGCAGCAAGCAGCACATGAAAGCTCATCATTTGTAAGAATCTTCAGGTTCTTTAATGGATGTCCATTTGAGTTTTCAATGATTCGTCTCATCATTATTGATCCAGGATGACCTATTAGGTCATGGCAAAGCACAAAAGTCTTTAAGTCAGTAAACTTCTGATTTACGATAGAGTGTGCTTCAATCGTACTTATATTTGCATAATACAGGCTAGAAGATAAAGTTGATAATTTCTCCAATACATATTTCTGGTCTGAGACAATCTTGATAATACCAAGGTATTCAACATTCTCAACATGATATCCATTTTGGCGAATATCTTTATAACTTAACAGGTTTCTTGGGGATTTAGAAGAGAACAAAGCATCTTCTATGACAAGTTTTGTCCCCTCGGGCAGAAATATAGTAGCTCTTCCGGATTCTTCTATTAAGTTTGAATTACCAGAAATTGTAGTAACATTTGCTTTTCTTCTAAGCAAGTAAGAGAAGTATTTCTCGTCTTTGAATATGGCGTGCGTTGTTCCACGATCAATTATACAAATATCTTCATGAGTGATCATTGAGGTATCCATATACTCTTCATGATGAAAGATATAAAAGAATAAACATTATAAAATTATTACTAAACAAAAATAATACACAACCTTTTAGTTATTTACAAATCTAGGAAAACATATTCATACTAGTTCATATAAACGACGAAAATGAAACATATTTACATTATCACAGACCCATCACCTATCAGATGATCTATCTTTCCTTTGGGATTCTCAATGAAATCCGCAACATCTAGATGCATGGGTTCAACAGTATCTTCCGTGATAAAGTTGGTTTCTGCGTTATTTTTCATCTCCTTCAGGGAAGCTTGATATAGCTCAACCAGGTGCCTTGACGTACGACAGGTACGTGACCAATGTCCTTTTCCTCCACATCGATAACATTTGTTGTCTGAATTTTTTTTCTACACTACGTCATGTTTTTCATTCTTCTTTTTACACTGCTGGTGTTGAAGGTTATTATTTAGTGCAAGATGATCACCATGATTGAAATTTTCTCCTCGACCATGACCACGGCCACGACTGGGGTCACAACCTTTTTCATGCCTAGATTGGTGAAAATTTCTCGTATTTACTTCAGGAAATGACATAGAACCAGTAGGTCGACTTTCATGGTTTTTCATCAGTAAGTCATTATGTTGTTCAGCAACAAGGAGATGTGATCCCATTCCTCGGTATTGCTGCAGAAGCATACTCGAGGCAGGGAATGTGGAAAACGTTTTTTCCAGCATATCATGGTCAGTGATATTTTCTCCGCATAATTTTAATTGTGAGATAATTTTAAACATGGAAGAGTTCTACTCACTGATAGATTTAAAATCTTGAAGTCTCAAGTGGATCCAGTCATAACGTGCCTGTGGAAGGATGACCAACTTCAGGTGGTCATATCTCTTTTAAATTGTTCCACAATACCAAAGGATCCTTAACAGTGAGATATTCCATTTTCAAACCCTCATCAAGGTGATGACGGAGAAATATCATCGCCTTAGAACTTTTAATTCAATGCTTGATTATTTTCTTGAATGGTGTCTGCTAGACCCATCACATCAAGATGAATTCTGCATCCAGTGACCCTGATAGATAGATTTTTTCCGATATATCTAGAGCAAGAAATTCAAGTTTAGAAAGATTAGACATTATTTAAGAAAAGGAAATTTATTCCTCCGAGGCTTTTAAAGTCTTTACTTGAACTGGGAGAGACTCGTGCTGATAACGTGTTATAAAATCAAGATTATAAGAAGAAGACTAGAGAAGTAGATGTAGGAGAAGACTTTCTTCTTATTCAAGTATATGTAAGTTTCATCTATATATATATATATATATATATATAATACAATAGTGAATAAACAACCTTATTTATAGAGTGAGAAATCACTCCAAAAGTCACCATATTAAGTATCACAATAAATAGATACATTCTTATCCAAAAAGGTTCATGAAACCTAGTGAATATGAATGGTTGTTCATGTACTAACTTTATGGACAATCCACTTATTCAATGGATTTATAACATTATTATTATTATTATTATTATTATTATTATTATTATTATTATTATTATTATTATTATTATTGTAATTATAGTTATTGTTATTGCTCGATTCTAACCCTACTCCCATCCTTATCCCTAGACCCAAATTTTGACATCAACTCAAGATTTAAATGTCAACTTGAACTAAGATCCAACTTTGAATTTTAATTTGGTCCTTTGACTCTTGATCTCGATATTTGAATCCGATCCATAATTTGAATTTTTTCCCAACAATACTAAAAGATAGTAAAAGACGATCCCGAATGTTGGTTAGTAAAGACAACAGGTCGAGAAAAATTCGACCTTGAGAGGTCCACTTCATTTAAAAAACAAATAGAACTTTTTTTTTGAGGTATAGACTGAAAGTTCTTTAATAAAGACAATTGTAGGTCGAGAAAAATTCGACATTGAGGTCCACTTTTTTTTCTTAAAAAAAAGAAAAGTAGAGAATTTTTTTAGTATATAAATGAAGTATCTTAATAACCACTATGTAGCAGTAGTTTATATATACACCAATAGTCTTTTTCTCAAAAAATAGGAATACTATTTTTTTTTCTAAAAAATAGCGTATAAATATTCTGCCACGATTCTCTTTTCATTCCTGGATTTTCTCTCAATTTTTCATTCTACGATTTAATTATATTGGTTATATTTTCTCTCTCATGAATTTTTTTTCTCTCCAGTTCTACTCGAATGTTGAATTATGGATACTAATAATTTTTCAATTTTAATTCAACACAATGGACGATGGGACGTAACAAGTTATTTTTTTTTATCTTCATCTTGTAATATATTATGTATTTTATATATTTGGGTGGTATATACTTTTGTGTGATGACGTAGAAGTGTGTAATTGTTGAATTTTACTTCGAAATCTGGTTACATCAAGATTTGAATATGAGGTGTATTTAAAGTCGTTCCTTTAAAAGATCACCTTTACAGAATGAGTTGAATAATTGATAGTATAATCGTTGTTATCTAATACCAAATCTGAGATTATTTTGTTGGTATTTGATGAGGCTTAATATGCATGATTCTTTGGATGCCCATATAAACCAAAGTTTGTAATTCTATTTTGGTACGTTGTGAAAAATATAGTCTATGTTGATTCGTCAAAATTACAGAATAATTTTTTAATACATTATTAGGTCTAATTGATAGTTTATTTGGTTTAGTTGGTATTGTATATTATATAGTTTAGTTGGTATATATATTATGTTTGTAATAAGAATCAGAAATCACTGAATTTCTTTTGGTGTTATATTTTAGTTCATATATAAACCACAATTTTAGTGTTAATCTTTCGGTACAACCATTGGTGTAGTTGATGGTGTTTTTTGGTTTGTTTAAAGACAACAAATTACTAATATATATTTTAAATATGATTTCATGAAAAATCCGTTAATACTTTTTGATTTAATATTAGGTGTAATTGATAGTATATTTCGTGTAGATGATTTGGTGTAATTGATAGTGTATATTATGTTTTTAATAAACATCGTAATTCGTGAATTTTTGGTGTTATATTTTAGTTCATATATAAACACAACTTTAGTGTTAATCTTTCCGTACAACTATTGGTGTAGTTTTGATGTTGTGTTATGGGTTGTTTATATAGACAAACAAAATTGCTAATATATTTTTGGTATTTGATTTTGTGAAAATTTCGTTTGTATTTTTGGCTTAATATTAGGTGTAATTGATAGTATACTTGCTGTAGATAATTTAGTCTAATTAATAATGTATATTATGTTTTTAATAAACATCATAATTCGTGAATTTTGTAATTTTTTAATCAACATCATAATTTTGTACTTGGGAGAGAATAAACTGAATGGAGCCTTGCATGAGAGTAGTTTTACCTCTTTGGCCAAATTTGACACATTTGAATCTTGCTAACTACTTGTTTTCAAAATATATACCCTTAAACATTGGTCATGTTTTAAGTTTTGGGTAGTGGATCGTCCATATAGACCGATCCGATCTGTTTTATACCTTATTCAATTAATTAATTAGCTTTGAATAAATTCTTTTAGAAGGATAAGGTTGAACTGCTACAAAGTAGCTGTTCAATCTCTCCTTAAAAGACTCCTACTTGGAGTATTTTTCTAAAAAATGTGAAACGTGAAAAACAGAGAGAAAAATGTGTGAAACACAAAATAAAAAATCAAGCAATCAGTCAAGAAACAAAAACTTGAGCTTTCTCAGACAAATTCATCAACACACAAAGCAACCTTCTTGTTTGTGAACACACATCTTTGTTTCCTAGTGATTCAATGACATACTTGAGCACCAACATGTCAAGGAACCAGATCGATGACTTCCACTACGAATTACAAGGTACACATATCGTTGTTGATTTACCTTAATATTTCTTCATTAATATCAGAGCTATCGTTATTAATCTCATTATGTGCTGCGTTCTTGGCTATTTATTTTTTATGTTTATAAGAAATTAAATTGAGACTATTTCTTTTAAAATAAGTGAATAGAAAGAAAGAAAAAATTTGGAAGAAGTTAATTTTTATGACGTTTAATTGTGGATTAATAATATGAAAAAGGATTCAGAATCCTATTTGATTGTGACTCATGAAATAAATAGGATTACTTGTCCTTCTAAGAAAGTAACTACGCATTATTTTTAGGAAAAAACTGTTTATGTTTAATAGCAATCTGAAAATTGCATGTACGGTTTTTTGGTCAAAACTTAATTAACCATAATCTGCTTGTGCATAGATTTCCGAAAATATATTATAATGGAATAACAAAATTAAAACGAGTAAGATACGAATTATTAAAAATTGGCTGTTTTTTGACAATTTATCAAAAAACTGCATCTTTTGGAGCAATATGAAAATTCGTTGTGTAGTTTTTTTGAAAGAAAACTTACTTTAGTTATGATCTGTTCGTGTCAAGCTTTTCAAACATATATAATAATAGAGAAACATACATAAAATGAGTAAGATATGAACTTTATAAGTTGAGCTGAAAAAGATATTTTTTTAAAGATAATTTTTTTTGGATTGAGATTAGAGTCTTATTTAGGATTATTTTTATATGTATCCTTTTTTAAATCTTATTGGTCTTGTGTATTCATTTAGTCCTTATGTTCCTCAAATAGTTGCTTGCCTTTTAATTTTATGAGAATTTTTTGACATATGTTGTCACATTAAATGGTATTAACCATATTTCGTTTTGTTCCCATTACAAGTTATGGCTGAATAAGAACATGCTCAAATTACTCCAAGTGAGAGTTCTCAAAGTCGAGCAAAAGGATGAGGTAGAGGAGCAACCCGCTGTAAGACATGGATACGAAGGCGAGAAGTCGTACAAATTGGTGTCCCAAAAGAGAAACAAAGTATGTTAAGAAACGGAAGGACCATTTGAAGGCAAATAGAAAAAGATTTAACAGAGTTTAATTCTTTGAAGATGGATCCCCTTGGTTGTTAATAAAATTCCTCCAGATCTTTGTCATAAAATTTGAAAAGTTTATTGAAAGTGTTCTCAAATAACAGGGATGGAAAGATACATGTTTTATATCATTCATTGCCTGAATACTCGAAGAATGAACTGAATGAAGTTAGAATCGAAATTGGGGATAATGAAGAATTATGAAAGTAATATGTAAGAATAGGAGTTGAGTCGGTAAAACTTCACCCACGGTGTATCGACATACTCCCTTTTTTTATTATCAAAATATTTTTTTAATTTTAATTTTTATTAAACTTTGAAGGGAACATCTTTAATTGTGCTTTAATATGAATATTTGAGTTTTATTCTCTTTTATTTTGGATAAGTGAATGATTATTCTATTACACACAATCATATAGTGTTTAATAATTAGACATGCAAATCTGTGTGATTATAGTCTAAAACAAATTAGTGTACACATTAAGAAGTTAATTTTAAATTTTGGTTAAATATTTAATTCGTAGATGATGAATAGATGCTTATGTGTCTTTTCGATTTTACATTTAAATATGAAACCTTTATGAGAATTGCTTTGCTTGAATGTGTATGTCACATGCATAATTAATAAAATTCTTGCCTAATTATATGTCAATAACATACATGACATCAAAAAAGTATCATTACTAACTTAAACAAAGGTCAAAAACTTAATGGTGATGATTAGAACATCTGAATTGTAAAATATGGTATGTGCTGGAAGAGCAAAATGTTCTCAAAGGTATAAACCATGTTTTGAATCAACCAAAAGAGGGTAATACTGTACAACACCTTAGGGTGCTGTCAAACATGGTATCTCAACTCAAGAGTGTCGGTCATGTTTTTTCAAGATGAGCAACAAGTTCAGGCAGCAATTCAGTCTCTTCATAATAAATGAGAACATTTCAAGGTTAAATAGATCCATAATAATAGATCAAAACTTTTTTGTGAAGTTGCACGCCTTGTTGAACTCGAAGATGAGCTCCTTGGTGTTGCTAAAGATGATTCTAATGCCTTTGTGACAGAGTCAAGTGGTACAAAAATATTCAGACTTCATGCATAAGAAAATTTGGAAAAGGAATGAAAAAGACAAAGAGACTGAAGAAGGACCCTCTAAGAAGAAAAAAACGCCAAGAAAGGATCTTTTTAAAAGAAGAGAGACAAGAGCGAAATGAAGTGCTACAATTGCCAAATGTTGGGGCATTTCGCTCATGAATGCAATGAGCCGAAAATGTAGCATTTCTTAACACATCTCAAAGTGCAACATATGGTTTCAAACACTTCCTTACAAACTGAATCTTATCCTATGTGGATTATAGACTCAGGATCCACCGACCACGTGAGTCGAGGTTGAGAAGCATTTGTGGAGTTTCATCTAAATCAAGGTGTATCTTCTTAGGAAATGTGAAATTAGAAGTCAAAGGGATAGGAACTTGCAAAATAGACTTGCATGGTGACTGTTCTTGATGTTGCATAACATCCTATATACACCAGAGATTTGATGAAACTTAGTATATGTGTCTGTTCTTCTAGACGTTGATTCTGATTTGTTTTTAGTTGTAATGGTGTTAGAATAACTCTAGATAATGTTTTATATGGATTTGGACTAATTTATGATTTGGACTAATTTATGATTGTTTTAGATACTAATCTCCTACTATGACTATTATGTCATTGTGTAATGACATGTTATTCAAGTAACAATGATGTTGATGTTATTACATGACATGCTGGATTAGGTCATATATGGAAAGATCGAATGTTATCAATTAATTCATTATGATATTTGTGGTTTAATGAATATAAAGACAAGATCTTGGTGCTGCATATTTCATTAAGTTTATTGATTATTTCACGCACTTTGATTATGTCTATTTGATTTTTCATAAATCTGAAGCACTTGTGTGCTTTAAAAGATATATGAATGAAGTTGAAAATCAATTACATAAAGCATAAAATCTTTACGAACCGATCGGGGACATGAATATTTATCAAATTTTTTTGAAGAATTATGTACTGGAAGGGCATTATCACACAGTTAACTACTCCTTATACACCATGACAAAAAGGTGTAATTGAAGGAAGGAATAGAACATTATTAGACTTGACAAGATCAATGATGACGTAGACAACTTGTCTATCTCTTTCTGAGGAGATGCATTATTGATTGCGGATTACATATTGGACAAAGTGCTTTCTAATCAGTGTCTTCTACTCCTTATGAACTTTGGACTGGTCATAAAACAAATCTGAATGATTTACGAGCCTGGGGTTGTGCAACATACATTAAAGGTCATTTTGGTGAGTTTGGTAAACTAAGTCCAAAAGGAAGGAAATGTATCTTTATAAGGTACTCTGAACGCTCCAATGATATGTGTTCATCGATGAATTGGAGGATGGAAGTATTACTCAAATTGTATCACGAGATGTCAGATATTTGGAAAATAACTTTCTCGAAAAGAGTAAAATAGATGAAGTAGAACCTCTATGCAAAATGTTAAATTCAAAAGATTAGATGATGTTGTCAAGCATTCTTGATAATTCAATGGATCAAAAAATGATTCCTGGTCCAAGTGGGAGTTATGAATCCCAAAATTTTGTAAAGGAATCTGAACTTGAAATTCGTTAGAGTACAAGACAAGGTGTACCTAAACGATCTGATAAGATTGAAGCTTTTATTTTCTTGGTATCTCCTATATAATTGGATGAACTTAATTATGTAACAGAGGCCTTATCGAAACTAGAAAGGGATGAATGGTTAAAAGTGATGAAAGAAGATTTAGAGTCCATGAAAACAAACAAAGTGTGGGATCTAGTTGACCTTCCTAGGGAACATAAAATTATTAAGAAAAACAATTTATGGCCTAAAGGTCATAAAAGAAAGTATAAAAATTGAAAAGATCAATTTATGGCCTAAAGCATTCTTCAAGGCAGTGGTATCTAAGATTTCATAAGGATGGGATATCATTTCATTTCACCATGATCGATGATGAAATTGTATCTATGTGAAAAATTTCAATGGAAATTTTGTAATTCTCTCTCTTTACAAAGATGATATTTTATTGGCTGGAAATAATTTGGAGTATGTAAAAACTATCAAGTAATGACTATCAAAATTATTTGATATAAAATATTAGAGTGAAGCAAACTTCATATTGGATGTTAAGGTCCAAAAAAATTGCTCCAAGAATTTTTTGAGTTTATCTCAAGAAACTTATATAAAGAAAATATTGGCACATTTTCTAATGTATAGTTGCAAACCCATGGATAAACCTGTAGCAAGGGTGAAACTTTAATCCTTGAAATGTGTCCAAAGAATGAAAAAGAAAAGAAAAAGATGTCTCAAGTTTCTTATTCTAGTGTTGTCGGGGTTTGATGTATGATATGATGTTTACTCACCCAGACATTTGTTATGTCGTGAGTCTAGTTAGCAGGTATCAATGCAATCTTGGAAAAGATCACTGGAAAACATAAAGAGAATATTCTGATATATGAAGGAAACTGCAGATCATACATTGTGTTATAGTGGATCTGATTTATTCATAACAGGTTATACAAATGTTGATTGGGATGGCGATCGAGATGATAGAAAATCAACATCCGGTTTTGTTTTCTTACTAAATGGTAATACTATTTCATGGAAAAGTAAGAAGGAAACTTGCACAACTCTTTTGAATATGGAATCTAAATTTGTGGCATGTGCATCTGCATTACAAGATATTGTTTTGTCAAAGAGATTCTTTGAGAATTTGAGTATTGCAAAGGATTCTAAGGGTCCAATGAATCTATATTATGATAGTCAAGCGACTATCACATACATAAAGGATCCTAAGTATCATTGAAGAACCAAACTCATTGACATCAAGTATAACTTTGTGATACACGTAGTGACAAGTGGATAAATAACTTAACAATACATTAATACACGCGAAATGATAGTTGATCCTTTTTAAGAAGGCCATCTCTAGAGACTTATTTGAAAAACATGCTAAGGCTCTAGGTTTACGTAGAGTATGATGATATCTTAATATCGTAAACTAACTTGATTATTATGATATTCTCTTCTATATAAAACTATTGAATTTATGGTCATATATAGTATTCATGTAATAATCTGTAAAATATAAAATATGTCAAACAAGTCATGAGATTGTCTCTCTCTCACGAGCAGTCACGTCTTATGTTGGGGAACATGAAGAGATGAGTTTCACCACCATTTTATGATTTTTTTATGATCCAGACAAAAGTTTTTCCAAGAAATGTACTTAAGGATCAGTGAAGAGAGAAAATAGGGTTAAACATTTGGAGGTGTGTATACCAAGGTCTGTACGATGTTGAATAGTCAAAAGAATGAGAAACATGCACCAATTTAAGGTATATACATTGTAACACGTGTTTCATACCACGTGTGTCTAGCGATCAATGGGTCAATGAAAGAATATTCTCTGCTTTTTCATTGGGTGAGACCCAAAAAATTTAAAATGACTTTTGAATGAAATACCCTTTGACCTTTTGGCGTTTATTGATGTTTTAATCGATGTTGCTACTTAAGCATGTCACTAATAGCCATGAACAATTCAGCAATGCAATACATGTCAAGGAAAGCAGTTTATATGGAACAAATAGATTTCACTAGAAAGAGAAGATGATTAAATGAACATTTCAACTTGTATACATAAGTCGACTATTACACTTGAGTGTAATTGTGTGTATAAATTTAAACATGAACTCGAGTTCACCTCTTTAAGAGGTTGAGGGATCGAACAAATATGTACTGAAGTAGTGAATGATATTTGAGTTATCATGAGTAATAGTGTCCTTTAATAGTAGTGAATTCTTTTCACATGTGATTGCATTCTTTCATAGGGCTTGTAAAACCGTAAAGATAAACTCTTCATGCTCACAGGTCGCACGAACTATTTATTGTATGGATTGTGGTCTGATTGATATAATGTTGACTTGGTATTGTCCACCATGTGCGAAGTGGAAGATGTAAGTTTTGGGTCGTGGGTTGCCCATGTGGACCGACCCAACCGGATATGTTTTATGCCTTATCTAATTAATTAATTAGTTTGGATAAGTTCTTTAAAAAGGATAAGGTAGAACAATTACTTTGTAAATGTTCAACTTCTCATTAAAAGACTCCTACTGGGAGTATTTTTCTAAGGAACGTCAAACGTATAAAACAGATAGCAAAATGTGTGAAACACAAACCAAAAACCAAGCGATCATTGAAGAAACAAAGAATTGAGTTTCTAAGACAAATTCATCAACACACAAATGAGACTTCTGATTTGTGAACACAAATCTTTGTTTCCTAATGATTCAAAGACGGACTTGAGCACCAACCTGTCAAATAGGCAGATCGATGACTTTGGCTGCAAATTGCAAGGTACACATCTCACTGTTGATTTTCCTTTATATTCCTTCGATGAAAAAAAATCATATGTTGAATTCATCTGTAAAGCAACTAATTAAAATAACAAAACAATACCTTACCACCACATTAAAACACAACATTATGACAATATATTTATGAGAATCTAAAGATTAAGCTTCAGACTTTTTTGCGGCGTCGTTTCATTGAAGTCGAAATAAAAAAATATGAAGTTAGAGATGAGCTAAAACAATGAGTTAACAAGGTGAAACGGACGGTGAAAAGGATGAAGAAATGTATGAACAGAAGAAAGTTCAATGGGGAAAGAGATGAAGATGGACAAAAGGAAAGAGAAGGGTAAATTTTTTTTGACAGAAATAAGTAAAAGAGTGAGATTATTTTATAAACTATAAACCTACATAGGGAATAACTAAGAAGCAACTATTTGGTAATACTCAAGAAGTTTTATTTTTACATGGATTGTATAAAAAAGGAATAGAAATTAAATATGATATGAAAAAGCACAGTTAAATGTATAGAAGTAAAGAATTTATTCGAAATAACATGTATAGTTGGGACTGTTATTGGAGAGATAAAAATTGACAATTTTATACCATAATTATCATCCCCACAAATTAGGCACACAATCCCAAAAGTAGGAGAGAAAAAAATTAAATAAAAAATTTAATTTGGATTCAAAAATTAATTATTTTGTTATGTTTGTAATTTAAACACTATGCTTGTAATTAAATAGAAGTATGTGAATATATTGTTAATTAAAGTTTTAAATATTATATTATCGTAATTTCACGAAAAATAATAGTAACTTTTGAGCTCAAATGGCTAACTCTTAATACAAATAAAATGTACTACCCAAAGTTTGAGATGCTAATTGGTTGAACATTATGCTAAATTTTTATTTATACTCTTAAAATTTATATTTTTATTTTTTTGAAAAGTCGCTGTAATGACATGTTACCGTCGTTATGGAAAAGCCATCGGAGAAAGAATTTAGGTCAATTTTTTTTTGTAGTAACTTAAGAATTCCTAGCCTGGTCCAGATTTGGACAAAATTAAAGTCAATAAGGTCTAAGGAGATCTGGTAATGAATGAGAGATATAATTATGATTCTGATGACATAAGTAGATAGCCAAGAACGTTAACAAACCCATGCAATAATGTGCTGTGATTTTGCGACATTTCTAATGCATTTCACTTAAGAATTGTGTGTGTCTAAAGCCTTTTTGTAGTGATTTTTATAAGTTTTATGTTCTCTTTGCAGGAAAGATGTTCAGCCAGCAAGATAAGAACACAACTTAAAAAAGTGCAGAACAAGACATACAAAGCCATCGACGCTTTGTCTCTTGATCGACAGACCGTAGTTGGTGACCGTAGATAAGCAGCTCAGGCATTGGGAGAATATCAGGGAAATCTGACTAAGTGTGGAACCACGAGAGGAATGATATTGACAAACTGTACCGGTGAACCGTTGATTGGTTGAGAGAAGGTTTCAGTACCTGACTTTTGAAGATTCAAAGTATGGAGCTACAAAGGAGCATCGACGACCCGTAGATGGATCGATGAATCGTACTGTTGGTTCATCATATGATTCAAAGAGGATGCTATCCGGTGGAGCAAAAAATAATTCTAAATCCTGACCGATGGAAGGAGTCTACGGACCGTCAATTGATCGACGGTCCGTCAGTTGGTCCGTAGATTGAAGCCGTGTCTACTGAACAAATTTTCCTTATTTCAATTCCTTTTACTTTAGGACTATGTTTTCTATATATATATATATATATATATATATATATATATATATATATATATATATATATATATATATATATATATATATATATATATATATATATATATATATATATATATATATATATATATATATATATATATATATATGGAATTGAAACCTCATTTTTGGTGTTTACTATTACTATTATTCTATTTTGTGTATTGCAGATTGTTGGTTTCAAACTTGGGCAATTAATCAATTTCCGTATTTGGTTTGAAGATTTTCTTGCAGTTTCAAGTTGAATTTTTGGGTTTCTTATTATTGTTGAGTAAGTTCATGATTTCTTCATTCAAAACTGTGAATTGTGATCTTGCTAGCATGGATGACTAAATTCAAAAGTAGGATTATGGGAACCATGGGTAATTAACAAAGTAATCCTAGTAATGAAGCAATTCTTAAATAGTGTTTTTGCATGCAATGATAATTCTTTCACCTTAGAAATCTTTTTAACGGGTGCAAGCGTTAGAACTCACCTTGTTACTACTTTCCGAACCAAGGAGTTAGTTATAGGAAATGAACTATCAACATAAATTTAGTTTCATACTATCTAATAGGCTAGTGTTGATTGGTGTGAAGTAATGATCAATTTTGATGTATAATATTAGGTGAAGGTAAGGGTTTGTAACTTATACACATGTAGACGGACCAAGGTACGAGGTAAAATTCTCTAGATTTTTGGACCAAGGATTTGGAGATATCTTACTTACCCTTTGCAAGTAAGATCCTAGGAAAGAATTGTTATTGCTAGGAATACGACGTTATGAACCTGTGGGGAACACATATACACTAGTTATTATCACAACTTGATATAAACTCAAAATCCACTTTTGTTTACTTGTTAACTTATACTGTTTGAGAAATTTACTTAACCAACCCCCCTTTTACTTAATTGTTTTTGGAAAGACATAGACTAAACGAACACAATTGTGAATTAAAGCTAAGTATAAATCATTTTTCTCGTGGGATCGATCCTAACCTACTAGTTGGCTTCTCTACTTGATAACGATCGCTTATGCTTCTTTAGGGAGGTATAACTTAAACATATCAAATTTTGGCTCCGCTGCAGGGGATTCTGACTTTTAGATTAACTTTAATTACGTTATTGAAATTTAGTCAACTATTTCCTGATTTTACTTTTCCTTTTTGTTTTTTTTTTCTCTCGGGTCTAGCGTGTATACCATGTACACGGAGTAAAGGAGAATCACTCACTCCATACGATCCTGAACTCAACCAAACCTTGAGACGAATAAAGAATCAAGGGGCTCCAGCTTATCCTAACAAAGGGAATCTAAGTGATAAAGTAGGCTGTCAGCCTCCATTACCAGTTGAGGTACACCACCAGTCGCACTTTGAAAATCAGTTAGGTGATTACTTGGGGTTGCAACCTCTAGCGATCGCACGACTTCAGGATTACTATTTGGGCAACATGAACATTCCATACTCTGATTGACCTATTGTCCTACTCCCACTGCCCCCTAGGCACACTTTCATGGTGATGAGTAGCTTGATGCAGATGCTCACAGCGAGGGGCATGTTCTCGCGACTGCCATTGGAAAACCCACATGCCCATATAGGAAAACTGAGGTCTGTATGTAAAAGTTGTGTGGGTAGACCATACTTGGATATGAACTTTATTGGCTTGCAAGTGTTTCTTTTATCACTAACGAGATGTCGCTATATAGTTCACTGAGTTGCCCTACAGCTCTAATCTATACTTGGAATCAGCTGAGAGATGTGTTCTAAGCGAGGTACTATCCAATGTCCAAGAAGCTCAACCACAAGGCTAAGGTGAACAATACTACCTGGAGAGTCTCTTGGGACAGATTTACCGTGTTTGTGAGAGGCTCCCAGATCACCGCATTGACGATGAGTCACTGAAAGGGTACTTCTAAAGAGGTCAATATGATAACAACAAAGAAGTGCTCGATACTATTGTTGATGGATTCTATGGTGAATATACATATGCTAAGATTGCAGAGAAACTGGAGAATATATCTCACAACAATAAAGCTTGGAGCACTAGAAATTTCGAACACTGGGCAAAACACCTTTGCGGAGCTCAACCATAGATGAGATTCATGAAGAGATGGCGCAGATGAGAAATGAATTAGGGTTGGTCTTGAAGCATGTGAGAGGAAGCACAGAAAAAGTGAATGCGGTGAACTATTTGTCTAAACCACCACTACCCGCAGATGAGTACTACTATGAAGAGGATACATATGCAGTTAATGATCAGGCGGGGGGGGGGGGGGGAGGGGGGGGGGAGGACCAAACTCCCAAGGTTTGAATCATGATAATTGGTGCCAAGGTCAAGGAAACCAAGGTCGGAGATATGGTAATTACAACCGAGAGGGTCAATATGTCCTCGATGGGAACTACAACCCCCACAACAACTTCAATAGAAATAACTATGGTAACAGGAATGAAAGGGGTGGTCCATATGTTCCACCTCAAAATAGGGAAGCTGCACCTAGGGATGTTGGAGGTAGTATGGCGCGAGTTGAGGATATGATGCAGAAGATGATGAGGAGGTTTATGCAACTAATGAGAATGTCAAGGAGATGAGAGGTAAGTTATTAGGCATTGGACAAAAGGTGGATGCACATGCAGTCTCGATGAAGAACCTTGAGCTACATATAAATCAGTTGTCTACTACTATGAACACACGCCAACCTGGAACTCTCTAGAGAAACACTATCCAGAATCCTAAGAATGTTGGGCATTGCTTGACAGTCACTACTCGAGGAGGTAAGCAGACCATTGATCCGCCTATGTCGTCTATTGTTTAAGAAGATATTAGAAAGGAAGATGAGGTGATAGAGGCTAGTGGAGAGTTTGGGTATGCAACAAAGAAAGAAATAGAGCTATCCCAAAAAGTAGTCCCTTTGACATCTACCACCATTCCCACAGAGATTAGTGATGAAGACAGAAGATGGTAAATATCGGCGATTTATCACTATATTGAAACAACTTTCCATCAATGTCCCATTGATAGATTCTTTGGAACAAAAGCTTTGTTATGCTAAGTTTATGAAGGACATGGTCATAAAGAAGAAGTCGGTGAGTTTTGAGGATGATGACATAATGCAACATTGTAGTGCTATTGCTACAAGGTCCCTTGTATATAAAAATGAGGATTCGGTCGCCTTCACTATTCTATGTATGATAGGGTTGCTCCACATTTGACACGACTTGAAATTACCCCCTATAAGTTAGGGAGAACCCTCGTTTCATGTTTGGATGTACTTGACCCTTTGGGGTCTTGTACAAGCCCTTTTAACTATCGTTCATTACATAATACATGAAAAGTAGTGCGGAATTTAAACTTTTCAAGAACATTTGATATAAAAAGGAATATTTTATAAATACTTTGAAAATCTCATCGTCACAAGCCAAACCTAAATTCACGACATAATTAACTTAGGATACGACCCTTTACATTGAAAGGAATACATAATAATTCTTTAACTAAGAATTTAAGAACGGACTATGCCCTCAAATATGTGGGGACATAACTTGTCTTGAGAGGAACTTTCCCAAGCTTCACCTTCTAGACTTCAACCTTCAAAATGCTTCCAACCTATACTTATAGTTTAGAAAAATATGGGGTTAGTACAAATAATGTACTAAGTATGGCATGTGCAATCACATGCGAAAAGGGACATTTTAGTAAAATAACATTTCATGCCAAATAAAGTAAAACATTCATGAATTTAGAAGCAAATCAACGTGAGAACCATCATTTAACACTTAGAGAAGAACTCACATAATTTTAGCCAAAAAGAGGCATTTACAGTAAACTCCCAAAAACTTACGGTGAACTCAATCTAACATTACAGTGAACTAATTAAGCCTTTACAGTGAAGCCATTTGAGCATTTACAATAAATCATTTAAAGCATTCACAATGTATTTTACTTGAGAAATTACAATGAACTATCCTATTCTAAATGAGTGAACTTCCAAGTCCAAGCGAAAGAGAAAGTGAACTCATTTTCCATAAGAGTTCCCCTACCTCAGGATTATCCTAAGACTCACTAAGGTAAGACATGAAGGAAGTATGCATATGCCTCCTTCAATACACACCAAAGCAATCCTCAAGACTACCCCTTTTGTCTTACTCAACTCGGGAGAAACAAGCCCCTCAATCAATGGCAAGACATTAAAAGACACCCTACAAACCACCAAAGTCTTCCCTTTCGGAATGCCTACTTAGTGCAATGAGTAGATGGCGTTCCATACCACCACCTACCCTATGTAGCACACTGTTTTAGAAGGTTTGGCACAAAGTATTCCCTTTTGGAAGGTCCTACTTAGTGCAATGGATAGATAGCGTCCCATACCACCACCTAACCTAAGTAGTACGTTCTTTTAGAAGACTTAGTTCATTCAATTAAAATAAGTCTCACCAAGACTCTCCTTTCGGATTGCCTACCTAGTGCAATGGATAAATAGCGTCCCATTTCTCTACCTACCCTAAGTAGAATACTACTTTAGAAGACTTATTACGTTCATTTCTTTTGTGGGAGTTAGCTTAACCGATATAGACCATAAGAGCTAGACATGGAATCTCGATATTAACACCTATCGGATAAGGGATCCTAACTTTCCTAGAATGAGTTCATTCTCTTAGCATTTACATGGCTTTCCCAATAGCTACACCTATGTGGGTGCATAGTTAAGGGATAAGGAGATTACTACTAAGTAACTCATTCTCTACAAAAGAGGAGTACTCATCTCAAGAGGTACATTGGAATACAACATCTCAACTCACGAAGTGTAATCCACCTCTCCTTCATACCCTCTAAGTGCTAGGCATAAATTCCCATGGATTATCAACATTATAGACTATAGGTTAATGATAACTAGTGAACACCACATCTCAACTCACGAAGGGCATTTCATTCTCTAACCTATCTTAGAAAGCTCATGTGATGTAGTGGGGTTGCTACTAGACACTTCATCTCTACTCACAAATAGTATTCACCCCAAAACTCCCCTTTAGGACTTAACTTAGCTTCATTCATTCATTCGAGTTTGAGTGTGTGTATACATGTGAGCACACCTTGCACATAAGCTTCAATTCATTTACATTTAACTTCTATACATGCTTAGACCTTCATTCATCAAATCACCCACTTTACATGCTTCACATAATCATATAAGTCCTTTATGCATAATCCTTAACATACTTCTCATAACAAGTTTCATAAAGCAATTAACAAGAATAACTTCATTCAAGCATACACTCTAGTCTACTTTACTTAATCACTTCATAAGGCACATTTAAAAAGAATAGCATATTTATCATCGTACTTCACATAACAAGCATTGATATCCTCATTCACAATAAACTAATAACTCTAGATTCATACAATTCAAGTAAACACCGCCGCCAAGAAGGTGGACAATACCACTCAATAGCATTTCAAAATCAAAGATAAACATCATTACCAACTTACTCTTTATTCCAAGATTTCATCACCTATAACATTTTCTAAAAATTTCATCATAATGTATCCCTTAGGGAAGTAGCTAAACAACAATAACAACACAAGAAAACCAAAGCTCATTCTCTACCCAAACATGCTCATTTAACTCATTTCTTAAGCCAACATTTGAAGAAAATCTTTATCATGATTTCATTATAGTATTAGCCTTAAAACCACCAAATAACCTTATAAATATCATTAGTAAGTCATTCAAATCGTTTTCATGCAATACTCATATTTAGAGTTGAAGATAGAAGAAACCAGGGTTGAGAACCCATTTTGAAAATTCATTAGAAGGGACTCCTTGAATGGAAGAGATTTCAAGGATGGATACCATAACTCACATTTAAGAAATACCAATGATTTTTATTAAGAAACAAACATCAACATCCATCCTAGAATTTCTTGACTTCTAGCTTCCATGGAGACTTGAGAAAGTCTTCTAAGAGAGAAGGGTTTTGGGTTTTAGGAAGAGAGGTCTAAAATTTGGTCGTAGGCTTTAGAAAACCTTAATATAACTAATAGACCCTTAAAATAATTTCCTAGGGTCATAAAATACATGGGTGAATTTACCAAACACCCCAAGCCAAGGCAGTCCACTTAACAGTTTTAGCAGACTTCACAGACGAGACCTAACCAATGGACCGTCTGTTCATCAACGGACTGTTGGTAGGGTCTCGTGGTTTGAAACTTAGCTCCAAATAGAGCCTCTACATCCTGACTTGCAGTTCCAATCGACTCCCTAGGTCGACGGATCGTTTGTGGACCAACGGACCGTTCTTAGGGTCGTCGTTTGGTCATTGCTTTGGCAGTTTGGTCCAAATCTTGGACCCTTCATCTAGGGCCCCTTGTGGGTCCTATGTGGGGTCGTACCCAGATTTTAAACCCCTAAACTAAGTCTTCTAGTTCTTATGAACATCTCAAGAAATTTTCAAGCAAAACTAACACATAAAACTCACTTAAACACCTCAAGACACACAAGCGCTATCTAAGGCACACCTTCCAAATGTCATGGACGTTTGACCTCCAAACTAAACCAAACTTCACACACTGACTAAGAACACTAAAGAAACTCATTTTAAATTCAAATTAATTCAAGAAACACTCATGAGTCTCTAGTTGATCCTAGTTCATTTTGGGGCGTTACAACTTTGCGAAGGCGCATTGTGATCTTGGACCGAGCATAAATCTCATGCCACTGACCATTTATAAGAAGTTGGATTTGGGATACCTAAAGCCTAATATTATGCGGTTACTGTTGGCCGATCTAACTGTGAAGAGGACCACATGTATACTCTATGATGTGCTCATAAAAGTGGAGTCGTTCATCTTTCTGACCGATTCGTGATTCTTGAATGTGAGGTTGAATTTGAGGTCCCCATCATTCTAGGATGACCATTCCTTGCCACTGGAGTGCACTAGGTTATATGAAAAAGGGACAGTTGAAGTTTAGGTTGAACAATAAGGAAGCAACTTTCACCATATTTAGATCCATGAAGCAAAATAGTGAGCTCTAAACAGTATCTGCTATATCCAACAAAGTTGAAAGTGTATTTGTGGTGAAAATTAAAGAGAGACTACGTGTTGAGGCACTAGCAACAGTAATCATGAATTTTGACAGTGATGATATTGAAGAGTATAATTCTTTGGTTGCTGCACTTGAACGAAACGAATATCGGTCAAAGCCAAAAAACTTGGAGTTATAAATGAAGCATTGAGAGTCTCCACCTGCGAGACCATCTATTATAGAGTCCCCAAAATTAGCACTTATAGATCTACCACCTCATATGAGGTATGTGTCCTTGGGTAGAATGACACTTTGCATATAACAATTGCATCGGAGTTGAACATGCAACAAGTAGAGTTATTAACTTACTTCTCAAATAAGAAGTAAAGCGGTCGTATCAAGTAAAGAACCCAACTAATGAGGTTGTGATCGTTCCCACGAGGAAAATAGTTCAGACTTAACTTTATTCTATTATTTCTATTATTTAGTCAATTATTTCCCTAGTAAACAAAAGACGATAAAAGGGGGGGGGGGTTACTTCTAAATTAATGAAAATAATTAACTAAATTAAAGTAAACAACTAACAGATTCAAATCTTAGAGCTTAATCAATTAATAAAAGTAACTAGGACTTAAGTGTTCCCCACAGGTTCCTAACTTGATAATTCTAACTATAACAATTCTTTCCTAGTATCTTGCATGTAAAGTGATAAATTGTGTATCTCTAAATCCTTGGTCCGGTATCTAGAAAATTTCACTCCGCACCTTGGTTCGGCAACGTGTGTCGCTATACTAACCCTTACCTTTACCTCATATTAAGCATTGTATTCGATATTTGACTAAGTTATTACTTCGTACTAATCGACACTAGACTATTAGTTAGTGTACACTAAATCTATGTTGATAATTCTCTTCCTATTATCTACCTCCTTGGTCCGGAAAGTAGCATTAAGGAGAGTTTGAACGTTGGTCATCCGTTAAAAAGACTTCTAAACAAAAGAATTATCAATACATGCAAGACACTATTCTAGAATTGCTATTTCAGTTAGATGTTACCTCATTATTCACCCATGGTTCCCACAACCCTAGTTATGGAGTTTAGTTACCCATGGTCATAATCACACTATTCATATATTTAATATAAGAATTCATGCACTTACTTTAATGAGAAAGAATGAAATCCAGAAATTCACTTGATTAATCAACAAAAGTACCAACAATCAATTCCAGAAAAAGTATAACAATTGCTGAAATTAATCCTTGAATACTTGAACAAGAGAACTAAAGACTATCCAAAAGGCTAACTATCAAAAAGTCTAACCCCCAAAACGAGGTTTTTTGAACTATATAAAATAAAAACAAGAACCCAATAAAAGAAGGATTCTAATTATTGAAAATCTGTCAAACCGCGTCTGAGTTGACGGACCTCGTGACGGACTATCGTGGTCACGACGGGCCGTCATGACCTGCGTCGTCCCATACTTCACAAATTATTCTTCTGCTTTCTTCATTACCCTCAACGAACAGGTAGGACGGACTGTCCCAAGCACGACGGTCCATCTAGGGTCTCTGTTCCATAATACTAACTTCTTGGAATTTGAGTACTGGTACTACTCTCTGATCATTACGACGAACCAGCAGGACGGACCGTCGTGGCTATGATGGTCCATCGTGGACTTTCGTAATCCCACACTAGGTCACACTTCCCCATCTTTCTTCAACAACTTCTCTCCTCACTACGATGCCATCTACGGACCGTCATAAGCTCTACGGACCGTCATAAGCTCCGTAGGTGGTCTCTTCTGCATTTCTCGCTCAAAAACTTCCGCGTTCATCTTTGGACAAATTTCCTGCAAATAAGGAGAAACTTACATAAAAATCAATACAAAAAGTCTTTTGGACACACATTAAGCTTAAGGAAAAAGCATTAAAAATACCGTTAAACCACGGTACATCAACACCCTCAACTTAAATTCGTTGTTCGTCCTCAAGTGACGCACTATGACTCTCTACAAAATCTATGTACAATAGTATCCATATTTTAGCTTTCGCAATCATTTGGCTATCAATTCCGATCAGTCTCATCATGTTTATGCATACTATCACTATTAGGTTTGAATTATGTGGAACCATACCATGACACAAACTCACCACACTCTAACATCTATCCTCATCAATTTCTCACCGAGGTGCTAATATTTTCGGTATTGCAACTAGTGTCCTCACTTAAAAACAACATCCTCATTTTTCACACAATGATATCAGTTTGAGTATAAGGATTAATTTTCAACACTCACTCTCAGAACAAATTCAAAACTCATTCATGTATATTACCATAAGCTTACCCTTATTTTCACTACTTTAAGTTCGCCATACGACTCTTAGGATCACGATAGGACTTTCTTAGATTGTAACATAGGCCCAGGGTCAGGTAGGGTATATTTACGTATAATTTAGTGACTTGTTGCCCTCCTTGACATATCAGTTGAGCGTCCTACCTTTTCATCATTTTATTCTGCCCTTTTTCTTATATTCTTTCACCTTGATATTTTCCCTTCTTTTTTCATTTGTGTAAGTGGCTCTTTTTATTTCTTGCTTGTATTTATTTTATATATATATATATATATATATATATATATATATATATATATATATATATATATATATATATATATATATATATATATATATATTTTTTTTATTTCACTTTTCTTTCAACTGGTTCTTGAGTCACTTTACTTTTGTTCTTTCTCTTTCTTTGTTCTTTCAACCCCACTTTCCAGAGCATTTCTCATAATAGCCACCCTCAACTCATGGCTTTGCCATGAGTCAAAGTAAACAATACCCAAAGTTTGGTCAGGGCCACGAAAAGGTTGTTTACTGCATTATCCACCCTCAACTTACGCTTTTGGCATAAGCTGAGGTGCACATGTCCAAGGAGGGACCAAGGCCAACACATTATTCTCAGAAAAGATCAGTTGGGGTGAAAAAGAAAGGTCTATTTTAAGCTCAAATCATTTGGATCAAAGAGGGGTTAATTTCATTCGTTTTTTTAATCTTGGCTAGCTATATTGAACATGGGCCTATGATCCTTTCCTAATTGTCTATTACATCTTACTTTTAGCAGGACTAACCAGGAAAGTTCTAGCTCAGTTCAAATAGTGGACTATTCAAATTTTCCTCACACTCACTTGACATCTCATCACTCTACCAGATTATCAGACACCTAGTTCAAGTCTTAGAATTAGGGTCATGCAGTGGTGTATCTCTATGTCATGCTTCAAGCCACACATTTATCAATTACTATGCCTAGCCATGCATCATGTTCATTACATCAGGATATCATTTTTGTTTTAGCCATCATGCTTCAGAGTTATACTATGTACACAAGATATAGACATGCCGGTTCAACAATAAAAATAATCAGTCTCTTGGGGAAAAAGAACACAGGAAAGAAAACGCCAAAAGAGGATCGTGAATTGGGCTACTCAGACTTCATGTAGCACTCACTTTCCATTTACCCCACCCCCAACAATAAGATATACAATTGTACCCAATTCATAAAAAAACTGAAATACGAGAGTTGTAGGTGAAGCAAACCTGGGGCACAAAGCGCCGATGATCAACAAGTTGGTGGGTTCGGTTCCCCAGAACCCACTATATATGTATTCTAGACACCCTCAGTAGAGTCCTCATCAGCAACAACACTATCAGCAGTGCCTCCCGCTGTCTCCACATCGCTAGAGCTAGATACCCCAGCAACTAACTCTACAACCCTAATCTGACGCGCCTCCTCATCAGCAATCGAGGCTCTACTCACAGCCTCCATCTCACGAAGCTCCTTCTTCCTTGCCCTAGACTCATCCACCTCTCGACCCCTGCACCTCTTGGCATGCTCTCAAGGGAGAGGTGGTTGAATCTCAGAAGTAGCGAATAAAGCAGCCAAGACTGTTTCCTCAGAAAACTCTGCAGAAGGGGCCACAAACATAGGCACCCTATCCTCTAAGATCAAATCAATATCTGCTCGCAGACTCTCAACCGAATCCTGAAGGGTCGACACATCCCCCGGAGGGGCTGACCGGGCTAGCACCCGCAACTCAAAAGCGTCTAAGCGCTTATGAACCTCAGCACTCTGTGTGCTATTCCATCTTACGCTCCAAGCGTTCCTCCACCTTAGAAATAGACCTCTGCATCTAAGGCTGGATGTGATGCAGAAGTGTGGCCATCTGAGCCTCTAGTTTCTGGACCCTAGCAAGCGGGACCAGAGCGGGGAAAGGGGCTGAGCGAGAGGAGCTAGGGGCAGTGCTACTACCCTGGATAGACTCGACCGAGGTAGTGTCAGTAGTTGGGGAAGTAGCCTGCTTAGCCGGTTGACCATGCGCTACAGTATCAGCCAGATTCTCACAAAGTGGAGGCACCTCTGGATGGAGACCTCTTCATGGTGCCAACTTATTGGCCTCATCCCTGATGAGGCCGATATCAACAGTGCCCTGCGGAGTCTTGAGCTGATCAATGTGCCAGATAGGCACACCTGCGGACCTGCATAATGGAAATATCATGGACGGGAAAAGGTAAGTAGTGGTGAACTTGAAATCCCTCTCGTGCATGACCGCCTGTAGAGGCCAAGCGACGTCAACCTCAAACCCGGCTATCATCGCTGCCATTAGACCTGCGCGATCCCATGTAACTATATTATCTGCAACCATGGGGGATAGGCAGTGGCGGACAATCAACCATAAAAAACTTAGCCGTGAAGGTCAAGTTAGCCTTCCTGATGTCTCCCTTTGGCTTCATTACCTTGTCTGCACTCTCTCCATCAATAGATAAGTGCAGGTTCATCCACCTCTTGGTGGTCTCTCTCAGCGATGGCTCATGCAAGAAATGGCCATCCTTAACAATTTGCCACCGGTAGTCAAACTCGACGATGAGAGGGGTCCTGGTGATATCAACATCCTTGCCGTACAGATACCGGCGGATGGCTGGCATGGAGATGTCGACTTGTATGCCGCGTACTCTGACGTGCTCAAGTGGGGCCTATTTGGCGGGGGCGTCCCGCCTATCAATCTGTGATCGGAGAGTAGACACATAAGAGGCGTAAAACTCTCGAACCAACTCCTCACTGTAGTGGCCCAATGAATGATCGGTCCACTCTAGCCTGTGTCTGGTGAAGAGAGTGTGGATATCTGGCATGGTGGGCAGACTTCTCGTAAGAACCTGCCTCTCCAGTAAAGGTCCGTGTCATGACGCCTTTATCATTTACAAACTTGGCATCTGAATACACTTGGTATTGCCCGTCAACACACCACCAATTGGGCAGGTCGGCAACCGAGGCGAGAACACTAGTCGGTGAGCCTAGAGTGGAATCAGGACTGTCATCCTCGTAAGACGAGGCAGACTATGCAGCCGTGGTGGGTGCAGAGACTTCTACGGACCCGGAGACTTCCTACGACCATGAAACTCCTAAGGAACCAGACACTCCTTCTTCTTGTGTAGTTGACCCAGAAGGTGTGCCGGTCAGTGTGCGCTCTTTATCAAACTGGGAGGCAGTGACTACGCCGGACGCTACCTTTTTAGGCGTAGCTCTGGATGCACGTGCAGCGTGTGGTGGAGTTGCAGTGCCTGGGGTCAGGTACTCGGGATCATGCTCATCATCAGAGCCTATAACCAGTCGGGCAGACGGGGTGACAGACTTTGAACGCCCACGTATGTAAACTCGATCTAGTTTCGGTGACTTTAGAGATAGTACCTATAAAGAATCATTATTAATACTACAAGATCAGACAAGACAATCAAAATCGAGACAAAATACACATAACATCAAAGTTGTAATGACATTTCTGTAATAGCAATGAAACACGACGTACCAGGTGACGGCCCATCGTGACCAAGACGGTCCGTCACGGGGTCTGTCATGTCTTACTCAACGATGTTTATTTGGAGACCCCGGAAGGAAAGTCTCTGACAATTATGATGGATAAGAAGGATGAACTGTCATGGGAATGACGGTCCATCATCGATGTCTGTCGTGGGGCACTTAAGAAAAGTATTGAGACCCTTAGGAGAGGGGTCTCTGACCACCATGATGGTTGTGCAGGACGTAGCGTCGTGGTGATGACAGTCCGTCGTAGATGTCCATCACTTAGAAAAAGTTAGAGACCCTTGGACTAGGGTCTCTGACCGTCATGACGGTTGTGCAGGACGGACTGTCGCATGTACAATGCTCCGTAGTAGATGTCCATCAGTGGACACTTAGAAAAAGTTGGAGACCCTTAGGACTAGGGTCTCTAACCGTCATGACGGTTGTGCAGGACGGACCATTGAGGGTACGAGGCTCCATCGTAGATGTCCGTTAGTGGACACTTAAAAAAAATGGAGACACTTAGGACAAGGGTCTCTGACAACCATGACGGTTGTGCAGGACGGACCATCGTGGTAATAACGGTCCGTCGTAGATGTGCGTCAGTGGACACTTAGAAAAAAAGTAGAGACCCTTAGGACAAGGGTCTCCGACAAGCATGACGGTTGCAGGACAGACAATCGTGGGAACGACGGTCCGTCGCATATGTCTGTTGGTGGACACTTAGAGAAAACGAATAGTGGGGTGTTAGAACAGGCCCTAAACGGTCCGTCTAGGTACGAAGGTCCATCGTTGGGGTCTCGTTCTGTCAGTCAGTGACAGAAATGAGGATGCCACAATCATCCCCTGTGACTCAAACAGAATACTTGATGGTAACCTACATGTTTCTAACCCAAATACCTTGCAAACTAGCAATGCTAAAACACCAATTTCTTGAGTTTTAACAAGGCAATTTGAGGGACTCTCAACCTAGGTCAGACAAAATTGGATTAAAGAACAAAGCCCCACCAAAAAGAAATAGGCTAATAGTAATTGAAAAACAAAAATGCAATGTAAATGGGTAGAGATCAGAGACACATATCGGAGAAGAGAAGAAAAATAAGCAAGTGAGGCACTTGGTTATCGAGAACAGAACCACAACAACAGACTGCGACCAGTAGAAAGGAGATTTTGGGATTTGGGGAAGTGATATGGATCAGTTGATAGAGAAGAGGATGAGAAATGTAGGAAGTTGGAAAGGGAGGGAATGGGAGAAAGAGGGAAAGAAATGGTTGAAATGAAGGGGTGGGTATTTTAAAGGTTGAAATTTTTTAAAATTGCCCAGCCGGGTCGGGTTGCTGGATAATGACGCAACGAGTCCCTGACGACGGTCCATCTCAGATGTGATGGTCCGTCATGGGTTCCGTAGTGGACGCCCTAATTTTGAAAATAAATGAAAAATGTACCTGGCACGACGGATTCATGCGACGGTCCATCGCAAGCGTGACGGTCCGTCGCAAGCGTGACTTTTTGCAAAATTTCCTGGTGATGTTCTACCAGCAAATTTAAAACCCATTAGTAGAAAAATGTTACCATTGCTAGAAAAAAAACTATAAGTATATGGTTGCCTCCCAACCAGCGCCTGATTTAATGTTGCGGCACGAGTGAAGACACTTGATTACTCAGACATCATCAAGATGGTATACCTCGATCACTTCATTTGCTGATTCAGCATGCCCGAAATAGATTTTTATTCGTTGTCCATTCACCTTAAACTGCACAGCCTCCTTGGTTTCCGACTCAACTGCTCTATGAGGTAATAGTTGGGTAACCAAGTAAGGGCCAGTCCATTTGGACTTGAGCTTGGCCAGAAACAAGCGCAACCTAGAATTGTATAAAAGCACCAAATCCCCAACCATAAACTCTCATTTTTAAATTTTTAGGTCATGGTACTTCTTCATATTTTCTTTGTAGAGGGCTGAGCTTTCATAAGCTTTCAGGCGAAATTCATCGAGTTCATTCAACATAGTTACCCGTTGTTATGCAACTTCATTCCAATCCATTTTCAACTTCTTGATAGCCCACATGGCTTTATTCTCTAATTCAATAGAAAGATGACAAGCTTTCCCATATACAAGTTGGTATGGGGACATACCTATGGGAGTCTTATACGCTGTCCGGTAGGCCCAAAGAGCATCATCAAGCCTCCTTGACCAATTCATTCTACTAGCGTTCACACTTTTTGACAATATGTGTCTGATCTCCCTATTTGACACTTCAACCTGCCCACTAGTTTGAGGATGTAAGGAGTGGTCACATTATGGAGAACCCCATATTTCTCCAATAATCCCTTGAACAATTTGTTGCGAAAGTGGGATCCCCCATCACTAATAATTGCCTTTGGGGTACCAAATCGAGAGAATATATTCTTTTTAAAGAAAACAGTGACACTCTTCCCTTCATTGTTTGCGAGGGCGATAGTTTCCACCCATTTAGATACATAATCAACCGCTACTAAAATATACTTCATTCCATGAAAACTCATAAAAGGACCCATAAAGTCAATACCCCAAACATCAAATAACTCAATCACAGGAATGGGGTTTAGAGGGAGCTCTTGCTTTCTTGAAATTCCGCCATCTCTTTGGCATCTATCACATGCTTTAGAAAACTCCTGAACATCTTGATGAAGAGTTTTCTAATAGTAACCACATTGTAATATCTTATGAGCGGTTCTGATACCACTATGATGTCCACCAACGAGTGAGGAATGGCATGCCTCTAAAACACTCAAAATCTCAACTTCTGGCACACAACGCTGAATAAGCCCATCGGCACAGATCCTATATAAGTATGGTTCATCCCAAAAGAACTACTTCACATCGTACATGAACTTTTTTCTTTGATGAAAGGACAAGTCCGATGGAACAATATCCCTAGCCAGATAGTTCGCAAAATTTGCGAACCATGGAATCAAGTCTTGTGAGGCAGCCAATACATGCTCATTGGGGAAAGTATCACAATATTTGTCTTATCCCCTAACTCTCTCATAGCTTCATCTTCTAGACGGGACAAGTGATCTGCAACTTGATTTTCGGTCCCTTTTCTATCCCTCACCTCAAAGTCAAATTCATGTAGCAGTAATACCCAACGAATCAACCTCGGTTTTGCATCCTTCTTTGCCATCAATATCTCAATGGTCAGTATGCACTATAACTCTAGTACCTAGCAAATAGGAGCAAAATTTTTCAAAAGCAAAGACTACTGCAAGGAGTTCTTGCTCAGTCACTGTGTAGTTCTTCTGGGCTTCATTTAGGGCTTTACTAGCATAGTAAATGGGGTGATGGATTTTGTTCCTTCTTTGTCCCAATACCACACCAAGAGCAACCCCACTAGCATCGCACATCACCTCAAATGGAATGTTCCAATCCAAAGAAATAATGATAGGTACAGACACCAATTTTTCTTTTAACTCGCCGAATGCTTAAAGACAGGATTCATCAAAATAATAATTACAATCTTTCTCCAACAGTTTGCACAAAGGATGCGCAATTTTTCAAAAATCTTTGATGGATCTCCGGTAAAAACCTGCATGCCCAAGAAAGCTTCTCACACCTTTTACAAAGATAGTTGGGGGAAGTCTCTCTATTACCTCGACTTTAGCTCGATCAACCTCTATTCCCTTTTCTGAAATGCGATTACCCAAAACAATACCTTCTTTCACCATGAAGTGACATTTTTCCCAATTTAGTACTACACTGCAGTCTTCACATCTCTTAAGGAACTCAGATAAATGGCTCAAACTCCGCTTGAATGATTCACCAACTACAAAAAAATCATTCATAAAAACTTCAATAGTATCTTCCACCATGTCGGAGAATATCGACATCATACATCTCTGAAATGTGGCGGGTGCATTGCACATCCCAAACGATATTCTCTTGAACTCAGAGGTCCCATATGGACAAGTAAAGTAGTTTTCTCTTGATCTTTTGGTGTAATAGAAATTTTAGTATACCCCGAATATCCATCAAAAAAATAGTACCACCCTTTTCCGACAAGTCTATCTAACATCTGATCCATGAAGGGCATAGGAAAATGGTCTTTTTTCGGTCCATGCATTTTATTTACGGTAATCCATATACACCCTCCATCTAGTAACCGGTCTCATTGTAACAAGTTCATTTTCATTGGGGACCACAATCATTCCCCCTTTCTTAGGTACACACTAAACAGGGCATACCCAACTACTATCGGCGATGGGATATATTACTCTGGCAGCCAACCATTTAATGATTTCCTTCTTCACGACCTCTTGCATAGGTGGATTTAAGCATCTCTGGTGCTCAATACTTGGCTTATGATCGGGTATGAGCTGGATTTTATAAGAACAAATACCAGAGGGATCCCAATAATGTCCGCAATAGTCCAACCAATAGCTCTTTTGAAACTTTTTAGCACTTTCACCAAACTCTCAACTTGTTGTTCATTCAGGTCTGATGCAATGATTACCGGCAAAGTGTCACCATTTCCTAATAATTCATACTTGAGATGAGGTGAGAGAGTTTTTAGTTCTAACTTTGGAGCCTTCTCTATAGATGGTTTCACGGGTGGAGACTCGCAATTCTTCATGTCTAACTTAGATTTTTTTGGTTTAAACTGAACATCACCACTATCAATAGCCGCGACTAATGACTCATACTCTTTAATGCAATCCTTATCAAAATTCATTATTACTGCCGCTAATGCTTCTACACCTAGACGTTCTTCTATTTGTGTCTTGGATGACTTACCAACTTTTTAGGATATAGCAGATACCGATTGGAGCTCACCACTCTACCTCAAGGACCTACAAATGTTGAAGGTCACTTCTTCATTTTTCAACAGAAATTTCACCTGCCTCCATTTTCCATATCAACTAAGGCTCTAGCCGTAGCAAGGAATGGCCTCCTAAGAATAGTAGGCACTTCAAAATTGACTTCACAATCAAGAATAACAAAATATGTTGGAAATATGAACAACTCCACTTTTACTAGCACATCGTGGAGTATCCCTATAGGCCTTTTTACTGTTCGATGGGCCATCAGTAGCTAATCGCATTGGGCTTTGGATCACCCAAACTCAACTTCTTGTAAATCGAAAGGGGCATGAGATTTATGCTTGCCCCCAGATCACATAATGCATTTGCAAAATGTAATAACCCGATTGTACAAGGAATAGTAAACGCACCTGGATCTTCTTTCTTTTGTACCAGAGATCTTGTAGCAATAGCACTACAATGTTGCATTCTATCATCATCCTCAAAAGTGACCGGTCTTTTCTTTGTAACCAGATCTTTCATAAACTTGGCATAACCGGGCATTTGTTCTAAAGCTTCTACCAAAGGGACATTGATAGAAAGCTGCTTCAACATTGTTATAAAACGCTGAAATTTACCATCCTCAACTTTTTCACTAATATTTGAAGAAATGGGGGGGCTGGCCTAGGCATGGTAGTTACCTTTTTAGCCACTTCAGCATCTTTTCCAGTGTTATCTTCTACTTTACCACTAACCTCTACCACTTTATCATTATCTTTTATCACTTTTTCCTCATTAGACGGCATAGGTGGGTCAATGGTTTGCTTACCACCGCGAGTAGTGATTGCCATAAAGTGTCCATCATTTTTTGGATTTTGGACAGTGTTGCTAGGAAGAGTTCCCCGTTGCCATGTTTTCACAGTCGCAGATAATTGGTCCATTTGTAACTCAAGTTGCTTGATCAATATTGCATGTGTATCGACTTTCTGCCCAATACCCGATAAATAACTCCTTAACTCTTTAGTGTGATCATCACTAGCATCGAACCTGCTCATCATTTTCTGCAACATATCCTCAAACTCGCGCCATACTACCTCCACCATCCCTACGAGCAACTTCACAATTTTGAGGAGGAACATAGGGCCAATTCCTATCATTTCTGTTGCCATAGTTACCCCTGTTGAAGTTGTTGTCGCAGTTGTAATTTCCATCTCGAACATAATGACCCTCGCGGTTATAGTTACCATAGATCCGACCTTGGTTTCCTTGACCTTGGTGACAATTCTCCTGATTTAAGCCTTTGGCACTCGGTCGGAAACCCCCCGTCTACTCATTTACCGCATAGGAATCCTCCTCATAATAACATTCATCATTTGGTGATGGTGGTTTAGACAAGTAGTTAACTGCATTTATCTTTTTTGCACTCCTAGTGACATGTTTTAATACCAACCCAAGCTCAGTTCTCATCTGAGCAATCTCTTCACGAATCTCATTTGTGGCTGGGTTGTGTGTGGATTGCATTGCGAAGGTATTTCTTCCAGTGTCTGACTTTCTAGTACTCCAAGCTTTATTATTCTGGGAGATTTTGTCTAACTTTTTGGCAATCTCGGCATAAGGACACTCCCCATAAGAACCACCCGCTATAGTATCCAATACCGCTTTATAATTATCATCCTGTCCCTAATAGAAGTATTCCTTTAGTGAGTCATCATCTATGCGGTGATTGGGGACACTTCTCAAAAATTGAAGTGAATCTATCCTAAGAACTGCTAACTGACTCTCCTGCTAGTGCCACAAAGTTGTTCACTCTGTCTTTGTGATTTTACTTTCTTGTAGACCGGGCAGTTATGTGCTAAGAAAACGTCCCTTAGTTGGTTCCAAGTGAAAATTGAGTTATAAGGGAGCCCAGTGAACCAAATAGAAGCCTCTCGCGTCAGTGAGAGAGGAAATACTCTTAGATCTACTACATCCAAATCTAAATCAGGTCTCCCTACACAGCTTTTACACACTGCCTTTACCTTAGCTATATGGGCATGTGGGTCCTCAGAAGGTAGCCCCGAAAACAAACCTCTAGCAGTGAGCATTTGCATCAGACTACTAGTTACCACAAAGGTGTGGCCTTGTGGTAGAGGGGGCAAGACAAGTGGCCCATCAGAGTCTGCAATGTTATCATATGTAGTATTCTTGAGGGCTTGGAGCGGGATTTTGTCCCCTTTGTTGATTTTCACCAGGATCATCGGGTAATAACTAACCATGAACATCAACCGGAGTTTGGATATTCTGGTTTGGATCATCATCGTTAATACCCAAGTTTCAATTCATATTGCGTAGTGTACGCTCTAATTCATGGTCGTCGGGAAACAAGGATTGTCTTCCTCTTCGTGTATTTGACATACAAGAAAGTTAGTTGTGCAAGAATCAAAAACAGTAGACAAGTAAAATTAAGAAAATATTGACTAAACTTTCGTAATAACATTAAGTTAATCTAAAAGCTACTTTCCCCGACAGCGGCGCCAAAATTTGATACGCTCAAACTTACTTCTCAAAGAAGAAGTAAAGCGGTCGTATCAAGTAAAGAACCCAACTAATGAGGTTGGGATAGTTCCCACGAGGAAAATAGTTCAGACTTAACTTTATTCTATTATTGCTATTATTTAGTCAATTATTTCCGTAGAAAACAAAAGACAATAAAGGGGGTTTTTTATTTCTAAATTAATGAAAATAATTAACTAAATTAAAGTAAACAACTAATGGATTCAAATCTTGGAGCTTAATCAATTAATAAAAGTAACTAGGGTTTAAGTGTTCCCCACAGGTTCCTAACTTGATAATTCTAACTATAACAATTCTTTCCTAGTATCTTGCATGTAAAGTGATAAGTTTTGTATCTCTAAATCCTTGGTCCGGTATCTAGAAAATTTCACTCTGCACCTTGGTCCGGCTACGTGTGTTGCTATACTAACCCTTACCTTTACCTCATATTAAGCATTGTATCCGATATTTGACTAATTTATTACTTCGTACCAATCGACACTAGCCTATTAGTTAGTGTACACTAAATCTACGTTGATAATTCTTTTCCTATTATCTACCTCCTTGGTCCGGCAAGTAGTATTAAGGAGAGTTTGAACGTTTTCCATCCGTTAAAAAGACTTCTAAACAAACGAATTATCAATACATGCAAGACACTATTCTAGAATTGCTATTTTAGTTAGATTTTACCTCATTATTCACCCATGGTTCCCACAACCCTAGTTATGGAGTTTAGTTACCCATGGTCATAATCACACTATTCATATATTTAATATAAGAATTCATGCACTTACTTTAATGAGAAAGAATAAAATCTAGAAATTCACTTGATTAATCAACAAAAGTACCAACAATCAATTCCATAAAAAGTGTAACAATTGCTGAAATTAATCCTTTAATACTTGAACAAGAGAACTAAAGATTATCCAAAAGGCTAACTATCAAAAAGTCTAACCCCCAAAATGAGGTTTTTCGAACTATTTATAATAAAAACAAAAACCCAATAAAATAAGGATTCTAATCATTGAAAATCTGTCAAAACGCGTCTGAGTCGACGGACCTCGTGACGGACTGTCGTGGTCACGATGGGCCTTCATGGCCTCCGTCATCCCATACTTCACAAATTCTTCTGCTACTTTCTTCATTACCCTCAACAAACAAGTAGGATGGACCGTTCCAAGAACCACGGTCCATCTAGGGTCTCCGTTCCATAATACTATAACTTCTTGGGATTTGGGTAGTGGGACTACTCTCTGATCATTACGATGAACCAGCAGGACGGACCGTCGTGGCTATGACTTTCCGTCGTGGACTTCCGTAATCCCACACTAGGTCAAACTTCCCTATCTTCCTTCAGCAGCTTCTCTCTTCACTACGATGCCATCTATGGACCGTCACAAGCTCGACGGACCGTCATAAGCTCTGTAGTTGGTCTCTTCTGCATTTCTCGCTCAAAAACTTCCGTGTTCATCTTTGGACAGATTTCCTGCAAATAAGGAGAAACTTACATAAAAATCAATACAAAAAGGCTTTTGGACACACTCTAAACTTAAGGAAAAAGAATTAAAAATACCGTGAAACCACGATACATCAGCGGTTTTGAAGAGGTTCAAACGAGCCATTGGTTAGACTATTGCAGATATTATAGGGATCCCTCCCGATATTTGTTCCCACAAAATCCAATTCATGCCAGATCACAAACCGAGTATTGAGCACCAAAGAAGGTTGAATCCTCCTATGCAAAAAGTAGTGAAAAATGAGATCATATAGTGGTTGGATGCTGGGGTCATTTATCCTATTGCGGATAACTATTGGGTGTGTCATGTTCAGTGTGTGCCTAAAAAGGGTGGGATGATTGTGGTACCTAATGAAAGGAACGAGCTTGTTCTAATGCGGCCAGTGATTGGTTGGAGAGTTTGCATGGAGTACCGGAAGTTGAACGCTTGTACTGAAAAGGACCATTTCCCCATGCCCTTCATGGATCAGATGTTAGACCGAATAAAAGTCAAGGGATGGTGTTACTTTCTTGATGGCTGTTTGGGATACAATCAGACCTCTATTGCTCTGAAGGATCAAGAAAAGACCACCTTCACTTGTCCCTATGGGAATTTTGCATCAAGAGGATGCCGTTTGGGTTATATAATGCATCAGCTACAATCGAGCGTTGTATGATGTCAATATTCTCTGATATGGTGGAGGACACTATTGAGGTGTTCATGGATGATTTTTCTGTAGTTGGCGACTCCTTTGAGCGGTGTTTGAATAATTTGAATGATGTTATAAAGAGGTGTGAGGATTGTAATTTGGTACTAAATTGGGAAAAAGTGTCACTTTATGGTGAAAGAAGGCATAGTGTTGGGCCATCGCATCTCAGAGAAGGGGATAGAGGTTGATTGAGCCAAAGTGGAGGAAATATAGAGGCTTCCACCACCCATCTTTGTCAAAGGTGTTAGGAGTTTTCTTGGGCATCCTGGATTTTATCGGAGGTTCACTAAGGATTTTTCAAAAATTGCACACCCTTTGTGCAAATTTCTCGAGAAGGAATGTAAGTTCTATTTCAATGAATCCTGTCCGAAAGCATTTGTAGAGTTGAATGAAAATTTGGTGTCTACGCCCATTATTATTTCACCATATCTGAGAGAGACATTTGAGGTAATTTGTGATGCTAGTGGGTAGCACTTGGTGTGGTATTGGGACAGAGAAGGGATAAAATCCTTCACCCCATCTATTATGCGAGTAAAGCCCTGAATGAAGCCTAAAAGAACTACACGGTAATGGAACAAGAACTTCTCGCAATGGTATTTGCATTTGAGAAGTTTCTATCCTATTTGCTTTGCACGATACTCATAATGTATACCGACCATTCTACTTTGAGGTACTTGATGTTGAAGAAGGATGCAAAGCCAAGGTTGATCAGATGAGTATTGTTGCTGCAAGAGTTAGATTTTGAGGTAAAAGATAGAAAGGGGATTGAGAATCAAGTTCACGACCACTTGTCTAGATTGGAGGATTAATCAATGCGTGAATTGGGAGAAAGGGCTGAAATTATTGATGAATTCCTAGATAAACATGTATTGCCCGCGTCTTAGGATTTGACCCCATGGTTCGTAGACTTTGCAAACTATCTGGAAAGTGATATAGCACCGTTAGACTTGACCTTCCACCAGAGGAAAAAGTTCATGCATGATGTGAAAAAGTACTTTTGGGATTAACCTTACTTATATCGAAGTTGTGCCAATGGGATAATTCGTTGTTGTATACCCGAGGTTGAGATGTTGAGTGTTTTTGGAGGCGTGTCATTCCTAGCATGTGAGTGGGTACCATAGTGGTATCCGAATTGTGTATAAGATCTTGTAGTATGGGTATTATTAGCCAACCATTCACCAAAGATGCTCATGATTTTGCTAAGTCATGTGATCGGTGCCAACGTGATGGGGGAATTTCAAAGTGACAAAATCTTCCATTGAATCCCATTCTGGTGATTGAGTTATTTGATGTATGGGACATTGACTTCATGGTCCCGTTCGTGAGTTCTCATGGGAGAAAGTATATTCTTGTGGTGGTTGACTATGTTTCGAAATGGGTGGAAGCAATTGTGATTCCCAACAATGTAGGAAAAAGTGTCACCGCATTCCTGAAGAAGAATATCTTCTCTAGATTTTGTACATCGAGGGCCATTATTAGTGATGGTGGCTCTCACATCTGTAATAAACTGTTCAAAGGGTTGCTGGAAAAATATGGGGCTCGTCAATATGTGGCTACTCCTTACCACCCACAGACTAGCGGGAAAGTTGAGGTGTTTAATCAGGAGATCAAATAGATTTTGGTGAAAAGGGTGAATGGAAATAGAACGGATTGGTCAAGGAGGTTAGATGACGCTCTTTGGGCCTAACAACTTCATATAAGAATCCCATAGGTATGTATCCATATCAACTTGTATATGGGAAGGTTTGTTACTTATATGTCGAGCTAGAGCATACGGCGATGTGGGCAATGAAGAAACTAAAATTATATTGGACCGAAGCATCAAGACTCAATGAGTTGAATGAGCTTGATGAGTTTTGCCTAAAGGCCTATGAAAGTTGAGACATCTACTAGGAGAAGATGAAGAGGTACCATGACCAAAGAATCGAAAAATAAGAATTGGCGGTTGGTGTTTTGATGCTTCTTTTCAACTCTAGGTTGCATTTGTTTCCAAGAAAACTCAAGTCCGAATAGAGTGGGACATTCCTCATTACTAAAGTGTTCCCGCATGGAGCGGTTGATCTAGAGAATAAGGAAGCCGCAAGGTTGACAGTCAACGGACAAAGAATAAAGACCTATCTGGGGCATGTGGAGAGTGTTCATGAAGTTGTGGAAGCCTATCATCTTGATGAAGTCTGAGTAATCAAGAAGCCTGCATCGTTAAATCAAGATCTTCTTGGAAGGCAACCTAAGTTGTACTCTCTAGCCAACTATAGGTTTTGTTTTCCTAGTAGAATTAGTCGTAGTCATGTTTAGTTGTTCCTATAATTTTATTTTTGCTTGTGTGCTAGTGTTGGCTAGAGATTAGCATGGGGTCCGTGCCTTAAAACGTGTCCAGAAAAAACACAAAAAGAATGGCCTTATTGATGCTACATGTGCAGGATGCAAAAGTATAAATTTGCATAAAATGGTCTGGTGCAGAGGTCTACGGACCCCATCGACGCACCGTCGTTCCATCGCCAGACCGTCAATGCTTTCCGTAGATCCCAGGTACATTTTAATATTTAAGTCTGAAGTGATCGACGGACCGTCGGTTTATCTAAAGCCCGTCGGCCGGGTTTCATTGATCCGAATCTGCCAATGATCCAACCCGACCCGGACGGTCATATTAAAAGACATACCCTTTCAAATTCATTCCCTCTTCCCATTTCTTTTTTAATTCCCTTCCATAATCACATACCCATTAGATTAATTACTTCCTAAACTTTCCATATCTTCCAAATTCTCTTTTCTTCTACTCACACCAGGTTGGTGATCGGGCTCGAAAACGTAGGCTACGTCGGCAAGTGTCACAACCACACCACTCTTCACTCCCATGAAAGGTATTCTGATTTCCATTAACTTTGAATTATCGTTCATAGTTATATATAAAAATTCAGGAGTGGGTCTTGACATTGGGAAAAAATTAACTGAATTTGCATGCTAAATAGTATGGAATTACTTCCCTTGGAATGACAGACTGTGGTTGTGTAGCAACTTTGTATGTTCAAAATGTGTTGTGCCTAAAAATTCTGATTTAGGATTCCACGTTCTTACTGAATTGGGTTAATAATTGCATGAAATCAAAACCCTAGGAATGACGACTAGTATTTGGTGTGTTAAAATGTTTGTTTAAACTTAATTGTTTAAAAACGAAGCACTAAATAAACTAAAAATTGGATGTTGTAAAAGGCATGAATTATGTCTTAGGCCAATAGTAAAAGACCCTGTTTACGGACCGTCGATTGAAACACCCAGAAAATTCTTATGTATGTAATGATGTAAGTGGACTACGGTTCATCGATTGATCGACAGACCATTCTGCACGTCCTTCGTTTCCATCAGAGAACCTGATTCACCTCATTCCAAAATAAATCTAAGTGTTAGACACTCTGCACACCCGTTTTTCCATCAGAGAACATGTTGTACACACATCCTAAAAATAATTCTAAGTGTCGGATAACGGACGTGATCGACGAACTGTTGATTGATCAAGAGGTTGTCGATAGTGTCCATCGACTTGACTCTTCAACAAGGATATGTATTTCTGATTTTCAAGTTTGCTTCTTTCCGTTGTTTATCAAGTGTGTTGTAGTGATGCTATGATACTAACAATTGCTTCACAGGTACAAATGGCTCCCAAGAAAAATGTTGTCTACGCCAAGAGGGGCAAATCCAAGTCGGTTTCCCTATCTCGTCAGTTGATCAATTAACACACCGATAACGAGCAAGACCTAGCCTATGTCTCTCCAGGTTCCACAACACCGACAGCAGCAGCATGGGTCACTAGGGTAACCCCCCCAAAATATGGACTCCGACGTAGTCACTACTTTGCAGTCTGAAGAGAAGCATACACTGATCGGTTCACTGACCTGGGCTTTTTCCGATTAAGAATGGAGCTCTGTATTTGGCTCCAAGGATACCATAGCTTCAAGGTCGGCTCAGTCCTCAGTATCAAAGGCTTTAGGCTCCAACTATAAGGGAGCCACTGTGTTGGGGGATCACTAAGAAGAAGCCTCGTTTGATGATACAACTAGTTTAGAGCTTGCACCTGCACCCCGATCGGATGACCCCATACCGGTCGCCGATGAACCCAACCATTAGTGAATGGAGAGGCAGTGGAAGGTATACAGAGACGCTAGAATGCTGAATAAAAAGGGGGTGATGACTTAGTTGGTTGCAGAGGAGCGTCGCTTTCTCACAGGGAGTTTTCCCACGGTCCCCAAGGTACATAGACTATTCAATCTACACAAATTCGACTAGATAGCCCGAGATTTGGACACTTATAGTGAGGAGATCATCTAGGAGTTGTATGCCTCCTACGCTACTACTCTCTGAGGTTCCATAGATAGGCGAGCAAGACTCGCCAAACAAGACCCTCTCACCTCTACACTAGTCTGAGGCTGCCGGGTTGACATATCCGAGTCTACCATCCACCGTTTCCTATACGGTCCCACCAGCGGGACACAGTGGACCCAAAATACTTTTGATTTTGACTACAGGTGGGAGATGTTTAAAGTGGTGAGTTTCAGCGAAGCGAAGAGAAGAAAGAGGTAGTGAAGAAATGGTTGGCTCAGTATCTCGCAACCGATGGTGAAAGGGCAGACTGGGTGATCATTCCCCGAGGGCTGATCAAGAAGGCTTAGCTTACTTTTGTAGACAAGTTTTCTGGCTGGTTTGGCACAGATAATCTCCCACGAAAGCTGATAATGTACTCACATGGGATAGGACGGTAATGGTAGAAACACTGGTAGCGGGACTAGAGATAGGCTTCGCTCGGATGATTATAACAAAGATTCCCGAGAGGGCATTTAAGACTCCTACAATTTACCTCTTTCAGTGTCTTATCTTCTAGTTATGCAGGGACGTCGGAGTGCCAATTTGGCACTATGACAGACTCTGTAAGCCGACAAGTACTTTGGATATAGGTCTCATCAAGGATGAGGCCAATGTAGTAGCACCACAGAGAGGGCCCAAGATTGAGCTTGCTCCACTGAGCGAGAACCTGGCTGATACGGTGGAGCTAGTCTAAAAGGCTGACCTTGAAGCACCAGAGCATACTAATCCCACTCCGGCATCCTTCTCACATGTAGCTATTAGGGGCCCCAGCTCGTCGAGATCTACACCACCATCTGCTGCATTAATTCCTCTAACTCGAGTTCAGAAGTTGCAGAGATGGACACTCTGCTCCACCACATTCAGACTTGGATGTAGAAATCTATTGTCGAGGAAGAGGACCATATAGAGAAGCGGGTGGCTAAACAGTCCAAGCAACAGATTCATGCGGTTCACAAACGCCTCGATGCTTTCGAGCTACGGGTTCTAGCACGTCTGGCCCCAACCACTGACTCACTGTCATCCGTACTGAGTTGGCCAGCGTGCGAGGCAATGTTGATGCCATCTTGTAGATGCGGGGGACTGAGCCAGAGAGTGATCCCACTAAGCTACCAGAGGACACAGTGCTAGAGGGCTTGTTCAAGGTCCCTGCTGAGCCACAGTTGAGCAGCATGCACGTACCAAGAGGCACCGCTCTAGACACACCACGGAGGCCGGTGATGAGGCCCGTGCAAGAAAGTAAGAGAGGACCAAGTTGTAGCCGGCAAGGGAGGCCTCCTTGGTAGATGAGGAGATACGTCAGAAGAGATCACTAGAGATGACTGATGGAGCTTCTAGTTCTATACCGGTGAACGATGATAGGAGCACTACTGATGGTGCGGAGGTTACTGTGGTCACTACTAGGAGTGGCCAACTGATGATCCAGCGGGTTCTGGGAAACCGAACCCACCCGTGTGTTGATTGTTCTTCGGTGCTATGCGCCATAGGTTTGCTTCACCTACCACCCTATTTCTTTAATTTTTATTGCATTGGGGACAATTGCAATTTTTTTTGTTGGGGGTGGAGTAAATGGAAAGTGAGTGGTAGGGTGATGTCTAAGTAACCCAACTCACAATTCTCTCTTAGGGTTTTCTTACTTGTGTTCTTTTCCCCCAAGAGACTGTTTACTTCTCTCTTGAACCGGCATATCTTAGGAAGTACAAGTAAGCAAGCATGAAAAAAAGCATGATGGGTAATAAAAATGATACTGCATCTGTTGTTGTGCTTGCATGAATAGGTTAAGAGAAGTTGAATGTATTGGCTCTAAACATGACATAAATAGGATCCCAATGCATGACCCTCAACTAACACCTGAACTGGGAAATTCGATAGTGCAACGATGTTCCAAGAGAGGGTGAGGAAATTTTAGTGTTCAAACAGTTGGTGCCTATCTAGAACTTGCCCGATTAGTCCTGCGAAGGGAATCAACTCTAGAAACTAGGAAATGATCATAGGCACTTGTTCAAAATAGCCAATATCTAGCATAAAGAATTTAACCAAATGAAATGACTGTCCCTTTTTGATCCAAATATGTTGAGCCTGTAATAGAACTTTTTTTTTATTCACCAACTTACCTTCGCCCAGTCCCTCCTTGGACATGTGCACCTCGACTTAGGCCAAAAGCCTAAGTTGAGGGTGCTAATGTAGAAAGTGATCTCGTCTTGGCCCTCGACTTCGAATATTGAGGGTGGCTAATGTGAGTGCGGACCCAAAAAGGGGTATGAAAAGAGTTGGATGTTAAAAAGAAAATCTTAAGTGAACGAAAGATTTGACTTGTCAAAAAATGAAATAACAGTGGAAAAAGAAAAGAAGTGAATAATAAAAGAGAAAAGAGTTTTAAAAGGAAAAGATGCAAATGAAGTGAAAGTCACATCCAAAAAGGAAATAAGGCAAAAGAAAGAAGAGACAAAGAAATAGAGAGAGAAATAAAAAGAGGTAGAGAGCATAGCGTAATGTCAAGGAGGGAACAAAGTCACTAAATGTATCCAAATGTACCACACCTGACCCTGAACCTACGTTACAAGCCAAGAAAGTCCTATCGTGATCCGAGAGTCTAGTGTGGTGAACCTAAGAGTGAAAATAAGGGCAAGCCTATGTTGAAGAGTACTATCTATGTTTGAACTTCTTTTTGAGCGCGAGTGTTGAACTAAATAATCACTGTGTGAAAAATGAGGATTTATTTTGAAGTGAGGGCGCTAGTTGCGTTATGAGAAAGTTAGTACCTTGGTGAGAGTAAAAAATAGTCGAAGTGCCTATTGCATGGTGAATTTGTGTCTTGATGTGATCCGCACAAGTTAGCTTTTCGAGCCCGAGAGAGTAAGATTGCACTCAATCAAGAAAGAGTCGGGATTCATAGTCATGTGATTTATAGAGCTTAAAAATATATACTTCTGTACAAGTGTTGTTGAAGGTTATAATGTGTCGCTTGAGGACAAATAATGAATTTAAGTTGAGGGTGTTGATGTGTCGTGATTTCATGACATTTCTAATGCATCTCACTTAAGAGTTGTGTGTGTCGAAAGACTTTTTGTAGTGATTTTTATAAGTTTTGTGTTTGTTTTGCACGAAAGATGTTTAGGTGCACGAAAGATGTTTAGGCGGCAAGATAACAAAACAAGTGAAAAAAGTGCAGAACAGGACCTACGAAGGCCATCGATGTCCTTTGTTTGATCGACATACCGTAGTTGGTGACCGCAGATGAGCAGCTCAGGCCTTGGGAGAAGATCAGGGAAATCTGACTAAGTATGAACCACGAGAGGAAACGACGGTCCGTCGATTGATCGACGGACCGTACTGGTGAACCGTCGATTGGTTCATAAAAGGTTCTAGTACCTTAATTTTTAAGATTCAAAGTATGGAGCTACGGAGGAGCATCCACGGCCCGTAGATGGATTGACGGACCGTACTGTTGGTCCATCGTTTGATTCAGAGAGGGTTCTATCCGGTGGAGCAAAAAATAATCCTAAATCCTGACTGACGAAAGGAGTCTACGGACCGTCGATTGTTTGACGTTTTGTTAGTTGGTGTGTAGATTGAAGCCGAGTCAACCGAACAAACTTTATGAATATTCGAAAACCGTCTAAAAAAGAATTTAATTTTACTTAAATATTTGGATAATTAGTTTAACTAATTTATGGTTTATATTTTAAATTTAATTATTTAAAAATGAAATTAATTATTTTATTTCGTTATAATTAAAAATTTCGTTAATTAATTGATATTAATTCATCTAAATTAAACTCAATACAGCTACTTATTAAAAAAGATCTAACCCCTTTTCTTATTTGGGTCAATTTCTTATTTTCAGCACATCATTCAAATTCACACATCAGCCCATTCTCTTGCATTCCAATACAAAAAGATCCAGCCAAATAATTCCTAACAATACAATACACAGCAGCAGCGTACAGTAGCTACCAAATGACCCGACCAACCCCTTACTCGTTTTCTTCTTCTTCTTTTTCCAGCAAGAACATGCCCAAATCCAGCAGTCCAAGACGAAATCCAAAAAACCAATATATGACATATTATATTGAAAGGGTAAGTGAAAGTTATTCGATTTAATTAATAAAATGAGATTAAGAAGAAAAAAGTAATTTTTTTTCTACATTTTTTTGTTAAAGTGAATTTAAAAGAAAAAAAACAAGAACAATGTTTTCTATTGATAATTTAATTAGGAAAATTTGTTCAATAATAAGAAAAAATTATTTGAAAAATGACATTTTTTATCCATTTTGTAATTATAGGGACATTTCTGAACCAAAGTATTGAATTTATGACATTTTTAGGTCAAAGTATTAACGATAAATCGGTAATGACATTCTTGAGTCAAACTATAGAGAAAGGACATTTTATTTTTATTTCACATAATTTAAGGACATCTTTAATCATTTTCCCTAATTTTAATAATTTATAACTTCTAATTTTTTGTGATTTTGACACATGCCTTTCACCTCGTCTATTATATCATATATAGATGGATTAGAAACACAAGATCTTTTTAAACGCAGATCTAGATTAGACTTGATTGTATAATTTATACCTTTATGATTTAGAGGGCAGAGTAAATACTTGTAATATCTTTGGTCTACCTTTATTATCCTTTAACTATGAAATGCAGAAGAATTAAACGTCGTTGCAATATCTCTCAGCCTGAACATGTCCCAGAATTTTTCCAAGGACAAAAATAAGGGCATAGTGCAAACCCAAATCCAAAATTTGCTCTTCCCCCACTCACACCAAAAAAGGAAAAGGGCTCCTACAAACAATATGCTGCTAGAATCAAACGTAATTTATCCATGCCACCGTTACGGTTACACGACTTGGTAGTTCTCGGAAGCCAGCAGCGTTCTTTGAGAGAACTTGGGTGGAGACCCACCTTTCAATGGCAGAATATTGGCAACCTGAAAATTACAATGAATCAACATTTCAATCAACGCTAGTCTCCAATTACTCTGACAAACAATCGAACTGAAGCACTGTAAACTCCCACAGCATTGTTACTGAGTCCACTCACTACAACATCTCTTAGAAAATGAACAAGAATTATCACAGAAGAGACATAAGAAGGATCGGATGCAAACAAACCAAAACAGTTAAGAAGATGAAATCAGGATCATCTCCAGACACAACTATGTTAAAACAGGTGCTAACCTTCAGGTCACTGAACGTTCTTGAGGCGGTAAAACGGGCAGAAATCGGGAAGAACACATCAGGATCTGCTGCCGGAACCACAAATTCCAGTGATCCACTGCAATTTTTGCATTTCCTCATTAGAATGAGAAACAAGTACTTAAGATCGCATGTTTCAGAACAAAAGCAAGTTTCAACATAAGCTAACCTGCGATTAGAATTGTCAATGAGAACTACACACCACTCCAGAACAGAATTTCTGGAATCATACCTGCAGTCAATGGTGAAAATATTGAATCTTAATGGAACATTTGGTCATATGAACAGAACACCACAGATGTTCTCCCAATCACATTGCAATACATGGATAGTCTTGGACCTCTTGGTCATATTAACAAATCTTGGTTTTAGGGTACAAATCATAGTAGCAGTTATCAGTGTCTGGTTGACAATTTTGACTATAGGTGCTTATTCTTTCATTCACATTTGGTTCTAAAAGTAATCATGCAACCCCGATTCAGCTTTAGCTGAATGACTTCATAAAAGGAAAAATACATCTGCAATTTGTGCACCTACGACAATTAAATTCATTATTTCAAAACTCTTCGCAATCAATGATATTGAACAATCTGACACTAACTAATATCCACACCAAAATTCCCTTTTTTATCATCAAGGACACTTTATACAAGGTGCAAGATACAAAATACTGATTTCTTCATCTAGGAATGCACATGGAATTGAAGTTTAGCATTGAACAAGAATAACCAAATAGCATCCACCCCTTCCATTAAAGAACCAAAGGAAGTCTGAACCATCTCCAAAATTCTTATCCCAGAAACCTAGTGAAACAGCTTGACAAAATTGAGGAATACAGCAGGTGACACATTAATTTAAACATGAAACCACATCCTTGCCTTGACCGTATTTTATAACTTTATTAAAGGCACTAAACAATTGCTAGGCACTCCAGAGATATTAACAGCTTTGTATAAAACCATTTTCAGCCTTTAAAGCTCTACCGCAATAAGTTCTGTGCAGGTATAGTTCAAAATATCCACAATATTCATCTTTGACATAAAAGGAGGGAATTTTAAAGTTAAGAGTGCCACCTCCACTCTCCATCAATTTGCTGTATACGTGGGGCATCCCTGAGAGCTGGGAGAGGTACAAAAATCACAACATTCTGTAGATCAGTTTGTGCTGGTGTTTCATACTCAATATTCACATAGGTTTCATTCCCAGAAACTGAAGGCCAGCAGTTAACTGAGAAAAAAATATGAAATTGATTATAAAAGATTAAACATGACTGAAACTAAAGCATGAAAAAACAGAGATGCACACAGAAAAAACAAAAAATTACGATTCTTACTAGTTAAAGGTAAAATCGACTCATCTGCACTTTGCATTCTCCATCTCAAGAGACTAACTCCATCACCAGATTGATTAGCAGGAAAAGGCCTACTAGGTTCTTTGAGGCCTAGAATATTTTCATTAGAAAACAACTCCTTATTGATATTTGGGTGTGTGTTGAAGTGGATGGCTGGATTACCACTGGTTTCAATCTGAACATACAGAAAGAGATGACAAATACCATCAGAAAGAGATGAAAAATACCATCAAGCAAAACCATCAAAGGTTATCCCTTCCGTCTGAGATCAAATAGGTCTGCAATCTAGGAGCTAGAGCCTCATGTTTAAAGCATATCTCAAACTGATAATGGGCGCTAGGACATGCTTCTTTTCCCAAAAAAAATGCAACGGGCAGTCAAAAAAATCTGTTGGCATACACATTTGACCTATAAAATCAAGACACAATCTGTCTAAAGATGACAATGGAAAGGAAACCAAAGAGAGTTATGCGAATTAAGATAAGTGAATGACAAATACTTGGCTTACAAAGGACTTTTTTCATCAGCTTTAGAGAATAAGGCAGACAAGTGTGTGGGCAGGAATCATGAATTGCATCTAAACGAATAAAAAGTACTATCCACCCAAAACCATGACTGCCTGTAACTGCACTTTGAATTCATTTTTGATTCAAACTAAAAGCATAACAGATGGCTTAAGTACACTGCCTTTTATTTTAGTTCTCTTTACAAACTATAAAGAGAAAGAGTGGGGTACTCACCAAGGGACGAGGAAATGAACCAAAGGAACTCATGGAGAAAGTATTTTAATAAAGAAAGGGACACAATACATTAGGGCATAATAAGATGTTAATAATCTAATATCAACGCAATTCATATGATTGTAGAGTGTCCTAAATATATGTAACAAGTCATACCTTCTATGCACACAATAGAATCAAAGCAAAATGCATCTATAGTGATTTCATTATACCCTTCAATACAACTGTTATTTGACATACAATTCTTTTTTTCTCATTACTGCAGTGTCCGAGCCATCTCTGGTGCACCTCGACCAATTCCATGAGGTACCTTCTACCTTTCACTAGTTACTGGGCCATTAACTCTAAACACTAAAGCTTGGACAGCTGGAAAGGAATCACCTGATATATTTTGCCTCCATTGGGATTTGAACATGGGACCTCATGGTTCTCAATCCACTTCACTGATAATGAGGCGGCAAGCCTCAAATATCGACACAAACTCTTTGAAAGAATAATAAACTTTATTACATTATGCTTCCAGTACATCAGAAGATGTTGTCATGACTATGTTACTAGATACTGTCATTGCCTGGTTTGCGCTTGCCAGGTACCAAATCCAGTATATCAGGAATTTCTTAGCTTCCTCTTTGTTTGGATCCAATGAAGACCAGTGCGACTATTGGTGTCTAGTGTGTGCCAATATCTATTGACCAATAGGTGCCATTGCTTTGAAGAGAAAGTGCAGTATTACCATTTCTTGATATTTAAAATAGCTCTAAAGATGCAATAAAAGAAACTCAAAAAGATGCTTACACGTGCTGAGAAAAGAGAACAAACAGAGAGAGAGAGAGAGAGAGAGAGAGAGAGAGAGAGAAAGAGAACCTGAACTTGGATAAGCCCATCTTCTTGGTTCAGAATTTGGAGAGATAAGGTACCCTGGACATTGAAGTTGCTGATACCTCCATCACGCTTTAATGTTACATTAATTTTCTCTTCAATAGTAAGGGTGACAGGGTCAGTTGGTGGTGGAGCAGCTGGCTTGGACGGACCAATGCTTGGTCTGACATCTTCGACAATGACTTCACCCTCAGCTTTCAGGGATTCCAAAAACTGGTTGGTCCTTTGTGTTTTACCTAGCTGCATACCAAGACCTTTTGGGGGGCCTGTAGCAGATGCAACTGGACGACCTGATCCAATGAGATATAACACAATTTAAATGCACAAACTTTTTGGGCCTACAAACTGATTCCAAGATTCAAATTAGGATTATGCTCATTAGCAGAGGAAAAATATGTCAGGCCTTGTAACGACACTGAAGCACCCACTAAGCGAAGCAAGCCGCTAAACATGTTTTGCGCCTTGCTTCAGGGCTTAGGCGCCACCTTTGACAACACTAGTCCTCCCCAATATTATTCTAAAACTTTCCTCCCTATATAAAGAGATCTAATACTAATTATAGTTGAAAGAGATCCACATTACTTTCTCAAAGAATATAAAAAGCCATGAGGAAAAATATGCAATACTTCGTAATGCGCCACCCTCGACAAGTTGAGCTAAAGACAAAGAGCATGTTTATAAGGTAAAACAAATACAAACCCTTGGACTTGGTGGAAAATGAATCCACATCAGTGCTTGGTCCAAATCCAGAACCACTGCCTCCTAAACTAGATAAGTTTGTATCACTGCCAAAGCCGGTATCCATTCTTCCAGAACCCATGGATTGCAGAGACATGAAACCTCCTTTTTCACCTCTATTCCTCTCAATCTGCAAAGCAATAGCCACATGTTGAATCTTCTAATAGAACTCAAAGAAATCAAGACAAAGGAAGGTAAAAGGTTCAGGCAAAGGTAGCACTGGCATCCTCAACTACCTTGCTTTTATCAATCTCACTGGCTTTGCGCTTCATGACATCCTTAGTTTCATTAATCTTGCTTTGTAAGACTAACTTATGCAGTTTCTCTTCATGGCTCTCCATTTCACAATACTGCTTGACTTGTGCCACAGTAACATTTTCCTTGTGCCCGAGAGAAATTACTTCATCAAATGCAAAGATAAGATCAAATGCTGTCCTGCAAACTCCTTCCTCGTCAAGAGAAAAAGAATATTCAGGCACCTAGTAATAGTTAAGGTATCATCTCAAATGACCTTTCCATGTGATGAACACATCATCAAACAACAAGCTCAAAAAAGCTTTCAGAGATATACTTAACAGCTTGATGAAAATGAGCTTAGATTAGGACAAAGATTTTGATACGAATGCTCCTTTACGTACTCACTCTAGAAGTAAATCTAGACAAGCATGTGGAGATAATCCATCTTAGTTCTTTGTTTTAAATAGGATAAATATTAAGCAGTAGTTATCTATAGTAGTTATAAGCAGAAGTTACAGCAGAAACTGTTTCTATCTCTATCTATTAGGAGTTATCTTTATGATCGTATAAATATGTGTTTAGGAGAATTCTGAGAGAAAAGTACTATTATTATCTTTGTATCTGGAGATTTGTCCGCTCCATACAGAAATAGTTATTGGTTGATGTTGTGTTTAAGATTCTTGCACTTTATTTAACAAGTGTCATTCTCATTTTGTTTCATCTTAGTTTCTATCATTTTGGTATAAGAGAAACAAGATCTAAGATGGTGGTATCTACACGTTCTTCTAATGAACCACTACCACAACCAGTCACGAATCATTCTAGTGAGACCTCTAATGATCAAATTGTACAGCAATTAATGTTTATAATATCATGTTTCGAAGCATTAGATGCAGTCGCGAAGGTTCAATCTAGTGGTACTCAACTTGATGCTAATCCTGGTACATCTACTAAAGGAAAAGGTCAAAACATAATAGAGGTTCTTGTGAAATCAGAAGGTCTTCTCGGGTTGAGGATGTTGATGTTGACATGGATATGCCTTGGTGGTTGAAGAAATCATCTCATAGGCCACACATAAAGATGAAAATTTCTCGCTTTGGAGGAGATCCTTGAGGCTGGATTTTGAAGGATGAAATTTTTCTGGGTACTATCAAACTCCTAATGATCTAAAGGTAGAAGTTGCATCCATGGATGATGCATTTGATCTCTTTGCGTCAGTGAGCGTACATTATTGTATTGGGAGGACCTTGTTATAACTTTACAAGAGAACTATGGTCATGTTGAATTTCAAAATCCAGATGAACATTTATATAGCATTCAACAACTCGGCACAATACAAGAGTATCTTAGGAATTTGCTAAACGATCTGTCCCAGTCAAGAATTGGCCTGAACATTGTCTTTTGGGGGTGTTCCTTAATGGGCTTAAAGAGGAACTCGGATCAGATGTAAGAATTCATAAGTCTAGAACTATTTATAAAGTCATGAACCTTGCAATGCAATTTGAGCAAAAAGTGGGTTCCAACAGTGGGCATAAAGGGTCTCAATGGCCAAATCTGTCATGATCCAACACAACCCACATTGGTTTTTGAACGTGAAATTCCTTAACAATCAGTAGGCAACCCACTCTTATCACGAATCAATCCTAATTTTGCACAAATATCTCCTCATCCTTCTCTGAATCATGCTTGGGAGATAGAGAAGTAGAATCGTAGATGTAATGAAAATTTTGCATCAGGTCATCGTTGCAAGACAGCATCTCTCACTCTTATGGAGACAAATGACACCATTGAAGGAGGTGAATCTGCGGAACAAAGGTCAAGTGACATTTTTGAAAGGGATGCAGGAACAACTGACCTTGCTACAATTTCATTCCACAACTATCTATGTAACATAACAGGCACAACGATGAAATTTTCAAGGGACATTACATGGACTCAAGGTGCAGAATCTGGTTGATGGTGGGTATTCCCACAATTTTTTCTTTGAATAAATTGTTGAAGAATTACAGTTGCTTGTTCAAGTTAGGCCCTATTCTGGAGTCCAGATAAGCAGTGAAGATATCATATGTTGCAACCATTGGTGCCAAAATCTTCTTGTGAAATTCCGTGGATTAACTATTGATCAAGATTTTTATCCGTTCTCTGTTGGAGGAGCAAATTTGGTGCTTGGAATTAAGTGGCCTGCTTCTTTAAATACAGTCCAAGCTAACTGGAATGAGATGTTTTTTATTTTTAATTTAAATGGAAAGTGATATAAGCTTCAAGGGGTTCCAAAAGAATCAAATAAACTAGTTGCTCTCCAATATTTCTCCAAGGAGGCTGATATTTCAGGTAATTCTCTACCCATTGATATTCAAAGCTTGCTTCATAAGTTTGAATCAGTTCTTAAGGAACCCAGTGCCCTACCACCTTTCCGTCAACACATCCACTCTATCCCTTTGATTCCCAACTTAAAATCACCCAACATCCGTCCCTACCGTTATCCATACTTCCAAAAATCAAAAATTGACAAACAAGTTTCTGAACTACTCCAAAAGGTATTTATAAAGTCAAGTACCAGTCCATTTGCTAGCCCTGCCCTTCTTCTCAAGAAAAATGACAATACATGACGTATGTCTATTGATTATAGAGGTCTCAACCAAATTTACTATTCCAGATACGTACCCAATTCCAAATATTGATGAGTTCTTGATAAACAGCATGGAACAACTATTTTTTCGAAGATTGATTAGTGTTGTAATTACCACCAGATACATGTCAATCTTGCAAATTCATTACAGACTCTGGTCATTATGAAATCACTGTTATGCCCTTTGGTCTCAGGAATGATCCTTCTATGTTCCAATGAGCTATGAATGATTTGTTCAGACCATACCTGCGCAAATTCAATTCTTGTATTCTTTGATGATACCTTGGTATATAGTCAAACCTTCCTTTGGTCTCACTAATGCTCCTTCTACGTTCCATTGTGCTATGAATGATTTGTTCTTACCATACCTGCGCAAATTCAATTTTTGTATTCTTTAATGATATCTTGGTATGTACTCAAACCTTTGAGCAACATATCAGTCACTTGCAAGTTGCAACTTGCTCCCTAACTTCTCCGAGATATTAGTTTCTATTCCAAAATTTCAAAATGCTTATTTGCGCAAATCCACATTTCTTTTTTGGGTCATGTGATTTCAAAAATGGGGTTGGTGTTGACCAGAATAAAGTTCTAGCAGTCTTGGAGTGACCTGTATCAATTAATGTGAAGAAATTACATGGATTTCTTGGGCTAACAAGTTATTATCGCAGATTTGTGAAAGGTTATGGAATGGCGGCTTGACCTCACCGAACTTACCAAGAAAAATACTTTTAGATGGTCGAACTCAATTGAGAATGCTTTCCAACTTCTAAAGCAAGCTTTAAAAACTCTTTTGGTACAACTTCCGAATTTCACTCAACCATTTGTGGTGGAATGTGATGCTTCTTTAAAAGGAATAGGGGCTATTCTTCTTCGGGATGACCATCCTATCACTTATTTTACTAAGGGACTTTCTTTTTCCAGTCGTTTGAAGTAAACTTATGACCACAAATTGCTTACTCTTGTTTTAGCTTTGCACAATGGAAACACTACCTCCTGGGCCATCATTTTTATGTCCGAACAGATCATTGCAGCCTCAAATATCTCCTTTCCCAGCTTATTACCACTAATGAGTGGCAAAGATTATTAATGTAATTGCTTCCCTTCGACTTCACTATTTTTTACAACGCTGGGACAAACAATTTTGGAGTTGATTCTCTTTCAAGAAGTCATTAAATGCTGAATTTCTGGCTCTTGCTATTCTTGTGCCAATGAAATTTTCCAATAGGCAGAATGCTCTCAAGCCAGATACATCTATTCATAACATTCTTCGAGCAATCCACCACGATTCTTCCTTACAACCAGATTTTCACCTTGTGGATCAGAAACTTTATTTCAACAAAAGGTTGGTTATTCCGGATCAATCTTCTCTTCAACAAAAGCTTCTCCCAGAGTGTCACAACACACCTTATCTGTACATGGAGGATATTTAAAAACCTTGAAGCATCTTTCCTCCAATTTTTTCAGACCAAGGATGAAGCATGATGTTAAGATATTTGTTAAAAATTGTTTGGTTTGTCAACAAGCTAAATAGCAGGCTCTAGCAGCTGCTACAACCCTTGCGTATGCCTAGTAGAATATGGGAAGATGTCTTATTTGACTTCACTGTAGGACTTCCACTGGTGGTTTTGATACAACTTTGGTTGTTGTAGATCGTCTCAGCAAGTATCTCATTTCATCTCACTTTCTCACCCCATATGCTGCCAAGACTGTTGCTAATGTTTTTTGCAGAAAAGTTGTGCGTCTTTACTAGTGATGGCATTCCTCGGTCAATCCTAATTGGGATGTTATCTTTCTCAGTGCTTTCTGGCAGGAGCTTTTTCGACTTAACCAAACAAGGCTAAGAATGAGTACATCTTACATCCACAATGCGAGGCACAAACAGAAGTGGTTAACAGATGTTTGGAATCGTATTTACGATGCTTTGTTATGTAGCAGCCTCATAGATGGAGTCAGTATTTACGATGTGCAGATTATCCTTTTAACACGAGCTTCCACTCATCCACAGAGACTACCTCATTCAAGGTTGTGTATGGTAGAGACCCGCCATCCATTTCTCCTTCTGTTCATGGAAAAACAGGCATTTTTGAACTTGAAAAACAACTTTTGGATCATGATGTCATGCTGAAAATCCTCAAGGATAACCTTTTAATGGCTCAAACTTGAATGAATCAGCAAGCTAATTCTCATCATCGAGATGTTACCTTTCAAGTTGGAGATTCTATCTTTCTACGTGTGTTGCCTTACCGTCAACATTCTTTGGCTCAACGAATGTGCGAAAAATTGACACCTCAAAATTTCGGACCATATAAAAGTGTATTATGTGCTGGACCTATAGCATATGAACTAGAGCTACTTGCTTCCCGCAAAGTCCATTTTTTTTTGATGTATCTTTGCTCTTTCCAGCGCATGGTCAACAGGCTGTTATACCATCAACCCCTCTTCCTCTTACTGAATATTGGGAACTCACTATATCTCCTGCCAAGATTCTTGCAAATCGAAGGGTCAAAGATGCTGGTGCTTCTTCTTTGGAACTGCTAGTTCAATGGGTTGAATGCCCCTTCGAAGAAGCTAGTCGGGAAAATTATGATCTCGTTGCAGATTTTCCTTCTTTTTGCCTTGAGAACAAGGCGACTTTACAGAGGGATGCATTGATATGAATGCTCCTTTACAGACTTACTCCATAAGAAAATCTAGACAAGCATGTGGAGATAATCTATCTTAGTTTCTCTCTTTTAAATAGGATATATATAAGTAGTAGTTATAAGCAGAAGTTATTACCAGCAGAATTATCTATAGCACTAACTGTTTCTAGCTCTATTTATTAGGAGTTATCTTTATGTTAGTATAAATATGTGTATTTTAGGAGAATTCAGATAAAAGTATATTATTTTGTTTGTATCTGGAGATTTGTCCACTCCATAGGACATAGTTATTGGTTAATGTAGTGTTTAAGATTCTTGCCCATTATTTAACTAGTAAAGTTTCATCCTCATCTTTTTTTGTTACTTTCTATCACATTTCTTATGAAAAGTATCAAAACTCAATGAACAGAGCTGGGGCAGAATAATCTAGTGCTGAAAAGAAATGAATCGTCAATTTGTATCAGAAAAACATAAAGGATACAAGTTTAGACAGCAGCCTCACTGTCTCCAAATCTTCGAGAATGTTGCTCTGTTTGTTTGTCACTAGCAGCAAGTATAGAGATTCTATTGGCTGATAAACATAACGCACGTTTTCAGTCTCCACATAGGTATGTTGCTTTCCCGTTCCAACCAATTTGGGGAAGGCTGCCAGATACCCTTCAATTCTTATACGAGACATCTCAACAAACTGCCTCGAGATAAGTGCTGCAGAAGAGGTGATACGGTCAATGGTGATGTGTGAGAAATGCATCCCATATCAGAGAAGTAGAATATTGAGTGTCCCATATGCAAGAACTAGTCAATTAGACATACAACTATCAAATAAATGTAGCTGCTTCTCCTCTTCTTTGATATCTACGTAAGAGCAGAAAATCTCAGAACTATTTACCAGAATTATCAATGGACATTCGACCTACTACAGGAGGGAATTATCAGAGGAAGCAGAAACTTTTTTAAGTTAAATGTTAACAATACAAACCATTCCAACCTAAAATAAGTATATATAGATCTAATACCCTATAGATTAAATAATGGAAACATCATAGGTATGCATGAAAAACTAAATAGTGGCAGTAGACACCATAATGGTTCCAATATATTTCTCCCTCCCCCATTTTTTCAGCATTATTTGATTAGCCTTATTACAAAATAAATAAATAAAAAGCAAATAATTTTTTTTCTGTCCAAAAGTTTCTCATTTTATAGGGGATTACAAACATATGTACCATTTTCCTTTTCTTTTTTTTGCTCATGTGTTCATTTTTTATTCCTTTTTTCTTCATAAACTTTTATTCCATTTGTAAAATTTGAATAGTGATAGTGCTTTACACTCTCTCCCATCTATATATTTAATACTAATAGAGTGAACAGCTATATGGACAACCATATTTTGGAGCCTAACATTTTCTTTCATAAATAATAGTATAACTTCCTCACACATATACTAAAACTTCATTTTACTCTCTTCCGTAACTACTAATTCCTCCATCACGCACCGATGCATGCTTTTATCCAAAGTCTCACAGTCTTATTTGCTCTTATCTCTCTAGTATTGCTCCCATGTTTCTCCAACTCCAAAATATTTTTATTTGGCTACCATGTTCAATCTTTTAGATTTTGCTTAAAGAATTTCCCAGAGAAATTAGATCACCCTTAATATAAAACAATAAAAAGTTATTTCCACATTAAGCAAACACCTAGAATGTGCCACAGTTTCTAGCGCTTTCTTGTTTTCTCCTTGGTATCCCTAGGGCATTAACTTTCTTCTCATTCAGACCAAAACAATTGTCCTTATGGATAAGTTACATAACCAGATGTATCCATACAGTATTAGCAAACAAACTATCTATTCTTTCGATGAAAAAGAAGAATTTACAAATTTATGTACAAAGATAAATACATGTATTTGAGGATATACTGTCAGTTCTTAAACATGACAAGAACTGAGTAAAGATCTCCAAATGTTCACAAGTTTAACCAGCAAAATACACTTCAATGTTTTTCTTTTTTATGATGGTGTTTGGGGCAGCTCGCACACACCTCGACTGTTTCTACCTCCCACATCATAGTTACCTGGTAATTCTGCCTAACAAAGCTTAGGCAGATGGGAATAAATCACCAAATGTCTTTTTGCCTTCCCTGGGATTTAAACTTGAAACCAAAATACACAATATATAGCAAAGCTGCTTTCAATCAGTGATGAATAACCAGTAGCTTTCCCTAGCCTTCGCAAAATACATTACAACAACAACACTATACCCGGTGAAATCCCACAAGTAGGGCCAGGGAAGAGCAATTTTGCACGACGCCTTACCTTTACCGTTGCAAATTACATTGAACTATATTATTCATGTTGCTCCACGCATTTGTGTTCATATTGGCATCTTCAATGTAAATCATGCGTCATAAAAAAAGACTGTCCAATTTACGTATGAATCAGAGGTTATCTATCTCAACTGTAATGGCTGAGCTCGAGTTTCACATATCTCAACGGTAATATCTGAACAAACATACTTAGTCAAGTGCTTTTCTGGCCATTTTATAATGTTCAATCTCTAAACTTCAAAACGGGAATTACTCACATAGCTTTGCAAATAAGAAGGCAGAGAAGTAGATCTCATTAGTTTTGTCAACAGAACAAATCAATTATCAGGTGGGTGACAAATTAGTTTAGAATAGCACAACAAAAGCTATTAGACTGACATCACATTATTTTGAGGAAACCAGAGATTCCAAAAACAGAGATAGTACAGGTAATACCTTTTCCTGATTTAGAAATAATGGATGCAGCTAGAACAACCTGCAGGACATACCAAAAGGCCAGTTTGCAGTTATTATAACAAGATTCTTTTCAAAATTAAAAAAATAAATCCATTTTTCTTAGAAAATGACTCATTTTATCTAAGGAAATTTGCAAAATATTCAACAAAAATTATGGGCAAAATAGCTGTCAAATAAGGCAGTGAAATATTACCATTTTCGAAGCTTAGACAATGTTAATCAATGGATGGTGTATCACCTGGAATTTAAACATTTCGTCAAGTAAGAAGCAATTAAGCTTGTGAAACAACTGTGCATAAGAATAACAATAAAGGATCAGAATATTTTGATGCAACTCCTGAAGAAAGGATTATGCTTTGCAAAATAGGGGATATTAGTGTAAACTTAATGAATTCAGAGGTAGAAGAAGAGATCAACAGCGTATTACTCTGCAAACTGTGTGAATCTTAGCATAAAGGAAGCAGATCGGATAGTAACAAAACCCTAGGATACGATCAACAACAATCAGCAATTTTCGAGAGGGGTTGAGAGAGATCGAGAGTTACCTAAGTCGATCAAATTACGTAACAGCCGGACCACTGCGCAAATGCGGGACTGAACACCCAACTGCTTGCTCCCGTTTATTTCTTTCTATCTATAAATAGCTGCATCAGTTGTTAATTTATTAAATTTATATATAAATTATCATATTTTATCTATTATACTTTTGATATCAAGTAGTTCCTCAGTCCCATATTATTTGTTATAATACCTATTTTTAGAGTTAAATTATCAGAAATTTGTCTAATATTTTTAGATGTATTTTTTTTTTCATATTAATATGTAAAAATACTGCAATTTATAGTACGTTTCATATAGTTTAGAATATGTAATTTTTTGTTTAAAATATTCAATTAATGTGATCTAACTTAACTTTGAAAATCATTCAAATTGACTTTCGAAAAACATAACATGAAAAACAATATCGAACAAAGGGAGTAGATAATTAATCTTGAAATGTATTCATCATTTATTATAAAGTTGACTAAGTAAAACATTACATAAGGATAGAAGGTAAAATTATATGATTTTTTAATGTAAGTGTAAAGCAAAAATGTGACATATAAAATGAGATCGAGAAAGTACTTGATAAAAAAAATGTAAAATATTAAATATATTATAGTCCCTCTGTTTAAAAAAAGAATGACTTCCTTTTCCTTTTAGTATGTTTCAAAAGAATGACATCTTTTTTTTTTATAACAAATTTATACGTGGTATATTTAAGGTCATAAGATTAAAGGAGAATTTTATACATTTGACATAACTTTAATTTAGGACCACATGATCAAAAGTCTTATTTATTTTCTTAAACTACATGTCAAGTCAAACTAGATCATTTTTTATGAAACAGAGAGAGTAGTAAGTATTTGAGTTTTAAAATAAAATGAAAAGAATTACTCCCTTCGTCCACGATTAATTGTTATGGTTTTCTTTTTAAAGTCAAACTATAAGAACTTTGACCAACATTTACTATGTATAGTTTCATCATATTGATATGCAAAAAAAATTACAATTTATAGTATTTTTCGTATAGTTTTTGAAAATTTATTTTTTTTTTAAAAAAATATTGAATCAATATAATTTAATTTAACTTTAAAAATTAGTCAAATTGACTTTCAAAAAACGCAACATAACAAATAAAAGTGAACAAAGGGAGTAATTTCATAAATGATATCAACTAATGGTTTATTGTACCAAAGTCGTAGAACTAAACTTATCTTTCTCAATATTTATCATACATAATAATTGTCGGAAATTCATCTATTCAATATAGAAAATTCAAAAAAAAGTTGCAACACAAGATAAATTTATCAAATAAGCATAATTATATTATCAACGAAACAAATAAACTCATCATATTAATGCACAATAAACGAAAAATTACATACAAAAATTAAAGTGGAATTATGAATTTGAATTGCAACTACACACAAACATAAGAAAAATAAAGTTATATGTTAATGTCATTATTTTAAAGTTATAATTGAAGGTTGATATATCAATAAGTATATATATCTCTCTATATATATTTATATAGTAAAGCCTCTATAAATTAATTTTCGATAAATTAATAATCCCTCTAAAATAATATTTTTCCTTTGATCTCAACTTGAGCCAATGGAAAAAATCACCAATTTTGATAAGATAATAAGATAATATATTTTCAAAATACCCCTATATAAATAGTATGATCCCATTAATATCATAAATTAATAATTCTTTAAAGTACAAATATATATATAAGATATTTTAGTGAAATATGATTATGTTGTGTTCTGATTTTTCTTATAATTTAGACTAAGTAGAAATTCATCTCTTACATTTCTTATTGCATCCAAATCTATGGTGTTGTCTTTTCGAATTGCACCATAAAATTGTGAAGAATTCTAGGTATGATAAGTGTTTCCTTACGTGTATCTAGTTCCAAAGGTACAATATCATCTTCAACTTCATTATCAACATTGCTTTTTTCAATGATATCCACAATTTCTTCTAAACTCTAGACCTCTAAACAGATATCACTTTCACTCGGATAATCCGACATGTTATTCACATCCATTTTACTATGGTAACAGAGATCATTAATCATGACCTCAAGTTCATGAATGATGTTTTCACAAGTAGGTTTATTTAGATTTTCTGAGATTGCATCTCGCGAACGATCTTTACAGTATCAAAAATAATTTGTTATTGTGCATGAACATTTGTTGTTCAAACAGGAATTTCATTATTGATAGCATCCAAAACATTGATCTTTATTGGATCATTTTGTCCCACTCCATAGCCTTCCAATATTCAACGATATATTATGTTCGATAATACATCTTGAAATCTCTTATTATCACAACATCATAACTTTGAAATTAATCAGATACAATAATTTTGATGTATTCGTTGTACTTTATGCATGATATTTTTTATTTGAAATCGATAAATATAATACTTATATTAGTAAGATACAATGATTTTGAGATAAGGCATGACTTTTCAGATAAAACACAAAAACAATTATTCAATACTACCATTTGTTGAGTATAAGTAGAGGAGTTTTCTTTCATTTTTCTACCACAATTTTTTTAATCTTTTGCTCTTCTTCTTGCATTTTCAAAAAAAAAAGTGTTATGTATTGTTGTTGAGTGAGTTCGAAGTTCAGCAGAATACAAAGTATCACTATTATGATAAAGTAAATCGGCTTCTTAACCTCGAGTACTTGAGGAAAATAATTTTGATGATATGACAATTATTTTCTTGTTTAGTATATACATTAGTATGTAATGTTCCAATGCATGGAGTTAATATGATGTAGTCTAAATTTATTTATTTTTGTTAACATCTCTTATGATGTATGTCACGACCCAAAAATGAATGTGATGACACTCGTTTTATCCCACCAAGACAAGTCAGCCTAAAACTCTACTTATTCCAATAAAATGCAGAAAATTTACTATCGACTTACATTATACTCCAAAACTTGGTTGTCACGTGTACAAGCCTCTAAAGTATTACAATTGAATCAAAAGAAAATATAAGTCTCATATGATATTGTTTGTAGAGTAGAACAAAATCATAAACAAGAGTAAGAACGTATGCTGAGATGACCAACAACTACCTCACAAATCTCCGGGAAGCCTCGGAAAAGAAGAGAATGACAAGTACCGTAGAAATTCAGGCTCATAACCTACAAAAAATTTTATAGAAGCAAGGGGTGAGTACCAAACCACACGGTACTCAGCAAGTAAATCCCTAAACACAGGCTAAGGGGATGAAATACGGGTACTCCTACCACCCCAACCGAACCTCCACAACTACAACCTGCATAAAAATCAGCCCGACCTAATAGCTCACAGTTTACATAGCACATAGCTCAACAACAACACTTTGACAAATTACATACCTCAACAACAACACTTCAACAAATTACATATCCTCAACAACATCACTTCAACACTTCAACAAATTACATATCCTCAACAACAACACTTCAACAAATGACATATCCTCAACAACAAGTTCAGTATTCATCAATCACAAGTTTCGCAGAAAGGCATTCACAAGATCAGCAAAACACAATATCAAGTTCACTAATGATAAGTATGTGCAATGCAATGGAATGTAATGTCAAGTATAATGATGCATGTCTGACCTAGTGATACGCACCCGCTGTCTCTTAGTTCGGGACCCATGGGAGACATTCTGTCCATGCATCTGTCGCGGCGCACGACACAGCCCTCGATAATAGTAACCATCGCGGTGCGCAATACATCCCTTGAAATATAGTAATCCTCGCGGTGCGCGATATATTTCTCAAAATGGTACATCCTCTTTAAGTTCTCATTCTTTCTCAATGCACATAACACTAATCACAACCATGTCTCAGAATAATGCAAATGACATGTTCACACAAATAATGAGGAGATGACCATTTTCATAACATTGCACAATTCATAGTAACACAAACGTGATATCACCTCAACAATGATTCAACAAGTCTTCAAACCTTTCTCAACACATCACACATAAACAATTAATCACGTTGCCTTTTGTTGCCCCTTTTTCATCATTAGAATTTATCAACGTAGACAGTTAACCCATCACCAAGTCCCATTACTCCCAAACATATACCACAAGGAAAATACATGCAATCCATACACTTAACAAGATTTCAGAAATTCGAATGCCTCGATCAATCAAGACTCCGAAACTTGAGACTTCCCCTTTCGTTGAACTTCCAACTCAAAGCAATCTATTGAACAAATGACCACACTAGTATTTTAAAACTAACAACACACATATTATTATGTGTTTAGCCTTGACCCAACAATTCACCAAAATTTATGATCAAGATTCTAAGGTAGATGTCAATTAACATGCAACTCTCCTATCCTTAAATTTCAAGACTAGAATTAAGTTCCAATTTCTCCAACATCATAAATGTAGTAACATTCATGTAATACAATACACCTACTATTTAATTTGATAACAAATATATCAAAATTTGAATCATAATATGATACTATACACAAAAAATCCAAAATTTATCAAGTAACGTGGTAATGCCTAACCGACATACCCCTAAAATTAATCAAACAAAAGTCCCTTCATGCATAACATTATTTTTGTCATATACATTATTGCATTCTGCAATGATGGGCTCATTATTATCCATCATTGCATAATTATTACTTTCAAATTCATAATACTACAGTATATAATATGTATACTTGAGTGAAACTTGAAGCTATTACTTTTAGTCGTCACTCACCCAATCCTTATATCAAAGAAAACCCCCTTCCACTACAACAACCAACATTGCGTACAAAAGGAAGAAGAAATCGGCATGAAAAATCTTATCTGATGTTGTCAATAATATATTGTTTTTCTCTTGTTCGTGCGTAGGGTTTCCTTCGTGACTTGGGATGGAAAAGCCGCAATTAGTCTCTCATCTAATCCTTTTTAAATAATTAGGGTAAATAACTATGAAGCATGAATAAATAAAAGTTCAATTCTACTAATTAATTCCTATAAATGGGTCATATTGTATAGGGTAATAATGTCACAATCCTAAAAATGGATAAGATAAGAAATGCTTAATGTGTCAAGAATGCCTATGATTAGACTAGAGTTTATACAGACTGATGCGCATAGAACCAGACATTGGAACCCTTGCTACAGCCAAACCAACTAAGTTGGGGAGTTGTTGAGCTTGGAAAGGTTGGGTCCAACCATGTAGGGCTCTCGAATATGAAGATTTACTTGAAGGAGTCTTTATCGGACTTAAAAAGGGAAAATCTTAGGTTTGAAGGTTCTAGGGGTAAATGGTTTTTTTACAGGCTAAGGATAGTATCGTAATTATCCTAAATATAAAATTAATTATTTAATTAATAAGGTGGAGGCGTATTTTGGAGAGAGAGGGCTGAAATTGGGCTTTTGAGGTGAAGTCTTGCTCCACCCGGTTCGAACCTAGGTGGAAGCAATGAATTAAAGTGATTTTTTAAGATATTGAATTAATGTGATTAATTAATAATTATTATTCATTAGCTGATTTAAAATTAAAAAAATCAGATATTTATTAAATAAACAAAACCTTATTGACTAAGTCCTAAAACTAGACTCCTAAGTCTCCTACAACTCCCACTCTCTCATGTTTATCTCTCCACTCTCACGCTCAATCTCTCTTATTCTTTCTCACGTATTTTTCCTACCAAAATAAGATACAAAAGCATAAAAATAAACCAAGTTCTTCACACTTGAAGAACTCACACGAAATCACAAGAAAACAAACGTTAATCGTACACTAGGCTAAGGGAGATTGTCATTCGAGTGGAGTTGATATTGAGGGGGCTTAGACGTGTTCTTGGGATTTTTGGGCAGAAAGTCAAGAGTTTAACGTCAAAAAGGTATTGGTTTTCTTGTCTCTTAATCCCTTTCCCAAGAGACCCCTTAAGGTTCAGAATATTCATTCCGAAAACTAGGATTGTTCCCCGTTGCATGTCCCTGTCACTAGCTTCCATTGAATCATAGGTTGGTTATGTTTGCTGGTAGAAAACAAGGGATGAAACGTGCTTTTTTGATGATTATGTGTTTAGATGTATGTTTGGAATTATGTGAATTATGTTGATGTTTCCGAAAATGTAACTACCTGTGTATATGTGTGTTGTCGTGGTTATTGTTCATGGTTTAGGACTTAAAATGGCATGATAGTTCTTTATATTTCATGTACACATGTTGATGTAAATGTGATGTTCATATGAGTTGAAATATGGCTGATTTCAGGGATAATGTCTTGGCTAAACGAATACATGAAGACGCACCTAAAACTTTCTATATGCACTACGAAATTCCCTTAAGAACTACGGTGTAACTTGATGAAAGGATGCTGAAAAATCAAAAGAAAATTTTCAGCTTCTAGTGATGAATTTCGGTAAGCAAAGAGGGTTCAATATGTTGAAAAAATGGAATCAAAACAAGTGATGTCATTGAGGATTGAACCCGTGACTTCACCATGTTAAAAACCATGAAAATAAAAAAGTAAAAAGAAATGTGGCGAAGGGGATTCGAACCATGGTATTGGCTGGAAAATGTAACTTAAAAGAAAAACATAAGAAATGAGAGGAGTGGGATTCGAACCCACCACCTCTCAATCAGATTTAAGGAAGAGTAAAAGAAAAAAAATGTGAGGCGTGGGAATCGAACCCACGACCTCTAGGCAGTGAAGGAGAGTAAAAAAATGAAAGAAAAGACATGTGAGGCGTTGGAATCGAACCCACGACCTCTAGGCATTGAAGGAGAGTCAAAGAAAATGAAAGAAAATAGATGTGAGGCGTGGGAATCAAATCCACGACCTCCTAGACAGATTTAAGGAGAAAAATTAAAAGAAATTAAAGAGGGGCTGTGGGGGTTCGAACCACAATCCCTCGGCCAAAAGAGAGAAATTTAAAGGCAATGAAAATAAAAAGTAAAGGAGGTTGTGGGGGTTCGATCCCACATCCTCTTAGTTCCATTAAGCTAAAAATGAAGGGAAAAAAATAAAATGAAGGCATCGGAGCTCAATCTTGGGTCCCCAAGCCATATGGATCAAACCAAAATGAATAAAAAAATGTCAGCGTTGTTCAAGGGATTTGAATACCGGGTTCCCTTGCTCAAATTCCGTATTGATACATAAGTCATACATGAATTAAATGTTCATGAATAATGCTGCCTACTTGGATCAAAATTGAGAGTTTGGCATACATACAAGATGCATAAGTCTTGTACCACATAATCTTAGGAAGATATGAATCATTTCAATGAACTATGAATGAGGCCTCATGGATTGTATGTATAGATCCACAAGTCTAACATACGTTAAAAAAAAAAAAAGTGAACCTAAGAGTGTAAAACACACTAAATGGCCAAGTGCATTGGCATATGATGAAACGAATATTATATAATGAAATGATGAAAACCTAGAAGGGTTAAGTAAGAGTGTGAAACACACAAATGGCCAAGTGCATTGGCATATGATGAATACATTTATGTAAAAAGGTGTGAGTAATTATGAAGAACAAATGTGCTAATGTTAATGAATATGGTGACAACATGATATAAGGCTAATGTAAAAGATGAAAGCAATCTCAAATGAGCCTAAGTAAATGTTACCAAAATGTACTCACCGATGAGAGTGTAAAGTTAATGAAGAGACCAGTCTCTATGAACACTCTAATGAAAGTATTGAGATTAACTCACTCAATACTAATGATGAGATGAGAAATCATCTATTGAGATATGATGTCCTTATACTAGAAGCCAGCTTCCATGACGTATGAGTTGAATGTAATGGAACTTTGTACTGAGCACCGATAGACTAGCTATGAGCGGTGATGCCTTTTTTCGGGAAGGGTGGAGGTTCACGTAACTCTCAGGAGATGAGATTGTCCAGCATGCCAGGTATGGATCTCCTTATATCTCCCAGTCTTCGAATCTACACTGCCAATATAAGGATCTGGCGGGGTTCAATTCCCATGTACGCTAGCATATTTTGGGTCACTTTGGCTGGTGATTCTACCTATTTCAGTGTGGGGTTCCATGACACTGGATTTCATGATGCTCACATGATCTATGTCGCTTAAAGTTAAAGTTCCCAATGAATGAATGGGGCCAGCCTCAAATGATGAACATAATGAAACGAATGATACTAAAGGTGTCAGGATAGGGATAATCAAGAGGTGAGTTAGACTCAAGTAATGACATTAGGTCATTCTTGGTCATTGCACAACGAACCCGATGAAAGTCTTAAACTACATCCTAGGTATAACTGGTGTTTACACTGGCCCATGAATGAAATGAAATGAAGTACGTATGAATGAAAGAAGAAGACTCTGTGTTTGCTAAAAGGAGACTCCCTAGTTGAGGTCCCATATGTTGAGCCCTCATTTTGGGAAGTCTTAATGTCAATTCCATGATTCCAAGGTCTCATAACATACAAATCAATGATATGAACCACGTTATGTGTTATATGAATTATGATATGTGCTATGTGTACGTTGTGGTGTGCAAAATGTTAAGCATGACGGTGCATGTTACTCTCATGGCATAACTTTCCTAATCCAAATTTGGAAAGCTCATAAACTTTCCTAATCCAAATTTGGGAAGTTCACTCACTTTCCTAATCTAAATTTGGCAAGTCCACTAACTTGACCTGCTATAATCATGTTGCTAGGAAAGATCTATTCTTACTTATGCATGTCCTTGGCGTGTGCTTGCATATACCCATACTTAGTACAAGTGTGTACTAATACCATACAACTCTATATTTTTAGTTGCTGGCACAAGAGGACGCTAGGGTTTATAGGTTGATGTTGCAGCTATCTGGACGTGGCTCTTTCATCCGGACTTGGTAGACCCTCATGCTTTCGAGGAAGTCTACCGTTATTATCTAGCTTAGATGTAGGCTTTAGATTGTGGAGCATCTCCCACTAGTGTTTCTTTCCACTTTCATTTCAGACGTTGTATCGGTTTCATTTTGGCAAAAATACATTTAACTCAATTATGAACTGTTTCTTTCATTTGATTATCTCTATATTAGATGGTTGATTTGTGAACGCCTATGATGTTACGTTTAAAATGTTTAGCATGAAATAAGAAAGCAAAAAATTCAAATTTTCCGCTAATATTAACCTAGATGAAGTAAGAATGACGTATGTAGGCTTGTCTGCGACCTCTGAGAGGTCAATGACGCCGGTCTCGTCTGTAGTCTAGATTTTGGTCGTGACAAAGCTCATTAACCATTAACTAATAAAAATTAGTTATTTAATAAATACTTACCAACTAAATAGTAGTAGTTATCGAATAATTTAAAATTTTCAAACCTTCATAAACTGATAAAAAATAACTCAGGGCAACTATAGTGATGAGAAAAATAGTAATTTTATAAAAAAGATTCTAAAAATGACCTTCCGATTCATTACGATGTAGATAGATACTTCTGAATATCTTTACAAAAGTTATTAAACTTCTCAAGAGTTAGAAAATTGTCACGATTTTTTTATGCTCAAGACAAAAAAAAAGACTTTGTTTACCAATTATACTTATGTGAATTAGATTGTCATGAAGTTTGCTTCAAAATACTTTATATATATATATATATATATATATATATATATATATATATATATATATATATATATATATATATATATATAACATTGCCCTTTTATTTTACATATTTACTATTTCTTAATAGTTAAGTATTTTTGACGAAGAAAAGTTTATATGTCTTGTAATAACGTCAAATGAAGTTTGTATTATTTTAATTATTATTGTAGTCTAAATTTGTTTATTTTTGTTAATAGTTTCCCTTGTGATGTATATATATGCTTTTGAATATTTATTTTACAAAATTAATAAACTCCTCCAAAGTTTGAGAATTATCGCGATTTAATTTTTTGATGCACAAGACAAAAGAGTGAATTTATTTATCAATGTTACTTATTTGATTTAGATTGTCAAAAAATTTGCTTCAAAATAGTTATTACTATATAGACATTGCCCCTTTGTTACTGATTTACTATTTCTTAATATTTCAGTATTTTTCGGCGAATAAAAGTTCATATGAATTGTAATAACGACAATGGAAGTTTGTATTACTTTAATTTTTATTATAGTGTAAAGTCATTTGTTTTTGTTAATAATTTCTCTTCTAATTTAGATATATGTTTCTGAATACTTTTTCCAAAATTATTAAACTTCTCAAATGTTAGAGAATTGTCACAATTTATTTTTTTGATGCTCGACAAAAGAATGAGTTTATTTATCAATGTTACTTATGTGATTAAGATTGGCCGGAAGTTTACTTGAAAATTATTATTAATATGTAAACATTTCCTTTTTGTTCTACTAATTTACTATTTTTAACGTTTCAGTATTTTTAATGAAGAAAAGTTCATATGACTTCTAATAACGCTAGTTGAAGTCTGTATTAGTTTAATTTCTACTATATATATATATAATCAACAAAGCATGGTGGCTTAAAGGGTTGGCACGAATGACTTTGTCAAGGACCTAGGTGCAGGGTGAATCAATCATGTGGGCAAAGTGTTAGCATTGCTTAGCAGATGTCAAAAACAGTTGGCAAGGCAGTGTCATGACATGACATGGGCACTGGCAAGGCATCTGGCCATGGCATGACATGACATGGGCACTGGCAAGGCATCTGGCCATGGCATGACATGAGCGTTGGCCGATATAAATGTGCAAGTTTGGTGTGTGAAAAAATACATGGTCAGATCAAGTGCGGAAAAATTGAGCTGAGCTAAATTAAATAAAAAACAATAAAAAACAGTGAATGACACAAGTGGAAGAAAAATTAGCATGTCCAAGAAAAATGCATGCAAGGCAACGTCAGGAAGTTGACAGTGCACATACATAAAAAATGGGGGGCAGGATCCGTGTTGATGTCTAGACATTGTTGTAATGTGTATTTCATGAGGTTGTAAAGTCCTAAAATGGTTAATAATAGTGTTAGAATTCCGTTTGAGAAGTTGGAAGAGTATGGAAGTGAAATGTACAAACCGTCCGGAAACTAGTCCAAGTTGAACTAGTGTCGTGGTGTTTTGTAGTGGAGTTTCGGGTATGGTTTTAGGGTGAAATTGAATATAGATGGTTCCTACGCCTAGCCTGACATGTAAAGGGTCAAAATTTCTGAGAACGACGAGCCAAGGACCAGCCAAAGGGTCCTTGAGTAGGACCCAAACATGTACCAATGAAGCTGCCAAGGCAGTCAGGCTTTAAGGTCCATGGCGCGTCGTGCAACCTACACTCAAAGTGAAAAATAGTTTTCCTTGCAATGCGGGGACTACACGAACCATTCTGTCTAAAAAATTTCCCAATCCAAGAATTGGAAGTGCCTCCGCGAAGTGCAACCATGTTCCAAATTTGGTCGCGTCATTTTAAAGTAAAATTAGAATTGGTTAAATGGTCCTATATGTGCAAGGACATTTGGAAACTTCTTATTGATGGTTATTAAGTCTTTTTAAACCCCAAAAGTCACCAATTAAGCAAAATCCTCAACTCAAAACAAAACCTCTCCATTCCTTCTCTCCAAAACTTCCATTGATGAAGCTTTGAAGCTCCAAGGAAGAAGACTGATTTTCCAATCCATCAATTTCGTGGGTTTTTCTTCAATATAGGATGGTTTTTCATCCTTGAACCCTCTTACTTTTAAAGGAGTCAATTCCAATGGTTTTCAAAGATGATAAAAAACTTGAAATCTTCTATTTTGAATTCTAGTCATGGGTTCTTGCATAAAATGATCTGAAACAATGCTTTATGATAGAATTGATGTTAACTGAATGTTTTTAGAGTAAAAATCCTATGAACCGATGCATAGTATGAATTCCTATTTTTGATCTTAACATGAGTGAATTGATCATGACTTGATATGAATGGATTTTTGTGTAGATTACCTTAGGCCATTGAATTATGTATTTGATGATATTCATATTGTATATTGTTGGATCATTGATATGATTTTATTATTGGTTTGGAATTGTGTATGTGGCTATGGGTAAGAGCCTTCTTGTAGTGAATTGATTGAGAAGGCTAACGATTAGTGGTGTTTATTATGGAATGGTGGTAACATGACCTAACCTTTTCTATATTGTGTAGTATAGATATTGAATCGTGTGTATTGGTATGGTCCACTTATGGTGGTGGTGCTTATGTGTTATAATTGAGATGAACGTGGCCTTATTGGCATTTATATGTGAATTATGTTATTATCATTGTTATAGCTTGTATAAGTGATCTATGTAAAGGGTTATGTGATATATGTGTATATGTGGGATTGAAGTATGATTCTCTCCAATTGATTATATGAGTCTCATGATGGACTATGTTGATGATTTTATAGGAATGGATAGGGTGACTTGTAGTAGACTTAGTTGTCTCTATTTTCTACTTGAATGTTATTGTATATCTGATAAGGTGATAATGTGTGTATCTTGATTGGTAGACTTATGTCCCTCTACTTGATACATGCTAAGTAAGTGATTATGAACATCTTGACTTAGTAGGATTAGGCACGTTTGTCATGTACGTGAATGAATGAATGAAAGAATAAAGTCTAGGATCCGTAGATCTAATATGGTTCCCTTCTAAGGATGACTAATATGAGACCTTGAACATGCAAATGGGGTCAATGATGTGGAACCTTCAATATATAAATAAGGTTGTGATATCCTTGAAGTTTAAAGTCGTAACGGCATCCTTTTTATTTAAATGGTGGACTTAGGGATAGGTTGGCCAGAACGACATGAAACCATCTGTAAGAAAGTCATTGAGCTATCCTTATTGACCATTGAGTGGCAGTCCATGAGGACCCATCTTTGGTAGGCGCATTATGATTAGGTAGTGACTAAGAGATGGTACCTTTCAATATGCCCTTATGTGATGAACTTACTCTATGAGAACATGGATAGCATGAAGTGAATATGCTTGTGGTAGGAGGTCTACTTGTGAAAGGAGACTAGAGTGAAAAGAAGCCCTAGATTTTTTTTAACCATGTGCCTACATAGGATGTGTCCTAGTTCTATCCTTGACAAGTAGAACACCCTCCATCGGAGTAGGGTAGACTACTACTGATTTCATGCCTAGCTAGTATGGTCTATGTTGGTTAATGCCTATTCTCATCATGTGGGATACATTCTAGTATTGGATAAGTTCTATAATGATTAGGTAGTGGAATGGGACGCTATCTAGACACAAGAAGAGTATGCTTTGAAGATGCTAGTATGTAGGTTCCCTAGGTCTTCTCAAAGACCATTATGTGAAATCCTCTAAATGCTTAATTGAATTGTAATTGAATTAATGTATGATTATGACTTAGGTTGTGAGTTAAATGTTAAGAATGGAATAATCTTATCTTAGTAGTCTTAAGGATTATTTAGGTGTTCTTGAAGAGGGTGTACGGGTGGTCTCTTCTTGTCTTACTTAAGTATGTCTTAGGATAATCTTAGGTAGGAGGGTTTTATGCTTATATGGTTTGAAGTGAATGTTAATGCTATATTGTGGGTCACTTGGAATGTGACTTATATGTGAAGTTGGTGTTGAATGTGGTTTTTTTCTTTTGTTATGCATTTTTCCTCAAAAGAGTATACAAATGTCCTTTTAGCATGATTTTATTGCATGTCACCATAATTAATGCATTCTAATGTACTAATTCAATATGTGTTTAACTTTAGAGGTGTAGGTGGCAATTGAGAGGAGTCATTAAAGTGAAACTTAGATATTAGCATTCTTCCAAGAAAGTTGTGTATCTTCTCAATTGATTGCAGGACATATCTATGTTTAGTTTTCCTATTCAAAAAAAGTTGTAAAAGTCATAGTTATTTCAATTTTGTTGATGTATGAGCTGTGACCCAAGATATTCGTGTGCCTAAGATGTCCAAAATGAGACTTAGCACCTCCTATGTTTTACTATAAATATATTTGAGATAATGTTGTGAAAAGTTTTCATTCCGCACTACTTGTCATATATATATATATATATATATATATATATATATATATATATGCAATGAATGATGTCCTAAGGCTTATGTGAGACCTCTGAGAGGTCGAATACGCCGCGTAACGAATTGAGGATACCATTTACTCAAGGGTATGCGCTCGGTTCGTGACAATTGTATTGGTGCCAAAAATATGGAGGGAAAGGGTAGCAAGGAGCGAAATTCAGCCAGCTCATGGCATATGCCAAACACATGCGACAGTTACCTTTTTGTAACTATTTTTGTCCAGATTCATTGTAGCTTTTATGTTGTTTTTTTATTCAAAATTTTAATGCCTATTAGTTGGGGATGTCAACTGATGTTCAATTTTGATGGCCCTTGGTCATGACAAGTGTAAGACATTTGTTAGAATACTTTGCAATGTAAACATAAGGCTGTCACATGATCTATAAATGGGCAAACTTAGCCTTGAACGAAAAAGGTAGTGAAATAAGGAAGATTAAGTCTTGAATTTCACTAAGGATAATTATAAGAATACGTGAGGGATTTTAATAGCGTCAAAGGAAGCAGTTGACTTGTGATTGTGCCTTAGTCGAATTTCAAGTCGTAGTTGTGACACAATTGATTTCGTAACGAGTGAGTTCCTCTGTATTATTTTGATTATTAAAACAAAGGTCAAGTTTGTTGTACTTTCTGTGTGCATTTTAATTGTTACCATAAAAACATATTCTAAGACAACATAATAGGCATTATTGAACGTTAGGCAGAATTGACTACAAACAGGTTGTTGTTAAAAGTAGGACTTGATGGTTGCACAGTGGGCTGACATATAGTTTGGGTGAAGTAATATAACTCTGTTACAATTGATATCAAAGCACGTCTTAGACTAAGTCGTTGGATGATTGAAATTTTGAACTACGGGAGAGGATAACACGATTGGAAGAACTGATTGGTAAAAATGACGATGATAAATACTTGGTTGATCTGATCACTCGTATTCATGGGGTGAATGCAACATTAACCTTGATGTAACACTTCGAAAGTCCAAGACCTTATCTAGAGCCTCACATGAGTATTAAAGACTTGAAATCTGTTATAAGACATAAAATAATGTTTATAAACCATTTAGGAATGTTTAGAGTCAACACATCAAGAAACGTCCTTATGACGTTCGGAGACTAATGATGTAGGTGCTAGTGTGCTTTAGCCTATTTCATGGAGTTTTAGGAGTTGGAATTTGATGAAATTTGGTGAAAAGGTGTTAAAAATGTATTAGAGTGTGTTTAGGATCAAAACGTTTGGGTATGACTCCCCAAGGACCACCCTAGGGTCCTTGGAGAGGACACTTTAATTTTACCCCACAAAGGCAGTGTTGGCAGTGGCTACCTACAAAGCCAATCGACAGGGCATCGCCTGGGTGACAGGGTGTCGATGTATCCGTTTTCCCACACTTAGAAAAAATCCATTATTGGTCCATAAGACTAGTCTCTGACACCATCGACGGATGTGCAGGACGGTGGGTGTAAGGGGCGTCGACTGACCTGCGAACCTTAGGTTGGAGTCTGTAGGTCAGGTCTTGTTTTCGCTGGTGAGTTTTATGTGGGTTCATTTAATTAGTTAGTTGGTTAGTTGGTTAATTGAGGTTTAAGGAAGGTCTAACTAAGTTAATTAAGTACCTATACAAAAACCTAAGCCTAATTAAACTAACCCAACACCCACAATTCTTAAACTCTAATCTCTCAACCTTCTCTCTACTTTATCTCTCCCCAAAGAGGACTCCATAGAATACCAAGGTCAAAGGGTGTTAGGGCAGTAAGAACTTTACTTTCCTCCATAAATCTTCAAGGATTGACAAGGTATGATAACCTTTCACCTTTGGGACTCCTTTCCCCAAAGGGTTCTTTTTATATTGATTTCCAAAAGATGATATTAACATGGGTTTCTTTCTAATCCGAAATTGATCTTTCAAATTGTATTGTTCTTTATTTATTATTATTATTATTGAGGTTATATTATGATGTATTATTATTCAATTATGGTAGTTCTTGATGTTAAACCTAATATGTGGAAAGGTGATGAATTGACTCCAATTCCCTAACCCTAGGTTATGAACTTATGTTGAATTGATTAGTGATGATGCAATTGACTTAGTTCTTGTGTTAACTACTATTGTATAATGTTATTACACCTATTGTTGGATGAAATTTGTTGGGTGGTGGTAATACCATGGATGATGGCTTTTGGAGGAGAATTGGTAATACTTTGTGATCTTGCACCTTTACTTCAATTGTGATGGCTTATACTTGGTGATGAAGTTCAATTGAAGCATATCTTGTGAATAGATTAAGTAGGTGTTGGTATGATTATGCAATCTAAATGTATTAATTATGTGAATTGTGATATTATGATTAAGATATAATAATATAAGGTTGGTTGTGAATTACCTATGTGCCTTACTATGACATGATGATGATAATGTGTTAATCTTACATATAAGGGTTATATTGAAAGGATGTTCTCATGAAATTCCTATTGAGATAATGACTACGAGTATATAATAGGGTTAGTATCCGATGACATATTCTAAGTTATGATTGTTAAAATATGATCTAAAGACATTTTAAAATGGACTCTAGCTTAAACCCTAGTGAACTAGTAGTGAGAAGTGGCCCTTCCCATGTTGGGAAGGTAGGTTCACTGTTGTAACCATGAGGCAGAGATTACAATGCCAATGGAATAAAGAGGGTCTCAAACATGTCTTCTAGTTCTTGAACTATGTTGCCTCCATATGAATACTAGCTAGTGGATCCACCTAGATGCTATGTTCATGTTTTGGTACTACCTTGGCAAGAAGTCCACCTTCTTTCGGTGTAGGGTTTCATGAAACCGAACTCCATATTTATCTCTTATGGTCTATTTCGGTTAGGCAAGTGTTCCTAAAAGTAAAATGAAGTAATAAATAGAACACTAACTAGGGTAACTTAAGGGTTTTGACTTAGTCTAGGTAGGGGTATGGGACTCTACCTATACATTGCACTATTTGACCTTGATGGGAGTCTTAAAAGGATATTTGGGAGGCACAATGAGTAGTAAAAGAACTATAGTAGCAAAAGCATAGACACTAAATGTACCTGAAGGCCCAGGAACCATAGTAGGCAATGCTTCCTTTACAAGTAGTGTTAGAGGATCAACAACCGAGGATGTATCTACTGGGACATCCTTTTTCTTCTCCACCTCATCTTTCAAATACTCTACCTTAATCTTACGAATGTTAGTAGAAAATGTAAGAATCACTTCCACACCCTTCTTCTCATCTCTGGCACCCAAGACCGTCTATAAAACTGGGTGATCAACACGGCAAAGGGGAGGGAAGTTTGACACTACTTGGCCCTCATTAGCATCTCTTGGGCAACAATCATCCCCAGATTCGACATTTCCCATAAATGATGTAACTAAGACAGGATGATTTGGCGTGTCAGAGAATTGACTCTTTTTGGGATGGCATGATGGTAGTGCTGAGGAAGAAAAATCGCTAGCCACTTGGGAGTATCAAAGGATCTAACCACTTTTTCATGTTTTCCAGTGTCTTTGTCCTCATCTTGTACTGACAATCATCCTCAATTATCGTACTATATTCTAGGACTGCATTAATGGCATCACTCTGACCACTACACATTCAACATACTTGAATTTGGTTTTAGGCTTTTTCCATTGGGGTACCACGGCTCCGTAGGTAGTGTAGAACTTCTGTACCCAAGTTGGAACATGAGGATCTCGGGGTCGAGAGAACAAGTGGAACTTTTGCGACTTTAGGAAACTCATAATCTCTAGAAATCATTCAATGACCATATTAGTGGACAACTTCTTCTGTTTTAGGATGGTCCTCAATCCCTTAGTCTTCATCCTATTCGTAGATCAGGCTGGAATATCAATCTTCGCTGGAGCAAGCTGAGTAAGAGTGGTTTGGTTAGCCCTTATCCTAGACCGATCATTCAAACCTCTTGGAACATAAATTCTCTCTCTGGACTGCTAGTAGCTCATGGCCAGGCTCACAAGTTGCAACTTGATGCTCCTTTTGCTAATACTCACTTTCAGGACTGGTGAGGTGAGTGGCATAAATGTCGCTACTGTCAGAGTTGTCTTCTGGTGACGCTGATGAAGGTGAGTTTCATTTGTTTTCTTTCACACATGTAGTGGGAAGTTTTGTAGGCTTATCCTTAGACTTGGATGCATCATCGCCCTTGTTAATTATCATCCCCTTGGCCCTCTTGGGGGGTGGCATGTCTCTATTTACTACTTTTTATCTAGACATATCACCAAAACATCAAGGAAAGTTGGAAAAGTTAAAGAAAATACATAGAGAAATGATTGCAGACGGACTCCTCGAAGCATTCAACAAGTTGCCAAATCACTTTGGCGAGCGAGATCGGGATCGCCAACAAGATTGACTCAAAAATTTCCAAAAAATTCGAAATGTCGGTGATGGGAAGGGCCTTTAGGATAATCGTCGACAACATTCGGAAAGGAAGGAGTAGCCCGAATAAAGTTACATTGCCTTTAAGGATTGGGGGCGCAAAAAAAGAGATCAAGGAAACCATTCAGCGAACTGCCGAGTAGTTCAACCAGCTCGACTTTGCTCGCCAAATGACCCAATATGCCTACTTTCAACCCAACTTCCAAAATTCAACCCCGCAGCCCGTAAAACAAAATCAAAATAGGAACCCATGCAATTAGACCAATACCTGTTACTCCCATGCCCCGGGATACTCATACTTCTACTGGTTTGGCCAAATTTGTCCATTTGACGACTTTTGCTTTAGGAATGACATCAACCACTCCATCATATGTCATTTAGCACATGCGAGTTACTTAGACTTCACCTGACTAGACTTAACAACATTTAAGCAACACCCTACAACTTTAATCAATTCTAAGGCACAAAATCTCCAATAATCAACAATATACCCAATTTAGGGAATATATTCAAATTAAATTATTCACACTAGTATACAATTACGATTAGATAGTCCCAACGCATATCACTAAGATAAAGATCATTTCATATGAGTAAAAATTGCTAAATAAGAATTCCGGGTGTGGTAAACCAACACAATAAACTAAATACGAGAAGTTTTAAAGCTAGCAATGGTCTACCACCCTAACACACAATCAATGACTAATACACATAAAAATACAGGAAAATATAGTGCGGGTGTGAGTTTGGCAAGTTTAAAAGTGAAGGAAACAGAGAGATTTTAAACCTTTGGCCTTTAAAGACCATCTAGTTCTCACCCATTCGGCGACATTAGTCTTGATAGACGATCCACTCAGTGAAACACCTGTGGGTACTTATCTCGCCAAGTTTTACAGGACCTCTAGTTTAAGTGGAGATCCAAAAGGCGGACAAAATCGAGATCGCTGACTTGGTTAGTTATTTGCCAGTCTGCACTTGGGCTCGCTTAATTTTACAGACTCTAACTTTAGAGTTTTTTAAGTCCAATGGGGGTCCAAGTCGGGCTCGCCGACCTTTTCAACGAGTCATCGACTGCACATTTTGCTCGCCAATATAAACTTTTCAATCACATTCCACACTTTAACCTGCACAATCAAAACACCATTATTTCACAAACAAAAAGAAAGAAATAAACACTTGGTTGCCTCCCAATAAGCATGTTAGTAAACATTGTTGCAAGACGCAAGTCCTCATTCAAATTTCATTCTTGAATCTAACCATAGTATCACTAGGCATCCCCTCTTGTTTTCTCGGGTTTAAATGAGATGAAATATGACCCATTTGGGTCTCCAAATGTTTGATTTTATAGGGAATGAGAGGTAGTTCTATGGCTAAGGGTCGACACATCTTCCTTCATTTCTTCTAAAATTTTGTCGGACCCCTCAACTTTGATGAGAATACGAGATTATATATCCTTAGACCGACCACCCTCAGAATCATTTAGATTTTGGCGCTCATAGGGAGGAACATATCAATATTCTCCCCGTCTCTCTCTTTTCAAGTAGGGTTAAAATCCCTCTACTCTCTATCACGATCGTTCCAACCTGCATCTACATTGCAACCTTGGTTACACCCTGCCTTGGGTAGTTTGAATGATAATCAACTTCTTGGTTGGCTAATAAATTAACCTCTTCATTCTATAAAGCCTCAAACATGGCCTCATTAGAATTAACACACTCGACACCCACAATATTGACACATCGAGCACCAACTCCCTGAAAATTTTGGACAATTGTCGAGTTGTATTATGATCTTGGCAATGTTATGGTCCCTCTCTTGGTCTTTCTCCAACTGCACCTTGGTCAATTTAAATGTGAGAGGGGAGACCTAATTTTCACGGGTGTACCAAGCATGATTAATTATGGTTATATAATCCAAAAGTTAGGCTGCAATAACGTAAGTTTGTTGCATTAAACCTCCTTGAGAAAGTTGATAATCTACACTGTTGTTCACCGAACCGAGGAATATTGCAACAAAACATTTTCGAGCAAACCTTGAGTTGGCCATCGAAACACCAACTTCTTGAATCGTAGCCAAGTCTCATGAGTTGACTCACCCTTTAAATGCTTAAAACATTAAATGTTGTCCCAAATAGTCATCAACTTAAAAGAAGGAAAAAATCATATTTGAAATACCGTGACAAGCTTTTCCCACGAAGTGATTGAGTCTACTGGAAATTCAGTTTGCCACTTACATGCTTCTTCCATCAAAGAAAATTGGAACAACCTCAATCAAACTGAGTCTTGGGATATATTCTTGAAGGAGAAAAATCCGCAAACATCAACAAAATTTCTTAAATGCTTATGGGGATCATCATGAGCTATAAATCCCTAGAAATTTTTTTCAACTAAGACACGAACCATTGTTATTAGTGAGTGAGTTTATTTCAAGAATTTAATATTTCTTGAGTGTTAAGGTAACTAGATTTAGAACCTTAAGTTCCAAAGAAGAACAATAGAGAAAAACATTTATGTCATTCCTAAGTTTTCCTTTAGTTTTGGTTCAAATTCAAATGACCATAAATCCCAGTACAGGATGAGTTAGGTGATCTAAAAGATGGAAAATTAAATCCCTTCTAGTCCTCTTTCCAACTCAAATGAGTTTGCTAAATTCAAGATCTGAGTGAAAAGTTATGAATGATTTACTAACGACACTCCAACTTGGCAACAACTTCGTGGTGGCTCCGCGTTACGGAGCCAATACGAACCTCACTGCCTGCTGAAAAATTATTTTGACTTCCAACTTATTTTATTTATTTCTTTAGGAGGTTTTAGTCCTAAAACCCCTTAGGATGTCATTTAGATTTCTCTAAACGTGTAAAAATCATTTTTTTTTCATAAAATAAACCCTCTGATCCACTCCAAAAGTTCTAAACTCAAGATGCTAAGGCTAGGGTTCGTCTTTCAAGATTTTCCTTCAAGTTGATTCAAGAAGATGTTTCTTTCAGGTATGTAAGCTTCAATAATGTTGGGTTTGTTCACCCACATTCCAATCATCTTAATTTCAACATTAAGTCCCTTATAAAAATTTTAAGGTGTGATGTTCTTGAAATTGGCTTTAGTTTTTTGAAATTGGCTTTAGTTCTTGAGTTTAGATGAGATTGTTGAGTTGTGGATGAAATCATGTTTATTTTTGAGTCGTATGAGTAGGTTCTTATGTTCATGTGCTGGGTATCTAGATCTAAAGAGGGTTTGAGAAAAAGAATTGAATTTAGGCAAATTAGGGTTAGAAAATGGAGAAGGAAAAAGTCGGGTAAATCTAGCAACTGATTCCGCGTCGTGGACTTGCATCCTTAATTTACAAAAAAAAAAAAATTCACATCTAGGAGAGGTCACTGTCCTCTCTATGTCTAAATTTATTTCGTGACCAAATATTATAATGCATATGCGCATCATTGACTTGATTCATTTCTCATGTTTAATTATATAAAAAACACTCTTGAACTTGCTGAGATCTTTCCTATTACAAATCACAACCTTGAATACATGAATCACATTTAAGGTAGAGTTAATTTTAAGTCTTGAGAATTTTTTCAAACATTCTAAGAAAGTCCCTTTGAGTCTTTTTTCTATAGCTTTCTACTACTACTACTACTAGTGACTTGTTTCAAGACTCAAGCAACTGAGTATGAGAATAAGGAGAATGTGTACTTTTTCATTGTAAGATCCTTAATTCATAATTTCCATTCAAGAGAGAGTTAAGAGTTGAGTTCAATAAAAATATTTGAATTCAATGGTGAGTTCTTTGAGATCAAGTATCAATTTAAGCTAAGTGTTTGGGAATTAAGTAAGATATTGAGAAATATCGTATTGATGAGTTTCATAAACTTATGTAGACATTTGAGTTAATGGACTCCATAAATTGAGTATCATTAAGAGGAGTAGTATCTTTATGTTCTAAGTCTTGAGTATTGAGTTCCTACTCCCCCTTGAGATTATATTTCTAATCATGGGACTATTGCATGTTACCTATGAAGTCTTTGAGTTTAATTGTTCATACCCATAATTCCAATGAACCCTCTAAGTCGAACAATCTTGAGATGAGAAACATATTTGAGCCCTTGAGTTGAGCGGTTTATGCTCATAATTCCGCATGAACACTCTGAGTTGAACTTGCTTGAAATGACTGGTATCATTGGAATTCTTGAGTCCTAAGTATTGAGTTCTATCTTTGGTGATTGAAAACCTTCTATTGAGTCGTTCACGTCCATAATTTCAAATGAACCTTACTATAAGAAGTCTTTTACAAATTTGTTTGGAGACTTAAGCTTTGAATTAAGTAAAAACTAAGAGTAAAGTTCATTTTCTTTAAAATGATATATGAAAACTAAGTATGACTAAGATTAAATGGTTTTTCATTTAAGATGAGAGAAAATTGAGATTTCTAAAAGAGTTTTGAGCAGTTTGAGTACCATCTCTTTTTAGAAAAAGAGAATTTGAGTAATAATCTCAAACCAAAAAGTTATGTTTTAAAACATATGAGCTGAGTATTTTTAGATTAGTATTGAGCATCATAAAAGAGTTTAAGTTTAGATAGCTCATGTCTCCATAAATCATGTCGTTATCATGGGTAGAAAGGATCATATTTTGACTCCTCAGTACTTTTTAGCATAGACTTGTGGATCCACTTAGTTAAGGCGTTATGAGAACAAAGTATAGGACATTTCTGGCCACGTGGGCAAGACATTGTATCATAAATTAGGCTCGTAGTGGTGATTGTCAATTAGAGAAACTCCTAAAAAGTTATATTGTATTTTTCTATACACATTGAGTATTATTTTACGTTTCAATGCATTGAGTTTCTATGTACAGTCGTACAACTTTCCATATACATACACACACACACACACACACACACACACACACACACACATATATATATATATATATATATATATATATATATATATATATATATATACACGCAAGAATAAGATGCTCAACTCAAATGTACTCAACTCATTATACTCAAGGATAAAGCAATAGCAAAAGACACAATATATATATATATATATATATATATATATATTGTGTCTTTTGCTATTGCTTTATCCTTGAGTATAATGAGTTGAGTACATTTGAGTTGAGCATCTTATTCTTGCGTACTTCTAAGTTTAGTAAGTTTGAGAAGTTTTGAGTATTCCTTGAGTTGAATGAGTTTGAAAAGAGGTAAATATATTTCTTTTTTTTATCAAGTTCAAGCTTATACTATGCTTTAGAATTCCTCTTACCTATTCACACATTTTCACGTACAGAGCTATTTGGCTTTCATGATGTAGATATAGGTATTCAAGGTCAGCAATAAAACCTTCGTTGATCCCACATGGAGTTCGAGTTAGGTATGTTGAACCTCCTTGCTTTCGGAGAATTTTGTTTAGATTTCAGTTATATTTGTTTTTAGAGAGTCGTGAATCTTGTCTCGATGTCCATCTTTGTCATTTAGAGGTTTCATAGATGGACAATGGAGTTTCAGTAGTGTGTTCATTTATTTTATTAATTGTTTTAAAGACTTAACTTGCCCATTTTGGGGCGAGTCGAATGCATTATATTATATAGAGTTTTCTTTTGAGTTAAAACTTTGTATTTAAGTTTCATAAATTTTTATTCTATTTCTAAGATTTTTATGATTGAGATAGTTTTTCGTTTGTAGTCAGCAAGGATAAGGGTTTGCTTGGGGACCAACAATAGTTCTCGAGTGTCGGCCACGTCCAACGTGTAGGCACAGGTCGTGACATGAGATAGCCCACCAAACAACCATTTCGACTGCAAGAGCTGCAACATGGTGATTCTAATGTGGAACACCGCGTTACCTTTAGCCGGTGGCAAGAGAATAACACCAATTCTACCCATTAGATAAGGGTCATTAGCATTAGGCTTGTTGACATCGTTTAGGTTGTCGATGTCATCTTGATGGCCCACCTAGCAACTATTGCTTCCCTGCATACTCATACGTTTTGTTCCAAAACACAAACAAGCAAACCAAAACTAAAAATAAGTAAATTCAATTATAGCTAAAGAGAACACAATATTCAACTTAACAAACACCACTCTTGGGAAGCAACACCATTTTGATCAAATAACGCTATCAAAGATACCTAATGCAGTACTAAGAGAAAACGATCACCTATCAAGATATAACCCAACCAATTGGGTTGAGATTGTTCCCACATGGAGTGGTACATGTTTAAGATTGAAGAGTAAAGTATGAACATGTTTATGTCAGCCATAGAAATAGACATTATCGAATAAAGACATAATGTAAATTAGGGGGTGACACGAATGTCAAATAAAAAAGGGGATTTTTGTTTTAACTGCCAATTACTACAACAACAAATAACATGAAAATAACAATATTCAGACGGGTTCTTGGGATATAATTCGAATATAGGCTAATATAGAAAAATGAGTAAATTCAATAGTTTGAAAATACATGTAAATCAATTAATAAGAAAGACTTTAGTGGGGATAAACTTTCTCTAACACAATATAACCCCGAATGAAGTTTGTTTCTACGGAATACCAACAAGCATGTAAATAAAAAACAACTTCCGTTTTAGTCTATTTATCTCTCGAGCTGAATGTATGGAAAAGGGTTTAGGATTTATTGTCTCGAGTTGAACCCATAATAACTCAATACCCACAGACCATCAACAAATAATATTGGTTTTAAAATCTCTCTCTCGAGCAAGCCAAAAACACGAAGGTAAAACTACATTTACAACTATAATTCTTCAAATTAAACCACAATTGATGATTAAAATCACTCTAAATGACATTTAAATTAAAAATTAGCAATGCCCATTAGATAAATTAGCCCAAAATAACATAATCACACCTGAAGAATTGAGGTTTTATCAAAGACATCATAAAAAAATCATTGCCAAACTAAGTTTCCATCAACTTGGTAATATTAATTTTGTCTTTACAAAGGTATAAATTGAATAATATCAAAGAACCACTTCGAATTTTACAAGAATGGAAAACTTCAACTCTTCAAAGCTAAGGAAAAACTTGTCTCCATACTTAGTGCTCAAAATAAGATACTAGATAATGATCCTAAAGTTTTCTATCATGATGATAAACTAAATATTTAACAATTTACATATAGTCGCTAAATATATACAATGAAGGAATATTCAGCGTAGTAAGTCGGGCTCGCCGATCACTTCGGCGACCCTCCCTTTGGTCAGCTCCATCACCTTTTTTGCTTTGACCATCAACATCCTCAAGTTCTGTAACTTTGGATGATCCAACACTACATCGTGTAACAAGTTAGAAACACACCGAATGCTCCTTTCTCTCGCTGATTTATTTCCTTCTTCAGGTCTTGACAGATTTTAACTTTAGGCGATGTAGTGTCCATTCGACGACTAGCCAAAGGGACTTGACGATCACCAAACCTTCATTTCTTCGTTCTTTCTGATCAATTTGTTCCTATTTGCAAGTTAGTGTCCATAATTTGTTACTCAATCCAAATACATGAAATTCAAGGATTTTATTCGGTTAATGACACAAAATAAGCATTTGGTAACAGTAAATCTATCCAAATAAAGCCCTAAATGAATCCAAATTCAGGACTCATCAATGTCCATGAAAATTTGTTTTAAAGTTTATGTTTTAGCTTGGAGTCAATTTCTTCTTGTTTATGTGCATTTTTATATGATTTGGAATTCATGTTGGCCTTTTTCATGACCCAGGGGTATATCCTAAGTTTAACATGGTGTAATTGACCCCGAAGGGGTCTCATACAAGCCCTGAGTATAGCATAACATAATATAGTATCAATGATACGAAAATTTTTAAACTTTTCTTTACAGTCGAAGTCTTTATAAAGAAATCATAAGTATTCAACACTTTTTCTCGAACCATCTAATACAAATTGAAAAACTCTTGTGGACGCGGACCATACATAAGTCTAAACATAAAAGAAAGACATAGGTAATGGCTGTTTTATCTTCTATCCTATTAGGACTCACGAAATCTTCAATTCAATTACAATTCTAGTAACTTATCCTCAAGAATGGAACTCAAGATCGCCAGATCATACATTTTATAACAATGTAGGCAAGAGTAAGAATTCGTAAAAACATTTAGATATGTTATGTTACATAACGTAACAAGAGCATAACAAAAGTGTTAACCAACATAAAGCATAAGTTATAAGCATTGGAGATAATATCATAATCATAAGCATAATCTCAAACATAGGCATAATATGAGCATAAGTCAACGTAAGGCTTAATAATATAACATAGGAGATACAACATATTTATAATCTTAGTCCATATACAAATCCTCTTAACAAAAGAGAAAATTCATAAGTAACCTTCAAGTTATACTTGTGCATGCAAAGATGAGACCTATAATCCCAACTAGGCTAAGTACCACTCTTAGGCCATCATACCTTTCTATCATATTTATCTTACTTCTCATATACAAATGACTCTCTCACGCTTATTCAAACATATTGTGGAAAGGCAACTATAACAACAATCCATCAAAACATACATCATATACAAGAAATATCTCAGGTAACATTAATTAATACTTGTGCAATGCATAGATAAGACCCTATAATCCTACCCACACTAAGTACTCCTTTAGTTCCTCATATTTATACTTTTTAGTTGGGACTAGTCCCGCTCATTAGCCTTATAACCTTAAGAGATACTTCCTTAAGCACGTCTTAGTTCATTATTAGGTGGAGCATTAAAAGACACTTCATTAAGAATATTCTTAGTTCCTCATTAATTTGAACCCTAGGATATACTTTTCAAGCATGTCTAGGTTCATTCTTATATTTAACACCGAGTGATACTTCAGTAACCATGTCCTAACTCATTAGCTTTGAAATCTAAGAGATAACCCTTCAAGTATGTCTTAGTTCATTTTACTCTTATAATACTGGGAGGTGCTTCTCTATGTATGTCTTAGTTCATATTTGAACTCTAGGAGATACTTTTGTAAACATATGTTAGTCCATAGTCACTTAGATTGCTACTAGAAACCCAAACTCCACTATGTGAAGGCTTCCATCTCATGAGACCTTATTAGGGAAAACCTGGACTCTACTATGCGAGAGTTCCCCCTTTACCTTGTATATTCCTCACATCAACTAGGTGTGGATCTCCTTTCAATTTTAAACCTGGGCTATACCTCGTGTGAGTCTCCATATCATTTCCAATATCGATTTGGGATCAATCTTACACCTATTAGATTATTTATGAAGTCTTAGATCACATTCATTCCGCATGGAAGGATTTCCTTGACAATCAAATCATGTTCAAGTTATTCTATCACGTCATGCATCCAAGCATCTATAAGATAGGCTCGGTAGGTAAAAGCCTTCTAGCACAATTCTATCTATTAGTCTTCTGTTTTCAACTAGAATTTACTCTTAGAGCCTTAGCATACATGACTTTTCGTATCAGCTTTACCCTCAAATCCGTAGTGATCAACATTCATGACAACAAACCTTACTCTCAAAGATTTACCTGTTACAATATTCATTCATACCTAGATCAGAAGAAATTTTAGTCACAAGCCTCAAATTTAAGCAATTCTAGTCATGTATATTCATAAAGACTCAATCTCAATCATTATTAGTCATGATCCATCAGATAGACTATATTCTTGTCACACCCAAGCCTATACCCTAGAAGCGACACGGTGTATAAGACTTCGAAAAGTATCGTACAAGCCTCATAACATTCATAACATTCAATATAAGAAAAATGATACGAAATTAATTGTTTTTAAAAAATCCATGCAATAAAAACCATTTAAATCGTAGAAAAAATCTACTATTCTCACATGGCCACTTAAACAATATGTTTGAAACAAAACTAGGGTCATAACCTTTAACAATCAAAAGTCTTGAAATTTGTATTACATGAAAGAAATGGAACATCCAAAAGTACTTGTCCTTGATGTACAAGGACATACCACTTAGAATCTTAGTCCAAGCCCTTGAACTAGAAATAAAACAACTCACTTGACGAAACCTATACTTGCAGTAAAATAAGAGATATATGGGTTAGCACAATTAAGAACTGAGTATGATAGCCATGCAAAAAATGCTTAAAATGGACATTTTATTTTAAACCCATGCATATATGACAATTTGATATGACTTCATGAACATAAGTATAAGAGGCATAATATACAAACATAACTAACATACAAGTCATATCTTTATATTAGGACAAAATCAACATATAAACCATTTTATCACATTGAGATTTCACCTTAAGTAATCCCAAGATATACTTTGTGCAATGTATGAATAACATTCCATACCACCATCCACATTAAGTACCACATTAAGGCCACCAAAAGTGAACTTACCATTCATCCTTTTCACATTTACATGATTCACATACATAAGAGGCATAAACATCTCATAAATCATGTCAACACATTAGGATCGTCATTTAGGGCAACATAAGTCATACTTGTGCAATGTATGAATAACATCCCATTCTACTACTCACACTAAGTACTCCTTTGAAGACACCATAGACAAGGAACATTCATATTCAATAAGTCTTGACAAGGAAGTAACTCATAATACAATCCATGTAAAGCATACATCATTTCATTAATCACATAAGTCGACATTCTTAATTAACATCATTATGATCAGATTCATTCATTAGACAATAAATTAACATTCACAATAGAATCATCAATAGAGCACATTAATCTCACCTAAGATTATAAAGAATAACACCATGACTACTCCCAAAGCCTACTTGTGAAATTCATGAATGACATCCCATTGCATTCTTGACAAGATATAATTCATAACATTTTTGTGGGGGTAACCGTTATTCGATATATACCAAGTGAGCAATCCATGGAATTCCGGTATCACCCTCACCAGATAAGGGATTCCTACTTGCATAAGGTAGGACTATTAAATTTTATCTTAGGTGGATCCACTAGATATAGACCTATGTGGGCATTTAGTTATGGGATAGTGAGATACTACAAGATACCCCATTTCAACTCACGTGAGCGCTTTCATCTCATATCACTATCAACTCGGTGCTTAGCATCATTCCCTAAAGAGAACTTAACATTTATTACTTTAGTCATCATTATGGGATAAAATATTGTTTCTAGATACCCCGCCTCAACTCACGTGAGGGCATCCATCTCAGACCTTACAATCATTCATTAGATATTTCATAGATTAAAAGATAAGAATAGCCTTTCAACTAGAATCCCCATATTGTGAGAAAGTCCTTTCACAACATGTCATTATCATTCATTATTTTACACTTGAGAATAATCTTTCAATTGACACATCATGATTAACATAATCTTTGAAACTTCATTCATTCTTCATTCATGAGTGTGTGTATGTGAGAATAAACATTCACATATATCATCATCATCATCATCATTCATAAGTGTTAAATTGAGAAATAGTGTTACAATAATAACACAATTTCATTCTAAACATGATCATAATAAATTCATGGAGATCACACACATATAATTCACATCATATTGATACATTAACCTTCATAATTTTGCCCTTACAAGCTACAAACCGACATCAACCCATACATCCAAGATTCTATAATAGATAAGGGAATTTAAATGATTCAATAATAAATTCTATATAAACATATACAGTTCAACATACTCTCATGATCAATTGATTCTCAGTCACAATTCACAACTTAAGAATTTGGGGGAAAATATGGGTTCATAGGAGAAATCATCATAATTCATCATTATTTCAACCTTGTATTCATAATTCATCATATAAATTCCTTTCAAATCGTTTTGGAATTGAACCTATTCATAGATTGAAAACAAGGGTTTTTAAAAAACTTTGGAGACTTGAAATCATCTTTGAAATTGGCTCCTTGAAAAAAAATAAGACAACGGTGAATATTACCATAACTTTTAGGGAAGAACTACAAAAAAGTTGAGTGAAAAATGGTGAAGTCTTGAGCTTGAAAGCTCGAATCCCTTATCTCCAATGGCGGTTGGTTTCTAGAGAGAACTTTTGGAGGGGAGGGGATGTTTCTAATTTGTGATTTGAATAAAAGACTTGAAAAAAGAGTCTAATACTTTTAAAACCCTTAAATTAAATTAATAACCAATAATAACCGTCCCCCAACTAAGCTAAATTGAAAAATGATTTACTAATCTAACCCCACATAGGCTGAGACTCTGACAACAAATAGGTGACATCCACCAAACCCCCACCCACAGACCGTGGGTGGTGTCACTCATAGTGTTGAGTCATGGTTTGTGTATGAAATATTATTTTGAGGGACTTGACCCACGGAGGCCATCCATGGGGAATGGATGTACCTACAGGGAATAGGTTCCCATCCGTAGGTTATCGCCAAATTATAGTTTTTTGGTTTCTTTGGGGTTTTAGGGGTTAGGGTTTAGGGTCACCCTAAAAGACCCTTGGATTGTCTTTGGGGGAGGGGGTTTGTACCTTGATGTTTGACCCCTAAACCTCTCAACTATAGATAGGGACATAATTTTACCCTCATAGCCTCACAATAAACTCAAACACACACTAGTTAGGCGCTAAACCTCTCAACCATAGATAGGGACATCATTTTACCCTCATAACCTCACAACAAACTCAAACACACACTAGTTAGGCTCTAGTTTCAACTATTTATTTTACAGGTCCTTACATTATCCCCCACATGATAAAATTCATCCTCGAATGACACTTTGAACTCATTAAGGAATTAAATACTCAATACTATCAGTCCATCATGCATGCAACATTACAAACAATGCATAAAACTCGAAGGAAACATCAACTCCATCTCAAACACGTTCAATGCAAAATAACAAAGTAGGAACTACATCTACAAACTCATTATGAATCATAACTTTAACATTTCTCATTTTATTGCAGAAATTATTTGCTCCAACTCAAATCAGGCTCATCATAACATCATTAAGAACATTGTTCAATCACTCTTAAAAGCACATTTAGGCATGTTTAACAATCAACCTCAAGAAACATATAGACAACTCATACTAAATGCATATCGACATGAAGAACATAACTCATAAAACTAATTTTCTCATTTATACATAAACTCATCAAGAACATGCATATCATAAGGACACCATGGAAACACACAATCACACATGATTCCAAAACATGAAACAAGTTACAGGAAACTCTTGATCTCAAGTTTGAATAGGAATATAAGGAATAAGACAAGAATATCGACATTCTTAACAAACTTACTATTCAACATGCCATCTCCCCCTTAGGAGTAAAACCGTATATCAGATCTAACATGAAAAATACATAAGTACCTTGACAAGATATTTACATATATAAGAAGCTATCATATATCAGTGACTTCATCCGCAAGGGCTATTTTGTCTACTCTAGACCGAAGTACATTTTGGAGGGATAGGAACCATACCATCATTAGAAGCTTGCTTGGCCTTTCTTTCTTTTTCCATGAGTGTTGGACAATCTCTCATCTTATGACCTTTCTTTCCATACCCGAAATAACCATCTGTGTTGTTAGGGCACTTTCCCAAACGTTGCTTCCCACATTTGGCACATATAGATCATTCAAAAGAAGAACTACCTCCATTTCCTCCTTGAGAATTTGGGTTAGACACCCTATTATTTTTCACCATTGAAGAATATTGGTTAACATACCTCTTTTTGGACCTTGGTTGACCTAACTCTTTTTGCCTCCTTAATCATTTTATTAAGTTTTGTCTCCTCAATTTGTTGAGCAAAGACCATGAGACTTGAAATATCCATGTCATGATGTAGCATTGCCGTATGACATTATTCTTCAACCAAACCAAAAACTCCCAATTAAAACTTGTTCATTCTAGCCCTCGAATTTGCAACTAAGGTTGGAGCTGGAGCGGTTAGGTTGTCCCAACCCAATCAAATCCAACCCAACCCTAAGGGGCTAGAAAGTTAAATGGGTCGGACGGGTTGATCCTTTTTATTAAATGGCATATAGAATAGAAGCCCAACCAAGCCCTAAGCAGGATACAGGTCGGGATGGGTTGACCCTTCAACTAAAAACGGGACAACATTTTCCTCTTAGAAAGAATACGGACGTTGATGTACGATGAGCACTACATAAATATATTCATAAATTCATTTGTGAATTACTCATACTTCGGTGAATATGTACAAGAAAAATACATAATAGTCAAGATACGATACTCATAAGATTTATCTGAGTAAAAAATTAGATGATCACTATTTTCATAAACAAGACAATAAAGGAGAATTGAAAATTAGGCATAGAAACAAAAGTAAAAGAGGTCAAACATTCATAGTTATAAAGAGTAATGGACTTGGGCTAATAAGAATATTTAGTGGAATAATGACCCTAAAATGTAAAATATATAATATTGATTTTATGTTGATATTTTCAAAAAATTTATTGACAAAATATTAACAAGTTAAACAGTACTTAAAATATATATAATAAATATTTTTAAAATTCACAGCCCGCGTGCTTGTCTCTAAGGAATGCGGGTTGGGCCTACGAGGTCAGCGGGTAAAATGAGGATGGGCTAAAGAGCCTAGTTCATAAATGGGCTGAAAAAATTTAGCCCAACCCCATTTGGATGAACTTAAGAGAATACTAATTAACACTCATACCCCCTTGATGAAGATTCATGGACTCTACCAATTTTTGTTCCTTCAATTCAAAGGGGAAAACCCTATCAAGGAAAACCTCTTTGAACACATCACAATTTATGGGACCCGCTACTCTTAGCCTCTCACCCTTCCATTGTTCATACCAAATTTGAGCTACATCCTTTAATTAGTTGGTAGGAGGATAGCTCCACCATATCCTCCAAAGACACCCCAATGGCACTAAGTATTTTCAAACCTCATCGACAAACCTTTGGGGATCTTCTTCCACCTTGGAACCTAGATACTCGGAGGGATTCATTCTAGAAAAGTCCCTCAATCTCGAAGACACATTACTCTCATTTAGTATTCACTCAAGGACCCACATATCTATTAACTTGGGCCATCATGGCTTGGTCCAGTGTTAGAAAGTTGACCTAATTTCTTCATTGGTCATAGATGGGGATCCACCAAAACTTGATTTCCTCGAGGAACTTGGTCATCTTGAGGACCTTGTGGATCTTGATGAGGAACTCCATCATTCATAGTCTCCTCTCCCATCCTTCTTACAACCACCCTTCTTGTAGTCATGTCCTATAGGCACAAGAGCACGGTTAGGAAAAGGACACTTATTAATCTACACTCTATGGCACGACTCAAGTGTAATGAAGAAAGTGAGATTTCCTAAGGTCTTATAGTCTCTCACTTATAGATGTGTCACGATTCACAATGATGAACAAGACTCTACTTGAAGTGTCTTGTGAGACATCAATCCTAAAACCATTCCCAAAACCTTATGCACAGTTACGATGTATAAGACTCCAAAAAGTCTCATACAAGGCTCATAATATTCTTAACATTCTATATACTGAAAATGATACAAAATTAAAACTTTTATTTAAATACATACAATTAAAAACCGTTCAAAACATAGCGAAAGTCTACTAATCTCATAAGGCCATCTAAACGATGTCTTTGAAACAAAAGTAGGGTCACAACCCATTATAATCGAAAGTCTAGAAAGGTCTATTATATGAACGAAATAGAACATCCAAAAGTACTTGTCCTCGATCTATGAGGACATAACACTTAGCCTCGGAAGAATCTCAATCCAATCCCTTACACTAGAGAGAAAACAACACACTTGCCGGGACCTAAACTTGTAGTAAAATAAGAGAAATATGACTTAGCACAATTAAGTACTAAGTATGATAGTCAATCAAAAACATGCTTTAAACAAACATTTTATTTGAAAGCCATGCATGTATACCAAGTTGATACGACTTCATGAACATAAGTATAAGAGGCATAATATACAAACATAACTACCATATAGTTTTTTTGGTTTCTTTGAGGTCTCGGGGGTTAGTATTTAGACCCCCCCTTAAGGACCCTTGGATGTCTTTGAGGGGTTGTACCTTGACGTTTAACCACTATACCCTTAAACCATAGCTTAGGACATTATTTTATACTCATCACCTCACAACAAACTCAAACAAACACTATTTAGGCTCTAGTATCACCTATTCATTTTACGTGTCCTTACAATTCTTATTTACTTCATGTTCACATGCCTCTATTCTTAAACAATTACCATACATCTAATCAATTCTAGGTGATTACCTAAGAATCCATAATTTCACTTCAGAAGGCATAAACCCACATTCTTATATTCATCAATTAAACTACGGTTAACCATAAAAATGATGTAATATCATCAATATATTATAATTCAATACTAAATAAATCATAAACATTTACTATCCATGTTATGACCCGAGAGTACCCCTGGTCGTACCATGACGTATTCGCCCTCTGGGAGGTCTTATACAAGCCCTTAGCATTCATTCGTTGCATTGTCATAAAATAGTGCAAAATTTAAAACTTTTTCATACGAAAACACAAGAATAAAAGTCATCTCATTTAAAACCATTAATATAAGATAAAAGTATTAAGTCTCTTTATACCATCTTAGACACGACTTCCGTATTTACTTAGGGACACAACCCTTACAATACAAAAGAAACATCACTAATATATTACCTAAAACTTAAAGAAACTCTTAACATAAAAGTCCTTAATCATTAAGGACACACCCGAACTTGGGAATAATAATCCAAGTTCTTCATTCTAAGAAATGTCCTTTAGCTATCACCACTTACGCTTTGGTGCAAAAAGAGGAAGAAGAATTATATTAGTATAAAAATGCACACATTCTTTAAAGAGGAATTTTTATTTAGAAACCAGACATCATGTCTTCTAGAGAAACTTCATTAACATTTGATACAATAAGCACAATATAGTACACATACATTATATTAAACATGGATACCATTCACAACAACACGTAAATCCATTTATCACATCTAAGACACATTCAATATCTCCAAAACATTAAATTTCCTTTTTAACTTAACTGCTTTACCTAAATAAACCCTTAAGTAATACTAAGTGCAATGCAGGAATAGTATCCCATTCCACCATTCATACCAAAGTATCACCTTGAGGTCACCAACGGTGAACATTCATACAACCTTCATCAATTCAAGCACATACATTCATAAAGACATAACATGTCATGGAACATAACCTTCAAACAAAAACCATCACCTAAGACAACTCCAAGTCACACTAGCGCAATATACATGTATTATCCCATAATACTATTCACACCAAGTGTTCCTATGAAGTCATCCTAGATTAGGCACATCATTTTCAATAAGATAAAACCCATGCTTTTAAAATTATACGTAAGACCAAAATCCATCATTAAGGTCATATAAGAACCCACTAATTAATTACTTCTTAGTCAAGACTCATTTAGTCTTTATGCATATCACAAGAACAATATGCAAGTCTATTATAAGGACCCCCAAAATGAATTAAGGTGTTTAGCGCCTTACATGTGCCTTAAATGGTTAATAATATTTTAATAAGGTGTTTTTATAACTTTTATGGTTTATTTAAGTTGTTTGGAGGTCAAACATCCAAGACGTTCAAAAGTTAGCCTTTAGACGTGCTAGTGTGGTCTAGTGTGCCTTGGAATGGTTTACGTGTTGTTTGGTGCTCAAATTTATAGAAGAGGTCTTTAATATGTATATGACAACATTTAAAGTCAAAATTTCTGATGAACGACTCCCCAAGGACCACCCAAAGGGTCCTTTTAGAGGAACCAAACCATGTCTAGACACTGCCTTGGCAGTGTCCAAACTACGACCAAGAAATGATACCCCGTACTCTAGACGGCGGTCCATCGATTGATGGAGTTTATACACACTTAGGTGTGTTAGCTCAGACCCCCAAAATGGAGTCTCAGTCACCAACAACGTACGTGAAGTACAGCGCCGTCGTTCCAACAACGGTCCGTCAGTGTGCACATCGTTTGGAACCTGCATTTTCCTGCTGCATGCTGTTCACTTAAGTGGTGAAGGGGAAATTCACCGCACATTCTATAAAGATTATAGGCGGTTATTTGGTCTATTTTTGGGTATTTTAAGTTGATTAAAGAGATGAAGATCTTAATTAGACTTCATTCTTAAAATTTCACCTTTCCCTCTCAAAAGAAACTCTCTAAAGAAACCTCCATTGGAGATGAAGCTCAAGAACATCCTAGGTGATGAATTCTATTTTTTATTTCTCCAAGTTTTCGTGGTATTCTCATGTACTTATTCTTAGTTAATCTTTCATCTAATGAGTTCTTTCTAATGTTTTAAAGAAGAATTCATGATCAAATTGTTTATCTTTCAATCTAGCCATGAGTTCATTGTCAAATTGATTAAAAAAGAATTCTCATGATGAATTTATGATTAGATAATTTTTAAGATAGATTTAATCCAATTTCATGAATAATCCACAATCCTCCAAAATTTTCAATTTAGCGTATAATGTGGATATTGTGATCTTTATTCTATGTTGACTGAATTATGATAAGATTATGTTAATATGTCTATAGATAATGTTTTCTATATGAATCGATGATGAATTATTGGGAATTTATCAATGATGATCAAGGCTTGGATAATTGGTAAGTTTACCCAAATTCCTAGCCTATGTTAGTACAATTGACATTGAAGTGCATTGTGTGGTATGGTCCACTTATGGTAGCACTATTTACTTTCTTGTCATTCTCTATGATGTGATAATGTCCTTGAAGGCAAAGTCATGTATTTTGAAGTGTGGTTATGATAATCAAACCTATGAAGTATTATGCCTAGTCTTTTAGCCTAGTATCATTTTCTAGGTGTTGATGATGTGTAATACATTTGAATAATGACTTTAGAGTTAGGTATGGTCTATGTGTCTATCATTGATGAAGTTATATTGATGAATGACCCCCTAACTATGTACCCCTATATGAATGTGTGGTCAGAAGCATGATTAGGAGTCTTAGATACAAATGATGAAGATGTCTTATCTTATATGCTATAATGTTGGTGTGTGGTCTATGGTCCCTAGTACTCTATATGTGAGTTTTCTATGGTTTAAGGGACATGAGTGTGAGTTGTGATCCTTAGAGGGATGCCTCAATACTATGTTAATTGCCATAATGTGATCATGTTGACCAATATACACACACATCTCATGCATGTCTATGAGTATGATATATTCGTGGTGACTAATGAACAAATAATCATCATATGCACCATTGTCTACTACTATACATGTCAAGTATATGTTCATGAAAGTATGAAAATATATCTTCACGAGGATGACTTGATAGGTGTACTAGTATGGGTAACACTACACCAAAAGAGACTTTTAGCGGCATTTGTTTTTCTTTTAGAGGAACTAGTTATTGCCACAAGTATATTTACCAACATTTGATTAAATATCATCGGATCCAATGTCGCTAAAGACTTTAGTGGCATTTATGTCGGGTGCGAGGTAAAGATCCTTATTATTGGCGCTAAAAGTAATTAATTTTTGCAGCTTTTATTTAGGGAATTTACCATTGCCATTAAAGCTACTTTAGAAACAAACATACTTGTGGCATTTAAATTTAACTTAATTCACATATTTAACCCCTTTTATAAATCAAAAGCGAAATTCACAAGAGAAATAAGTTCAAAGGTATTAAAGAAGAATTACCAAACTCAAGACAATGTCATGCACTTAAAATAAGAACGAACAATCTTAATACATTCAATTTTGTATCTTGTAGCAGTAAAAGAAACTATGAATTATCAAAATTTAAAAAGAAGTGTTGAACAATGGAAAAATAATGCAATTAAGCCAGTGTTTGTTCGCTAATGCAAAATGTGACATGCTTTTTTGATCGGTGTGTCATTCCATGAACAAGTGCACCGTTTGAATGAGTATGCCCCTGCACATATATAATAAATGGTTAGACGACAAAATGTTGACATGCCAATTACATATCTTACTCAGTAAGATCTAGGTGACTAAAATTTGAAATAAAATCAAACTACGCAACAAATAGAGAATGGTAGTAACCGAGCTCAAACATGTAAAACTTGATGTATAAGCAGAATATCAACATTTTGTATAAGTAGAATATGAACATGAGTACAACCCTAAAGGTATAATATCAACATGAGCAAAATAGTCTATCCTATTATGACTGGAGCAACCATCGAATTGTAGACAGTGTTACGGGTTTCAAGAATTAGAATATAATCTGGCAAATAAATGTCCAATACAACAACAAACCTCACAATTGAGAAGCATTAAACAACAATCAATAGCTTGACATTACACATTTATAGTCTGTCCTATTATGACTAGAGCTACCATCGAACTGTACATAGTGTTACGGGTTTCCAAAATTAGAAGATAATCTGGCATATAAAGGTCCAATACAACCACAAACCTCACAATTGAGAAGCATTAAACAAGAATCAATAGCTTGACATTACACATTGAACGAAGTAATAATAGTATCTTTTGGACAGCCAGAGCTAGGTATTTACTATTAAGTTCCCCACAAGCCATAACATCAAGATTATCTGAATCATAATATGTAGAGGAAAAAAATACATACAAATACCTGAACGAGCCATCCCTCCCCCAACACGCACATGACTATCAAAATCCAAACATTCAGCATATATTCAATAGAATTTAGAAAATCAAACAAAACCCACAGCACACTTAAAGACTTGATTTTGTAGAAGTAATTACCACAGGCCTAGTGTTACCTAGAAGAACTATTATGGTACATACCAAAGGCAATAGCCTCAAAATTCCGTATAACAAAGAAATAGATTTGGAGAAAGACATACCTGACATAATCTCAATATTCTTCCTCCCAGAAACATGGCCTATCATAGATGCAAAAAATGGAGATCCCAATTAATACACATTACTTGTACTTGACAATTTGAACGAACAAAATATTGATGGTAAAGGACAAGCATCACTAGAGGCATCAAACAAAAAAATTGCAGAACACAAACCAACTTTTTGCACTTTGTGTAGTCAATGCCCACAGATAGATTTTGTTTAATAATGTAAGGTTAAAGCAACAGGGGAGGGGGCATATTGCTTACAAAGTCATTTAGCATGAGAAGGAAAAAAGCAAGACATAGTCTTTGCATCATGCACTTGACTATATACTCTTAATATATTTCCCTTTAATTAACAACTTTAAACACCAAATATTTGTAATCTACTTGCGGATACAATTCTCCAATGCAGTAATTTTCCATCTTTCATTTCCATGTCATTGTTAGTTAACAAAATGTGAATTTGGTATTTATAAGTTCAAGCAACAGAACTAGAGGTTATCTGGTGCAAAATAAAATTTCTTGAAAATACTGGGGAATTTATTGCAACCCAACCATTTCAGCTTTAACATGAAAAAATTGACTAGTTTGACATATGTAAATCATGAGTTGATTGATATTTAACATATATCATGTGTCCTAAGAATTAAGAGGCAACAATAAAAAAATTAACTAGTAATTACCAAACTAAAATAGGAAAAGCAGCAGTAGTTGATTCACATACTTGAAACTAGCAACCATAATTAATTCAACTCAGTCATTAGCATGGAAAAATTTAAACTATAAAAAATCATATATAACACGCATACAAAGATCATTACATATCAAACAAATTCTCACTTTTCTCTGCCTTATTAGCTTGTTAATTGTTAACAATCAGTTTGAAAGAAACAAATTTGGAAAATAAACAACTTCCCAACTCAAATGACATATTATTAATCATACTTAATCATAGAGGTACAAACAAACACAAATGATATGTTAATCCAAATAAAAATATAGCAAAGATTTATGAATGTTGGAAAGTTTAGGCCTTAAAGTTCCTTATTTAGTTATCAGTCTCTATCAAAGTTATATATTCAAGGAGTCAAAGCAATACTCTATTGCTTGTTGCAGTTATAACCATGACAAAAAAAGAGGAGAAATTCTATCCAACAAACAATGATGAAATTGGTTTTTGGTAAATTTATTTTAGTTAAGGTGCATTTATGGGATCCGGTCATAGTCTAAGGGTCTACTTGTGTCTTATCCCGCAAACAAAATATTGATCAACAAATACACAATTTAGATGCTATTATATTTATTGATATCCACTATGTTCATTGCTTATGAATTACTTGAAAAAATCTTCTTGAACCCAAAAACTTCACATGAATAAGCAGATCAACGGCAAAATCATAAGAATACAAAAATATGTTGGACTGTTCTAATAGAAATTTTCATTTTACTTGAAAAAAATATATAAAGTTCATCCAAATTGCAAATAAATCATAGGTATGAGATCACTTTATTCGAAATCATATGAGAATAAGAATGTTTAATAAGAATTGTCAATTGTAATCTTGCTTAAAATTAAAACTTTAGCAATAATTTAGTTTGCAGCAAGTGTGGCAAACATGATTAATTCTTCCTGCAAATCAAATTAAATGATAGCTAGAACAAATCAATCCATCTCAAGAGATTGATTAAGCATCCATGTTGGAAACAGAAACTTTGTGCTTTATGATTCATATTGAAATGTCATTTGGTGAAGTTTTGACAACCCAACATACATAATTTACATGTTTAGTGTATATCAGTTGGATAAGAGTTGTTATCGAGTATATCAGAAACAGATGATTCATTTGAGATTTTCTGCCTCAAAATGCAAAATCATAGGAACCTTGTTCAGTACCTTGTCAATACAATAAATAGTGCCTCATATGCTTACTACACAACAAATCTGCACAATTCCATTAATAGGCCATGGAATCTAACCAGAGGAGGCTACGTAGAGAAAGGACCACCATATATATGCTGAAACTCGAATACAAGTAGAGCTTAGCAGAAGACATAATGCACAAAATACAACTCTCTCAGCAAACTAAAACATACTACAATCCACATATATCACAGTTTTATTACTCATACTCAAAACAATCATTATCATCCAATCATATTCGAGACAAAAGAATCCGAGCGCATGGCGTACCTTGAGGCGGTGACAAAGGTTAGAAATAGATGGCGGATGAAGGAGACAGAGATGGAAACAACGATGTTTAAAACTAAGAAGATGAAATTTTAGATCAATTTTGTGAGCTCAAAGTTGTCGCTTTACATGAGAATAGGGAAGAGATAAAAAAATTAGGAATTTGAAATTTTGTGTAAGAAAAAATATTTATTTTTATTGAATGAAATAAAATTTATCATTTTTATTAGATATCTCAAGTAAGTGGCGTTAAAAAGTTATGTTTTACCGGCTAATGGTTAATTTACCCTAAATAATTAGATTTAAAATATATTTATCGGCACTTATATTATTGCCATTGAATAAATTCCTTTAAAAGTGAATTTTGTTGTCGTGTAAGGGTACCAGACTTTGCTTATACATTGTACATTTGTACCTTGATAGGATAGTTCCTAGGATGATTCTCTATGTACATGAATATGAATGCATGATTAATCTATGAACGGAAAGTATATGTTATGATGTCAAGTATATGATATGTTGAAGTATGATCATGTAGTGTCTAAATGTGTTTATGTGAAGGTTTCTTCATATAAGTACACATACACACACATGAATGCATGAATGAAGCATGTTATGATGATCTAGTAAAGTAGGGTATTTTGAAAGGTATTCTCAATTGTACTATAAACTAAACTATGTTATTTCATGTGAAAGGATATTCTCACATGAGTAAGATTGATGAAAGGACAATTATCATCAAGAACCTATGAGCTATGCATATGAGGAGTTAATATTGTAAACCCTATTTATATGAAAGTAATGTTAATAAAGACTTTTCAAAAAATGGAACTTAACTTAGCACCGAGTGAATTTGACAAATGAGGGATGCCCCTTCCCAATGAGGGAAGGCATATTCCCCAAATGTCCTTATGAGGTGGAAACTACAATGCCAAATAGAATAAAGAGGGTTTTAATCTACATCTTCTAGTTCCTTAACTATGTTTAGCTAGTGGATCCACCTAGATGCTATAATGATGTTAATGTTCTACCTTGGCAAGTAGAACACCTACTTTCAGTGTGGGTATCTATGACAACCGATTCCATGTTTAGCTTACATAGTCTTAATGTCTGCTGGGCAAGAGTTTCCCTAAAGTAAAATGGACAATGGAAATAAAGTATGGGTGACCCTTCCCGATGAGGGAAGGCATGTTCACAAAATCTCCTTATGAGGTTGAAACTACAATGCCAAATGGCATAAAGAGGGTTTCAATCTACATATCCTAGTTCCTTAACTATGTTTACCCAATAGGAACTAGCAATTGGATCTACCTAGATGCTAGCATGATGTTAATTTTCTACCTTGGCAAGTAGTGCACCTCCTTTCGGTGTGGGGTTCCACGACACCCTATTTTATGTTTAGCTCACATGGTATTAATATCAGTTAGCACAATATTTTAGCTAAAGTAAAATGGACAATGGAAGTAAAGTAATGAAGTCTAACTAGGATAACCTAAGGGAAGTTACATAGTGTAGGTGAAGGTATAGGACATTACCTTGGAATTGCACAAGTTGATCTTGAAGGGAGTTCTAAGAGGGAGTTCTAGATGTATATGTATATGTACATGTCTGTTATGCATGACGCTATGGTATTGGCCTACTTGTTATGATAATATGCACATTATGGATCCTATTATGCCTATATGATGAGGTATTACTTTATATGCATAATGTTGGTCTTATTGGATATATGATGAAGGTCTTACATGGTATGCATGTAGTTGGTTATACTTTTTATGTTGATGTAAGAAGTAAATAATGATGCATCTGGTCTCATTATGAGTTTACTTAGTATGTGTGAGGTTATGGGGCTTCACATGTACATTGCACTAGTAGGCTTAGATTGGGATTATGAGTAAGGTCTTATGATTTCTAAATGAAATGAAGTTAAGATATGATAATATTGACTAATACCTTTCTATGATGATATTAGAAGTCTTGACTTGTATGTTGTCTTGCAATGGTATCTATGTGGTTTATGTATTGAGTGTTAACCTTTGTGACCTTAAAGTGATTCTTGAGTGTAGATGGTGGAATGGGACACTATTCATGCATTCAACCAAGTGTTACTAGAGGGTCACTTGGGGGTAAGGGACTTAAGGTAAGATAAGGATAATGATATGAAAATAATAAATGTGCGTTAAATGTAATATATGTGACTTTGTGTGATGTTCTGACCATTATTCATGTCTATATGAACTATGTGAATTATATGATGCTTATTGTATCAAGGATTATGATGTTTTACTAAAAGGAATGATGCATGGTTTCTAACTAAATGTCCTCTTTAATTGCATGTTTTGTCACGGTTGCCATACTTAGTGCATTTTGTACTAATACCATTCTTCTTCATCTTTTTACACAAAGTGTAGGTGGTGGATGACTAGAGGATGTCTCTTAAAGTGAAGGGCATGGTAGATGTTTCCTAATCTCAAGAAAGGGATTCTTATGATTCAAGGATTTCCTATATCAAGTTATTCTTAAAAATTTATATGATAGTTAGATTATTATTTTATGTTGTTAAGGTCGTGTCCCTATTCTACTCTATTGATGTTGAGTCTAAGGTGGCAAAAGATACTCAGAGTCTAACTATGTATTATGACCTATTTTATGTTTATATAGAAGTGATGTTTTAGTATATGATGTGCTTTGAAAAGTTCTAAATTTTCTGCTAAATTTTCTATGACTATGTAATGAATGATGACTATGAGCTTGTATAAGACCTCTGAGAGGTCAAGTACGCCATATTACTTATATTGGGTGGTCCCCGGTCGTGACATCCATACTATGACTAATACCATTGTAACACTCTGAAAGTCTAAAGCCTAATCTAGAGCTTAACATGAGAGTCTAAGAGTTGTAACGCTGTTTTAAGGTCAAATGTAATGTGTATAAGTCACTTTAGAATGTTTTAGAGTCATAACGTCAAGGAACGTCCATGATTTCCAGAGATGGTACAAAAGGTGGTAGTGTATCTTAGCCTATTTGATAAGATAATATGAGTCGAGATTCAATGGAATTTGGTAGTATGGTGTCTAATGCATATTAGAGTTTGTTTATAGACGAAACGTGTGGACCAACCAAAGGGTCCTTGAGGAGGACCCTTGCATTTTGGTTAAAAGTTGTGTAAGATAGTAATCATCGACGAGGGACAGGATACAAGGTGTGGTCCAATCGATGGGGAATCAATGGCCACTGTCAATGGTCACTTATCCATTTTGTCGAAAGTCCATTCTGGCCAGTCTCTAACCAAAATGATGGTGTGCAGGATCGTGGGTGAACGGTGCGTGTCAAGTGACCTACGACCCATAGGTTGGGGTCTCGTAGGTCAGGTTTGTGTTTTGATTTTTTATTTTAATTGTTTTATTTAATTAGTTAGGTGTTTAGTTAGTTAATTAAGGGTTAGGGTAGGTTCAATTAAGTTAATTAAATATCTCTATATAAATCCCCAAACCTAATTAAACTAACCCAACTCTCATAGTTCCGAAACCTAAATGCTCTTACTTCTCTGTTCTTTCTCTCTCCCAAATAGAAGTTTTTTGTTGAAGGGCTAGACCAAGGTCTTAGGGCTGAAAGAAGGGTGATCTTCTCCATCAAGCTCCATCAATTAACAAGGTATGTGATCCTTTCACCTTTGGGATTTCTTTTCCCAAAGAGTTCCTTCAAAATTGGTTTTTTAAAAGATGAAATCTTATGGGCAATTAACAAGGTATGGGATCCTTTCAACTTTAGGATTCATTTTCCCAAAAACGTTCCTTCAAAATTGGTTTTCAAAAAGATTATTCTTATGGGTTTCTTTCTATTACAAAATTGATATTCTAAATTGTATTGTTTATGCTTTGTTTTGATTATTATGCTTATATTATGATGTATTATGATTCAATTATGCTAGTTCTTGATGTATTGTCCTAGTTTGTGGAAGATGACCTTTTCCCTTTTACCCTAGGTTATGAACTAGTGATGAATTGATGTGTAGTTATGCAATTGACTTCATTAGTGTGTTAATTACTATTTTGTGATGATTTTACACCATTGTTGGGTTGAATTGGATGGTTGATGATAAAAAGTTGGATGATGACTAGTGAAGGAGATCGAGTAAGTCTTGAGATCTCAAACCTTTACTTCAATTATGATTAATTGTGTTCAGTGATGAAGTTTTATGGAAGTATACCTTATGATGAGATTGATTAGGGTTGGTATGATGTTGAATTGAAATGTATTGATTATGTTATTGTGACATTAGGCTTAAGATGTAATAATAAAGGTTGGTGATGAAGTACCTATGTGCCTTACTATGATATAATGATGTTAATGTGATAATCTCATATATGAGTTTTGTAATGAACGTTGTTCTCATGCGATTCCTATTGAGCTATGATTATGACTATATTAGGGTAAGCCCTATGACCTAAACTTAGTTAAGATTATTAATGAAAGACATTTCAAAAGGGACTCTAGCTTAGCACCGAGTGCACTAGAAGTGAGGAGTGTGCCTTCCCACATGGGGAAGGTAGGTTCACTAATGTACTCATGAGATTGGAGAGTATAATGCATGTAGCATAAAGAGGGTCCCAAATACATCTCCTAGTTCTTGAACTATGTTGCCTTCTTAAGAATACCTGCTAGTGGATCCACATAGATGCTATGTTCATGTTTTAGTACTACCTTCGAAAGTAGTCTGCCTTCATTCGATGATGGATTCCATGACACCGGATTCCACATTACCTCATATGGTCAATGTCGGTTAAGGAAAGATGTTTCCAAAAGTAAAATAAAGTAAAAAAGTAAACTCTAACTACGATGACCTATAGGGCTTTGCTTAATCTAGGTAGGGGTATGAGACTCTACCTACACATTGCACTAGTCAGCCTTGGGGGAAGTCTTGGAAGGGTGTTTTTATGTGCTTAAATGCTTATAAATGTGAATGATATATATATATCTTGATCTTACATGTTAATGACACTATGTGATATTTGTTTCACTTATGAACATGTGGTTGGTCTCTATTGCTAAAGTATGATGATGTTTACTCTTAATGATATAGTATGTAAAGTGGGAATTGATTTTAGTTCTTATTGGATTTACTTGATTGAGTGAGGTTATGTGGCCTTACTTTGTCATTGCACTAGAGCACTTAATAGGGGCGTATGATTGATGGTCTTGCTTAGGTTATGATATTATGAACTCTTATACATGCTTGCTGATATTATAACTTGATGATAGAGTCGTCTTGATTATGTTCTCAATTATGTGAATATGCCTGTTGAGTTGACTAGACTTGGTATTGTTGATCTTGTGACGTACATGGTCTTGACTTAAGAAATATGTGCTTATTGATTGGTATTGGTTCTTGAATGTGCATAAGGTGCTTTCCAAGTAAATTATCATGCTTGATGAAATGTCCCTTTTTAGCATGATTTCTATGTTCTTATCATCATATGATTTCATACTTAGTACAAGTGATGTGCTAACCCCATTTCTCAACTTTCCCTTAACATTTTAGGTTCAAGCCGTTGAACGGTTCATGACGACTTTGAAGGAAAGCTTGGATCATTTCTCCAAGTCTGCGTATGTCCTTATGTTCCGAGGATGATGCCTTTTTATCATTCTACCTTTTTCGCATTGTTCTAGTCTAAAGACAATCATTTCACCCATGTTGTTTCATGATATTATTGTAAGACCTATATGGAATTTCTACATTTGTGTAAGGGCTTATGCCCATGGTTATTTGACTCTTTTTAGGTGGTTATATATGAGACAACCCGTTTAAGAGTATGTTATGTATCTTATATATAAGTGGAAGACTATGTAATATTCTTACATGAAGGGTCTATGTATACTCGATATGAATATATTATTTTGTGTAAGCGAGAGGTCTAAGTAAACCTCATGAAGTAGTGTACATGAAAGGTTTTATATTTTTCTGCATTTTAGCGTATGAATTTAATGATGAATTCTAAAAGGCTAGTATTAGTCCTCTTCGAGAATGATGGCGCTAGTTACTTCTGGGGGGTGCTTCCCGGATGTGACAAACTAGGTATCAGAGAATGAGGCTGAATATCCCTAGAAATGATGTCTCATTAAATCACATCTATGTAGATCCTTATTCATAATTGTGAAGCACACCACACTTATGAATAAGAAATTATGTGATGCTTAGAAACTCTCATCTTCTTGTATTTCTATGTCATGCCTCTAGAGTCTTGTTATGTGCTTTCACCTAAACCTTGTATTGTGGTTATAGGTATGAATACTCGTAAAGCAGATGCTAGAAAGGGCCGAGGAAGAAATGGAAAACATGGGAGCACAAGACAACGAAGTGCCTCCACAAGACAACCAAGTGCCTTCGCTTGAAGAAGTAGCTATGGGTGATCAAGTTCCGGTTGTTCCTCCACCGATGATCGATGGAGAGCACCAATGACCGATGGAGAGATAAGGGCGGATTTTCTCACTTTGGCCCAAGCCATGACCTGTCAAGCTAATGCCGTCAGTTCTCAAGTTCAAGCCATGATGACCCAAGTAAATAGCGAGGTTGGACCTCTAGTGCCTCAACATGCTAACACCGTGGCCTCTCATTTGAGAGACTACTAGAATGAATTTACCTATGTTCTTTGGGTTAAAGTTGGGTGAGGACCCTCAAGATTTCCTTGATGAATTCTATATTATTCTCTATGATATGGGCGTGACCTCAATTGAGAAGGCTGAGTGGGCAGCCTATAAACTCAATGATGTGGCCCAAACTTGGTACGTGCAATGGAGGGATAACAGGGAACTAGGGGTGGTCCGATTACTTGGGAGATCTTCAAGAGAGTGTTCCTCGATAGGTTCTTTCGTAAAGATATGAGGGAAGCTAAGGTGGAAGAATTAATCAACCTTTTTCAAGGTGGTATGAGTATACTTGACTACTCTTTGAAGTTTACTAATTTGTCCAAGTATGCTCCATCCTTGATTTCAAACCCAAGGGATGAGATAATTCATTTTCTTACAGGGTTGTCAATGACTTGGTGGAATAATGTCGTTTATGCTATGCTTCATGATAATATGAACATCTATCGTTTCATGGTTCATGCTTAACTAGTGAAAGAAACTAGGTTAAGAAGGAAGAATAAGGAGACTAAAAAGGCAAAGTATTATGAGGGTGTTTCTTCTAAGGGTAGGCTTGATATTCAAGACTTGTGTAGATTGAAGAAGAGGTTTTTTTAATCAAGTTCCTTCAAAATTTCCCAAGGATTGTGATGATAGGGTGTCTAACCCTAAGTCCCAAAAGGAAAGAGGTACTAGTTCACCAACTAAAAAACTCGTGGAAAGTGTGGCAAGAAACATCATGGTGATTGCCTAGTTGGGACAAACAATTTCTTTGGGTATGGCAAGAGTTTCCACAATGTTAGAGACTTCCTTTGAAGGGGCAAGACGAAGAAAGTGGGCAAACTCAAGCTAATGGTTCTAATGTGGATTGTCCAAAGAAGAAACACTTTTATGCACTTCGCTCAAGGGGTAAACACGAGAGTTCTCCCGATGTCGTTACCGGTATGTTACATGTCTTCTCTATTGATGTTTATACTTTACTTGATCTGGTACTACATTATATTTTGTTACTCCCTTGATATCTAGGAATTTTGATGTTTTTACCGATATCCTAAATGTTCCTTTTATGGTAACTACCCCCGTAGGTGAGTCAGAAGTTGCATAGAGGTTATACAGAAATTGTTCTATAATGTTGCCCAATAGATTTACTTATGTTGAATTAGTAGAACTTGATATGGTCGATTTTAATGTAATCTTGGGCTTGGATCGGTTGCATGATTGTTTTGCTTCCATTGATAGCAGAACAAGAATTGTCAATTTCAATTTTCCAAATGAACCCGTTTTAGAGTGGAAGGGGGGAAATTCTTTATTAGAGGTCATATCATTTCTTTTCTAAAGGCTTGTAAGATGATATCGACAGTGTGCTTATACCATATTGTAATATTCAAAGATTTAGACTCTGAAAATCCTTCCATTGAGTTAGTCCCCGTAGTGAGGGAATTTCCAGAGGTCTTTCCTAATGATCATCCCGAAATCCCTCCTAAACGATAAATTGATTTTCATATTGACTTGCTACCGGATACCAACCTCATTCAAATTCCTCCTTATCGGATGACTCTGTCTGAATTGAAAGAGTTGAACTCTCAACTCAAAGATTTTCTAGACAAAGGCTTTATTAGACATAGTGTTTCTCCATGAAGTGCATCGATATTGTCTGTAAAGAATAAGGATCGCTCCTTTAAAATGTACATCAACTATTGCAAACTCAATAAAGTTACTATAAAGAAGAAGTACCCTCTCCCTCGTATTGACGACTTGTTTGATCAACTCCAAGAGAAAAGATACTTTTCTAAGATTGACTTGAGATCAGGCTATCACCAACTTAGGGTAAGGGGTAAGGATATACCAAAAATGGCATTTCGGACTAGATATGTGCACTATGAGTTTCTAGTAATGTCCTTTGGTACCACTAATGCCCTAGTGGAGTTTATGGACGTCATGAATAGGGTGTTTCGAAGTTACCTTGATTTATTTTTCATTGTCTTCATTGACGACATCTTGGTATATTCTAAAATGAGGGTGAACATGTGGACCATTTGAGAATAGTGTTGCAAATTCTTAAGGAAAACCAACTATTTTCCAAGTATAGCAAATGTGAGTGTTGGTTGAGGTCGGTAGCATTTCTTGGTCATATCATCTCTAGTTAAAGAATTGAGGTTGATCCAAGGAAAACCTAGTCGGTTAATAATTATCCTACTCTTTTGACTCCAACCGACATTAGAAGCTTTTTTAGACTAGAAGGATATTATAGGAGGTTTGTGGATTGTTTTGCATCCATTTCTTCCCGCTTGACTACGTTGACCCAAAAGAGTGTGAAATTTAGTTGGTCGGAGTCACGTGTAAGAAGCTTCTAAGTCTTGAAAGAGCGGCTTACCTCCACTTTGGTGTTGAATTTATCGGAGGATACCAAGGGCTTTGTTGTGTATTGTTATGCATCCCGAGTGGGCTTAGGGTGTGTCCTTATGCAACATGGGAAAGTAGGAGCTTATGCTTCTAGACAACTTAAGGTGCATCAGAAGAATTACCCAACTCGTGATCTTGAGTTAGTGGCAATGGTATTTGCCTTAAAATTATGCAGGCATTATTTGTATGGTGTGCATGTTGATGTGTATACCGACCTCAAGAGTCTTCAATATGTGTTTACTCAAAAGGACTTGAATCTCCGGCAAAGAAGGTAGTTGGAATTATTGAAAGATTATGACATGAGTGTTCTCTACCACCCCGGCAAAGCCAATGTGGTTGCGGATGCTCTAAGTTGTATGACCATGGGTAGTGTGTCTCATGTAGAATAAGCCAAGAAAGACCTAGTGAAAGATGTTCATAGGTTTGCTAGATTGGGGGTTAGATTAAAAGATTCTCCGAATGGTGGTTTTATGGTCCATCATAACTCTAATTCGTCTTTGGGGTTGAGGTGAAGTCTAAGAAACACCTTAACCAAACCTTATTGGAGTTGAAGGAATCGGTTCTTGGTAAGCTTAATGATTCAATATCCTTAGGGGAAATGGTGTTTTGAGGTATCAATAAAGGTTGTGTGTACCCAATGTTGATGACTTGAGAAACCAGATTCTTGAGAAAGCTCATGGTTCTTGTCATTCCATTCATATGGGTTCTTCAAAGATGTATCATGAACTTAGAGAAGTGTTTTGGTAGGAAGGTTTGAAAAGGGACATAGTGAAATCTATTACAAAATGTCCAAATTTCTTAGAACTAAAAGTCGAGCAACAAAAGCCAAGTTGTTTACTTTAAAAAATACAAGTTCCCACTTGGATGTGGGAAGACATAAATATGGATTTCATGGTAGGTTTGCCTGGGACACAAAATCAACATTAATCCATATGGGTGGTTGTGATAGATTGACCAAATCCACTCATTTTATTCCCGTCAAGTCCACATACTCGACGGAGGATTATGCAAGGATCTTTGTAGATGAGATTGTGTGTCACCATGGTATTCCGTTATCCATTATTTCATATAAAGGTTCACAATTCAGATCAAGGTTTTGTAGGTCATTGAAAAAATGGTTGGGTACAAACGTGAAGCTAAGCACCACTTTTCATCCCCAAATGGATGGTCAAGCGTAGCGTACTATTCAAACTGTTGAGGATATGGTTAGGTCTTGTAAAATTGAATTTAAGGAAAATTGGGTTAAACACTTGCCTTTGGTTGAGTTTATATATAATAATAGTTACCGTTCATTTATATCTATGGCTCCTTTCGTAGACTTGTATGGTAGGGGATGTAGATCTCCAATTGGATGGTTTGAATTGGGCGAGTCTTCACTCTTGGGTCCCGAATGGATTTATAAGACTATGGAGAAAGTTCATATAATCAGGAATTGGTTGAAAACTACCTACAACCGGCAAAAGTCTTATGTCGACCATAGGAGAAGAGATTTAGAATTTGAATATGGGGATAAAGTGTATCTAAAAATTTCACCCATGAAGGGAGTGGTGAGATTTGGCAAAAAGAGGAAGTTGAGTCCTTGTTATTTGGGCCCTTATGAAATTTTGCAAAGGGTTGGCAAGGTTGCATACGAGTTGAGGTTACCTAGTGAATTGACTTCGGTTCATCCGGTGTTCCGTTTCTCCATGCTTAAGAAGTATATCAGTGATCCTGAGTCCATTGTTCCTATTGAAGGTCTAGGTCTGGAAGAGAACCTCTTCTACGAGGAGGTTTCAGTTGAAATCCTTGATAGTCAAGTAAAGAAGTTGAGGAACAAGGAGGTGGCTTTCGTAAAAGGTTTTATGGAAGAACTACCTAGTTGAGGGAGCAACATGGGAGTCCGAGGCCGAAATGAGGTCCCATTACCCTCATCTCTTTGTTGGTTAAGATTAGTTGTTCCTACTAATAATGAAAATAATGAATAGATTGAATTTTTACTTGTTTTTCAAAGATGTGCATATTTATGATAAAGGTTTTTGCTAAAATGAAGTTTCATATGAAAATGCTCTTTTCCTTGTTGTTGAACTTATTGTGCACTTGATATGTTGTTTCATTATGGACTGATATTGAACATGTTGATAGGTTGAGTTTAGGAACAATTGACTCTTTAATTTGTAGGATGAGCTCCTGTTGTTGTGAAAATGAGATTTCTCATGTTGTAATCTTGAGCTTTTATGTGTAGTAATTGAAGTTATGAATTGCTATGTATAAGTTCTATGTTGAGTTGTAACTCTTATTTGATATGTTGGTTTTGGTTGGGTGGGCTGGTAGTCTTGAGTCTATCCTCTCCCTTCAAAAGATTTTTTATTTTAGTGTAATTCGGGGACGAATGTTTCTAAGAGGGGGATAATATAACACTCTGAAAGTCTAAAGCCTAATATAGACCTTAACATGAAAGTCTAAGAGTTGTAACACTTTTTTAATGTCAAATATAATTTATATAAGTCACCTAGAAAGTGTTATAGTCAAAACGTCAAGGAACGTCCATGATGTCCGGAGACAAGTACAAAAGGTGCTAGTGTGCCTTAGCCTATTTGACGAGGTTTTAGGAGTCAAAATTTGATGGAATTTGGTAGTATGCTGTATAATACATATTAGAGTTGGTTTATTGTCAAAATGTCCGGGTACGACATCCCAATGACAAACCAAAAGGTCCTTGAGGAGGACACGTGCATTTTGGCTAAAAGTTTTCTAAGACAATAGCCATCGATGAGGCGAAGGCTATGAGGCATGGTCCAATTGACGGGCATCGATGGCCACCATCAATGGTTACTTAGAAACTTTCTCAAAAGTCCATTTTGGACAGTCTGTGACCAGTATGACAGTGGGCCCCGTCCACTTACCTACGACCCGTAGGTCGAGGTCTTATAGGTTAGGTCTGTGTTTTGCTATTTTATTTTAATTGTTTCATTTAGTTATTTAGGTGTTTAGTTAGTTAATTAAGGGTCAGAGGATTTTAAATTAAGTTATTAAGGACCTCTATATAAATCCCTAAACGTAATTAAACTAACCCCACTCTCATAATTCCCAAAATCCAATTGTTCTTCATTCTCTCTTCTTTCTCTCTAACAAATAGAAGAACTTCTTGTAGGGATAGGTCAAGGTATTAGGGATGAAATAAGGGTAATTTTATCCATCAAACTCCATCAATTAACAAGGTATGGGATCCTTTCACCTTTGGGATTCGTTTCCCCAAAGGGTTCCTTCAAAATTGGTTTTCAAAAAGATGAATTCTTATGAGTTTTTTTGTATTACGAAATTGATCTTCTAGATTGTACTGTTTATGCTTTATTTCGATTATTATGATTAGATTATGATAAATTATGATTAAGTTATTCTAGTTTTTGATGTATTGGCTTAGTTTGTTGAAGATAACCCTTTCCCTTTTTACCCTAGGTTATGAACTAGTGATGAATTGATGTGTAGTTATGCAATTGACTTCATTATTGTGTTAATTAATATTTTGTGATGAAATTACACCATTATTGGGTTGAATTTGATGGTTGAGGGTAAAATCTTAGATTATGACTTAGGATATTGGGTTAGTCTTGTGATCTCAAGCCGTTAAACTCAATTATGATTACTTGTGTTTAGTGATGAAGTTATATTGAAGTATACTTTATGATGAGATTAATTAGGGTTGGTAAGGGGTAGACCATATGACCTAAACTAAGTTATAATTATTAATTAAAGAAATTTCAAAAGGGTCTCTAGCTTAGCACCGAGTGAACTAGAAGTGAGGTGTGTCCCTTCCATATAGGGAATGTAGGTTCACTAATATACTAATGAGATTGGTGATCATAATGCATGTATCATAAAGAGGGTCCCAAATACATCTCCTAGTTCTTGAACTATGTTGCCCCCTTAGGAATACTAGCTAGTGGATCCACATAGATGTTGTGTTCATGTATTAGTACTACCTTGTCAAGGTTTGACTTGGTTTGGACAAAATCATTTCATGGTAGCTTTAAGAGAGAGGACTATACTCTCCTAATGGTAGCTTGATGAAAATGTAAGGTGTATTTCGTGGAAAATTTTGAAAAAGGTTTCTCATGATAGCTTACAATTTCGGATTCATTCTCCCATATGATTATATTGCATCTACATGATTGGTTGCATGGTTTTTAGGATGGTTGTATCCTTCCTTTAGTAGCTTGGTTAGTATGATCAGATGTTTTCCATGGTAGTAGGTATATTATGATAGTATGTTGAGCTTAATGGACAAGGTTACAATATAATTTGGATTGGATTAGATTAGTGTAGATCAATACTTTGTATGGATGGTAGTTTGAAATGTTATCCATACATGACACAAGTATTACTTCAAGTTACCTATGACATGACCACTACATGATGTATGTTTATCTTGGGTAGTGATATAGTTGCATTCCATGACATGATTGACTTAAGATTATAATTCCTTGATAATAATGAAGTAGGTCTACCAGATGACTTCTAAGATGACATGAAACAAGATAGTGTGACTTCAAGATGTGCTTAGTGTGTGAGGTAGTATGCGTTGCACAAGTGTGCTTTGAGGTGGACTAGTGGCATAGTGCTCATATGAAATGACGAACATAGGTCTTAATTATGAAAGTGGACTATGATAGAGAATGACCAAAGAGATGTACTTAGCTTTGGTAGTAGTATGAGATGCTACCTTAGCCTTGCACTACTTGGAGGTGGCTTGTGAGGTAGTTCATTTAATTAAGAAGGACAATTATTTAAGCATGAACTCTTATATGTTCTATGATGCTTTATTATGCTTATGTCTTATTCTCTTATGCTTATGTCTATTGTCAACTAGCCCTTTGAGATATCTTATGTTTGTATGATAGTTTCCATACTTAGTACATATGATACTAATGCATATTGCCTACATATTGTCCATTTAGGGTCTTGAGGAGATTGAGTTTTTTTCAAGGGTAGAGTTTCCAAGGCTTATAAAGAAGAGGATTGGTGAGTCCTCATAGCATCCGAGGACGTCACTACTATGTTGTATTTTATGTTCTTTTCATGTTTAGACTTTATGAACTGTGATCCAAGACTATCGTATTCATGATGTCATAGATGGTTTTTGCGACATATGTTAGACGTTTAATGAAATAATTTACGCATTGTTTTTTTAAAGAAAAAGTTTTAATTCTCACTTTTTTTCGTATCTATGCAATGAATGATGTCTAAGAGGCTTGTAGAAGTCCTCTAAGAGGTCAAGTATGCCATGTTGCGACATATGTACAAGTCCTCTAAGAGGTCAAGTATGCCGTGTTGCGACATAAGGATGCCCTAACTTCTAGGGTGTACATGTGGGTCGTGACATTACCACCAAGTTGTCTTCAGTTGGTGTTGCAGGCCGTGACATTTGCACCAAGCTTGGTTCAGTTGGTGTTCACATCTAATTTTGTGAAGTGTATATATGTTTGTGTTTGTTTAACGTTTCTTTTCTCTTTTGGGTATTTGTAAATTTCTATTTTTTGTTATGAAAATTAGTGACGAATGGCTCAGTACTGTAAATGATTTTATGATTTTTGAATGCATTGAGCTTTTTCTTTTAGTTCATAGTGTGCCCAATTTAGAAATTGGCATCATAGATTCTAATGATTTGAGAATTGGGGTTTATTTTGAGGAAGATATGATTGAAAGATTAAATCTTGTTTGGGAGTTAGCTACATTATATTGACGATTGTATTTGATGAACTAAATACCCATTTCAACATTTTTAGCCATCAATCGAAACTGTCTTTTCTATTGACAAGTTATATTGTCTTATAAATTTTAGTACAGTTCTTTGGCATTTTAAAAATCCATACTGGTTCAGGATAAACTAGGTTTACTCTATTAGTAGGTATCTTTTAACTCTTGACTTGTGGATCTATCGGAAACAAATTCCTTACCTCTGAGATAGAGGTAAGGTATGCATACATTTTATCTTCCCAAAACACTAACTCGTGAGCTTATATTGAGTATTTGTTGTAGTCAATTATGATTATATTTTATTCTCGAGTATTTGTGTTAATTTTTTAATTCCTTATGGAACAACGTGAACTAAAACATAATTAGAAAAAAAAGGGCATTCTAAATGCATACCCAGAGGGTAGTGGAGAAACTAGTGTTTGGTGACGTAGTTTATGTTCTCTTATCATTGAAAGTATTTAGAAAAGTTACTAGTGTTCCATGCCAATGGTTTTTGCGTGTAGATTCTTTAATTGGTGAGATTAAATAAATTGGTGCAGATAGACATTATTTGTAGGAGTCTTTGATTGTGGATAATAACATATAGTATTAAATAAATAGTATAAAATAATATTAGTATTTACTGTGTACTAATCCTAGTCCTATTAGGATTAGTGCTCTTTAATCCTAGTCCTATTAGGATTAGTACTCCTTCCTATATCTCCTATATATATCTCTCATGTATTCCCTTATTATGTTAACACTTCAATACAATCAATATTCCTTTATGGTATCAAGAGCCAGAAAACCTAGATCTTCTTTTCTCTAGGTTTTTTTCTCTCTTTAGGGCACCGGTCGTTCCCTCTCTTCTCTTGGGCGGCGGCAGCCATGACAACCGAGGTGGATCCTCTCGATTCACTTCCTTCTGGCGTTAAACTCCTTCTCAGGCATCTTCATGCTCTAATTCCCGAAAAATTATCAGACATAAATTACCCTACATGGAAAATCACCGTTCTTACAGCCCTTGAGGCCAATTACCTTCTCAAATACGTCGATGGAAGCACAGAACCGCCGCCGACAGTCATCACCGCCACGGACAAATAAGAAAAAACCAATCCGGCCCATGCCGCTTGGAAAGCCGTGGATGGCCAGATCCGATCATGTTTGATTGCGGTCATCTCTCCCACGGTTCAGAAACACGTCCGATCCTACACAACTGCTTCAGCCCTATGGACGGCCCTCGCAACACGCTATGCATCAATTTCCCACTCTCATATTTTTCAATTGCGTGATCGTCTCCACACAATTACCAAAGGCACGAAAACTATGGCGGAGTATTTAGACGAGGTCTCCACCATCATCACAACCCTCGACACCGTGAACGAAATCATTCCCGAAAAAGATCTCGTCATGTGGGTCGTTCGGGGGCTCCCATCAGCTTACTTCTCCATTAAACAGGCGGTTCGCATCAGTCCAACGCCCGTTGACCTGGCTACTCTCTCCTCGTGGCTAAAAAGTGAAGAAATCAACATGGACCTGGAGAGAAAACTTCGTCTCCGAGAAGCCGCTATTATGGAGCCGTCCACCGCCCTCACCGCAAGCCAGAACTATCGCGGGGGGCGTGGTGGCGGCCGGCAGGGGAGTCGCGGCGGCTACGGCAGAAAAAACGGAGGTCGCGGGCGCGGCGGTCGGCAGGGCAGTCGTCCGCCGTACGACGGTCAGCAGCACGGCAGCAACAACAGCCTGCACTCCTTCGGCAGCGGCAGGCAGTCATCTTCCAGCGGCGGGCAGGGCACTTACGAGCGGGATCGTCCAACTTGTCAAATCTGTCAGAAAACAGGCCACACCGCTGTTCGTTGCTGGTTTCGGTATGAGGAGAGCCGAAATAGTGAAAACCGTGCCAATTATGCATCTCAAGTCGGCCCCTCCTCTGAATGGCTGTTGGATACTGGGCCAACATGCACGTTACTTATGATCTATCCAAGCTTAACGCTCCAAATCCATATCATGGCTCCAATGGTATTACTGTTGGCAACGGTGAGTCCCTTAATATTTCTCACACTGGCACGGGTACCATTAAAACCCCCACCGCTATCTTTCACCTAGGTAACCTTACCCACGTCCCTTCTACCAAAACCACTCTCCTTTCAGTTCATCAATTCATAAAAGACAATAATTGCTCACTCTTGTTCACCTCTAATGATTTTCAGATCCTAGACAATACTACCAAGAGGGTGATTTTTCAGGGCCCCTGTGAGCATGGTCTGTACGTTCTTCCTGGCACAAGTTCGTCTGCCCACCCAGTTTCAGAAAGCGTTCCTGTGGCTCCGGTGGCTCTTTCGGCTGATGGCCACAGTCTGTTGTGGCACAGTCGTCTGGGTCACCCATCTACTCAAATAATAAATTCTTTAATGTCTCAATTAGGTTTTTCTTCCATTCATGTAAACAATTGTGACTCCTGTTCAATTGCTAAATCTCATAAATTACCTTTTACTTTATCTGAGAAGCGTACAACTGCACCTTTTCAACTTATTCATTCTTACCTATGGGGTCCTACTGTTGTTCCTTCATTTGCTGGTTTTCGCTATTATATTTATTTTGTGGATGATTTTACAAAATACACTTGGTTGTACCCATTAAAACACAAATCACATGCATACACCACCTTTGTCACTTTTGAAAAAATGGTCAAAACACAATTCAATTCTCATGTTAAACTTTTTCGAAGTGAAAATGGAAAGGAATATGTAAATAACATCTTTGGCCAGTTTCTGCAATCCCAGGGAATTATACATCAAACCTCCTGTCCATACACTCCCGAACAGAATGAGGTGGCTGAGCGTAAGCATCGCCATCTCATTGAAACGGTGGTTACTCTTCTACATCAATCTCATCTCCCTGTCTCCTTTTGGGTAGAAGCTCTAGTCACCGCAAACTACCTCATTAACAGAATGCCCAGTCACACCCTCTCCAACAAATCACCCTATCAACTCCTTTACCAAGAACTTCCCAATTATACCAACCTCCGCGTCTTTGGGTGTCTTGCCTACCCTTGGCTATGCCCTCATATTACTCACAAATTACAACCCCGATCCCGTCCTTGTATTTTTTTGGGCTATCATCCTACCTCCAAGGGTTATCGCTGTCTTGACCCACAAACTCATAAAGTCTACATATCTCTTCATGTCAAATTTGTCGAAAATGAGTTTCCCTACGAGTCTATTTCCTCCTCCACAAATACATCATTCATTGGCGTCCTTCCCCTTTTTCCAACATACTCACAGGGTCCCTCACCACCTTCCCCCACACCTCCACCCACTACCCAACCACCCCTCATCACCCCTTCGACCGTCACCCACAATACACCCGCAACCACCACCCACACTCACAACCAACCCGAACCACCCCATACCCACAACATCTCCAGGCCGATCCGTTTTGGGTCCTTCCCGGCCACCCCCGAATCACCACCGCCCGTGCCACCCCCCAATACTCATCCCATGTTAACCCGTGGCAAAGACGGTATCTTTAAACCCAAAACCTTTCAGGCTACCATACTACCAAATACACCCCTTGCCGATAGTGAACCAACAACCTACTCTGTTGCCTCAAAGAATGCTTATTGGTGTCATGCTATGGATGACGAGTTTAAGGCTTTGACTGATCAGAAAACTTGGGTTCTTGTACCTAAGCCCCATGGGCGGCACCTAGTGGGCTGTAAATGGGTGTACAAAATTAAACACAATGCAGATGACAGTATTTCCACGTACAAGGCTCGTTTGGTTGCTAAAGGTTACAATCAGGAGTATGGTCTTGATTACTCCGAGACATTCAGTCCTGTTATTCGGCAGGAAACCATTCGCCTGGTACTGTCACTCGCCATGCGCAACAATTGGCTCATCAATCAGTTGGATGTTTCCAATGCTTTTCTTCATGGCATGCTTGATGAAACTATCTATATGATGCAACCACCGGGCTATGTTGATCCCCGCTTCCCTCAACATGTTTGCAAACTCCAGAAGTCTCTGTATGGGCTCAAGCAAGCCCTCCGTGCTTCGTACACACGTCTGAAAATGTTCCTCTAGGGACTCGGCTTCACGTGTTGCGTACACGACACGAGTATGTTTACACGACATTCAGCATACAGTACAGTCATTCTTCTTGTCTGTGTAGATGATATCATTATTACAGACTCTACTGCAGCTCTCATTCAGGATTCACTCGAGCTATGCATACTACCTTCAAAATGAAGGACCTTGGCCCGTTACATTATTTTCTGGGAATGGAGGTTTCTCGGACAGGCAGCGGCTTGTTTCTTCATCAATCAAAATATGCTCGAGATCTGTTTCAGAAAGCTGGACTGGAAAAATGCACCAGTCAACCAACACCGATGGCAGTCTCTTCGTCTACGAATGGAGCCGACACCCCCTTTTCCGATATCACCCACTTCTGCAGCCTCATTGGGGCTCTACAGTATCTGGCCATTACCCGTCCTGACATCCAGTTTGCTGTCAACCGAGTTGCTCAACGCATGCATCAACCAAGTGAACATGATTACCATTGTCTAAAACGTATTCTCAGGTACATTTTTGGCACTTTTGGTCGTGGTTTACTCATTCGACCCGGGGACTTGGAGCTTCGGGGTTTCTCAGATTCAGATTGGGCGAATGATAAAAATGACAGAAAATCTACATCGGGGTTTCTCGTTTTTTTGGGGCCGAACCTGATCTCCTGGTGTACAAGAAAACAACCCAAGGTCTCTCGGTCCTCGACTGAAGATGAATACCGCGCCCTTGCTCTTCTTGCTGCTGAGACCATGTGGGTCACATATATTCTTCGCGAACTCCGCGCCACTCACACTGTTCCTGCTCTCTATTGTGAAAACAAATCAACCATCTGTGTGGCCAAGAATTCCGTCCTACACACCAGAATGAAGCATGTTGATAATGATTATCTCTTTGTTCGCGATGAAGTTCAGGCCGGCACCATGACTGTGCAGTATGTACCCACTGAAGAACAGCCGGCTGATATTCTCACCAAGTCTCTCCCGAGCCGACAGCACGATTACCTCAGTTCCAATCTTCCGTTCGCTTCCGCTCAGCTCAGCTTGAGGGGGGATAATAACTGATAGTATTAAATAAATAGTATAAAATAATATTAGTATTTACTGTGTACTAATCCTAGTCCTATTAGGATTAGTACTCCTTAATCTTAGTCCTATTAGGATTAGTACTCCTTCCTATATCTCCTTTATATATATCCCATGTATTCCCTTATTATGTTAACACTTCAATACAATCAATATTCCTTCAGTGGAGTAAACATATTTATTATCTTTTTTTCACTAGCATTGGGGGTCTTGGATAATTTGCATGCACAATACCACATAATTTATGTATCAAGGTTAGAACAAATGGAAATTGTTTTAAGTGTTTTTTATCTATATAGGGATTTAAACTTGAAACCTCATGATGCAACCAACTTTATGGACCACTCAGCGACACACTTGAGTGCTTGTTGTTTAGGCTTCTTATATAGTCAAAATGAGGACAAGGGATACTACTCAATTCTATTATGTTCACGTAATCTAATTCTTGTTCGAATGTGAATTATTCTTTGAATAAATTGAAAGTATATGTGATTCTGGATTAAAAGGAACTATCAGCGTCTTATTGTTGATTCATTTTGTGCCGTCGAATATGGTATAATGTGGTAATAAGAACGTACTAGTAGTGTGTAAGTTACTTCATTATAGAATTTTGGGGAGAGGTTTACAAGAGGGGTCTTTTTTAGAGGAAGGTTAGATAAAAATTTATGGATTGCTTGAAAATGAGCCTCAAACATTTAAAGCAACTATGTCTTCGTCAGAGTTATCTTCTTGGAAAGAAGCAATCAAAAATGAGATTGAATCAATTTTAAGCAATCACACTTGGGAATTGACTGATATTCCTCCAAAAATAAACCTTTAGGATCAAAGTGGATCATAAAAGGAAAATGAAACATGATGGGACTATTGACAAATGTAAGGCTAGACTGGTAGTCAAAGGGTACAGACAAAAGGAAGGTCTGGACTACTTTGACGCATACTCTCCAGTAACAAGGATAACATCAATTAGGATGTTAATAGCACTAGCAGCAGTGTATGATCTTAAAATCCACCGAATGGATGTACAGACAGCCTTCTTAAATGGAGAGTTAGAGGAAGAAATTTATATGCAACAACCTGAAGGGTTTATAGTTCATGGTAATGAAAAGAAAGTGTGTAGACTTGTGAAGTCACTTTATGGACTCAAGCAATAACAGAAATAATGCCATGCTAAATTTGATCAAATAATGTTGGCAAATGGATTCAAGATTAACGAATGTGATAAATGTGTTTACATTAAAAATGTTATGAATCATGAAGTCATTGTTTGTTTGTATGTTGATGACATGTTAATAATGAGTAAAGAAATTGACGATATAAATGCTACTAAGCGCATGTTAACAAGCAAGTTCGATATGAAATACTTAGGAGTTGATAATTTGATCTTAGGGGCCAGGATTATCAAAACGCCCCCGGGGACTAGCATTATCTCAATCTCATTATATTGAAAAAGTATTGGATAAGTTCAATTACTAGAATTTCAATGTTGTCAAAACTCCAATTGATTTAAGTTGTAAATTTAAAAAGAATGAAGGTCAAAGTGACTTTCAATTGGAATATGCCAGAGTGTTTGAATGTTTGATTTATATTATGAATTGCACGCGACCAGATATAACATGTGCTATTAGTAAACTGATCCAATACACTAGTAATTCGAATCAAACTCACTAGATGGCTATGAAACGGAGATTAGATTATCTAAAATATACACAACATTATTCTTTGCATTATAATAAATATACTGTTGTGATTGAAGTATATAGTGATGCAAATTGGATCACTGGGTCAAATGATGTAAAATCCACGAGTGGTTATGTATTCACACTTGATGGAGGAGCTGTCTTTGTGAAACCGACCAAACAGACATGTATTGCTCGCTCCACAATGGAATCTGAATTCATTTCTTTGGATAAGGCTGGTGAAGAAGCGGAATGGCTCCGGAATTTCGTAGAGGATATTCCATTTTGGCCCAAACTTGTTGGACCAATTTGCATACATTGGCGATAGTCAAGCAGCAATAGGTAGGACAGGGAGCGTTATATAGAACGGGAAGTCTCGTCATATACGATGGAGACATAACAACGTAAGACAACTGCTCTCTAGTGGAATTATCACAGTTGACTATGTAAAGTCAAGCGATAATGTGTCAGATCCACTAACGAAAGGCCTAGGGAGAGAGGCGGTTGAAAAATCATCTAAGGGAACGGGTTTACGGCTTAGGACAAGTCAGCATGACGGTAACTATATCTAGCAGACTGGTGATCCCAAGAGCTAGATTCAAGGAGAAAAACAAAGTTGTGGTTGACGGTTCGACATTGTAAATTAACTCAATCAATTCTCATTATAAAGACAATGTTCAGAAAAAGGTTAAGACTTTAAGGCTTGTTAATGAGGTAATAAAGATTAAGTTTTTAATGATTCGCTAAGTTTGGTATATTTGACCAAATAATGTATCTACGAGATGACATAGTTAGAAATCACCTATGTGAGTGTGAAGTGGAAGCCGATTCAAAGAGAATTTTATGTCAAAAGCATATTCTCTATACAATCATGAAACCAGGAGGTGTTCATGACTGAAACGAACACAACCGTAAGAATCATAAACAGTAAAGGGTTAATTGGGTGAAATATGGTTGTCTAGGTATATACCAAAGCTCGACGGTTCAAAGATATCACATCTACCGATTGGCCGAGTATATCCGAAATATGTTCACTACGGAAAGTCCAAGGGGAAACTTACTTATCCAGATGCAATTAATCCTTGCTTGTAAAGTACACAATTGTCCGTGCATTCCTATGTTATAACTATTCCCCATAAATGTGGGAGATTGTTGGGTATGTTGCAAGAATTGATGGGAAATAGAGGTAAGGAGAAGAATTGAAAAGTTGAGATCTTGAAAGGTTGGGAACTTGAAAAGTCCTCTAATGCTTTAATGAAAAAAAATTTGTCCCTCGTCGGTAATGGAAATGAAAATAGGAGAGTTTAAATAAATAACACTACTATAATTGTTAAAAGGGTTGGAAAGACGAACCCCGCTCGCGCTGTCGTCATCGTCGCTAACTCGCTTCGGCTTCGGCAAATGATCGATCGAGAGATTATTTTTAAACTAATTTATTTTAATTATTTATTTAATTAATTAAATGGCCAAAAATTTATTTTCAATTAATTAGTTGATAACAGAAGTTAACCGAAATGTTTTTAACTTTTTAGTTAACCCGACCCGACTCGAATCCGCGCGCGTGACCCGTTTTAATTTCTGGTATACTTAAAATTCCCGCCATGACTTTTCTGAAAGGTTGACTTTCAGGAACAGTCAATACCATTTAAAAGTTTGCAACATTTCATTATTGGTCGTGTCAGTTCTGAAAGGGTTGCAACCTTTCATAATATATTCTTCTTGCCTATAAATACCATTCAGTTTTCAGAATATTTTCCAAACGAATTTTGTAATCTTCCTTATTCTTCTAAACACATATTTCTTCGTGTACTTTCCAATTGTGGATTGATTCGCTGACAGTAGAGTTTTTGGTATCTACACTCTACAGATTAAGATCATTTTATCCAAGGAGGTTATATTCCAAATCAAACCTCGGATACTCTTTGCTGCCCTTTAGATAATTTTCATTCGCAATCAATTATGAATATATTAATTTTTTTGTATTTCTTGTTTATATAAGCCTTTGGTTAAATTTTTGTTGCGTTTTTGTCAAATATTCATTTTTCTATCTTGAATTAAAATGTTAGTTGGATCAATATTGTAAAGTTATTTTGTATTTTATTGAATGTGCCTACATCGGGTTAGGAACAGGTCGATTAAGAAATATTTTGTGTAAGTGTATATATGTTTGTGTTTGTTTAACTTTTCTTTTCTCTTTTGGGTATTTGTAAATTTCTATTTTTTGTTATCAAAATTAGTGATGAATGGCACAGTACTGTAAATGATTTTATGATTTTTGAATTCATTGATCTTTTTCTTTTAGTTCATAGTGTGCCTAATTTAGAAATTGGCATCATTGATTCTAATGAGTTGAGAATTGGGGTTTATTTTGAGGAACTAGATAGAGGTGGCCCGTGCAAGCACGGGCCCAACATTGGAAGATTTTTGTTAGTTGGATCTAAATATATAAAAATGTATGAGCCGGCTAAATGTACATATGGAGATACATAGATATATGGAGATCGTTAGATATTGTAAATATAGTTGGCAATTGTTTAGTTTTTTTTTTCTGGCTGTATTATTTAGATATTTACATCCTATTATATTTACATAGTTCTGCCTTTTGGTTGCTTTTCAGAGTTGGGCAGCTCCAGATAAAAATAACCTGTGAAATAAGAGGAAAATGAAATTAGTACAACTTAAAGTGATTGGATTATTTAAGAATGAATATAATATAGTAAATGTGGATCACTGGATCAACAATTCTAAAATTTGTTAGTGAATTGAGTATTTCAGAATTAAAGACAGCATGTAAGATCAAAATATAGTATAATCATTTTGGATTGTACCTGAGAATTTTGAAGAAGTAGACAACAAAAGTTTACGCCATCAACATCAGAAGAGCCATCAACATTTGAAGGTATCAATTGTTGGAGAAATAGAATGACAAATGAATGTAGTTTGGTTAATTAGAGTTAAATCAGAATTCTAATTAACAAAATGAATGTGTATTTGCGTTCGTGGTAGTATGAATCAAGTAAAAACAAGTTGTGAAGACAATACCTTTCAGTCTCCCTCCGTCATGATCTGGTACAGCTTGCATTTGCTGCTTTCTAGAGTTGCTGGTGCAGTGAATAACAATAGGTGCTCCACATCCCTTGGAAGTTTGGATGCTAATTATGTACTGTCACTAGCAGCAGCAGAAATAGAGCCACATAAAGATGCAATTGCAGAAAGAACTGTCTCTAAATTGCTACCTCTAATGCAATATAGGCGGTCCATTTTTGCATGTAGGCCAATTGTGAAGAAATGTTGTTCATTCCATATGTCTCTCTCCACAGTTAGAGATAAAGAGATGTCCAATGTAGTTAGTTCAGTGTTGTGAATGTAATGGTAATTGCTTAAGGTCAGGTGGATGACAATGGCTTGGTACAATTAAGGATAGAAAGAGTGCACTGACAAAATAAAGTAGAGTACATAGCATCTACCATAATCAAATATACATCTGTTAATTTAGAGCCAGATTGGTTTCCTATATGTCTATATGTAGTAGGTTCTTGGCATGCTGAGATGTCCTATTTTGCATATCTTTTTTATCTGAACTGAAGTAACTTCCTAGTGGAATCCTATAAGGTCTTGATGCTGCTGGATATTTTATCCTTAACTTGACAAAAGATAGAAATTCCAAAATCATTGCGAAACAATTCATAAAGTTCTCAGCAGCCACAATTTCTTGAAAACCAAGGCAAGACAGCAGCATAACACCTGATGCAGAAAACAAAATACTGATAAAAGGGGTTCCATAACGCGATCTCTTTGCGAAAAAATAAGGAAGCATCCCCCGTTCTGCCATTCCCAAAAGCTGATATGAGTCACCACTCATCTCAGCTAAAAACATTCCCATATTTGACATAGCCGAAGCCCCTTGAACCCACAATCTTAACCATACTCCTCCAATGATCTTAGCAATATCCGAGAAATAACCATCACTCCAACTATCACGATGCAACGGAACAGCTCCGGAGCCAAATAAAAGAGGGAAAAAGTAACCAGAGACAACTAAAAGAAGTGCGTAGAATAAAGCCTTAGGAATTGTTTTGCCAGGATCCTCCACTTCCCTTGCCATAGTACTCACTGAATCCCAATTATTCAAATTCCAAAAAAGTGTATTTAGATACAATACCATTGTACATTTTCTAAATCAACAACAAACCATCTTGATGGCTCAAACTTAGGAAGCGCGATAACTCCCATAATTAGAAAAGGAAGGAGAGCAAATATCGCTAAAACTGTAGCAACCCAAGCAACAATAGTTAAACCTCTATAGTTCAAATATGTAAGTGCAATAACCAAAGCAACAATGACGATTGTTCTTGGTAGACCATTTGCCAATGCTGGGACAGAAGATTTAATGTAGTCTAAATATATATATATATATATATATATATATATATATATATATATATATATATATATATATATATATATATATATATGTATATATGTATATATATATGAATATTTCAAGCGGTTGTTTCTCAAGCAAGAACGACTTAAATGTAGAAAGAAAAAGAGATGAAGGGAGAGCCATTGTATTTGTATTTTAGACACTATATTCTACATCAGCATTGCATATCTATCGCAACTTCAATAATTAAAAAGGCTGATGTGTTTAACAGAGCAATGTCCTTGATAAAAGAGTGTCTTTTAACTTCTCTTCCTACTCCAAATGAATTTACACAAGCATAACATCACTAATTCTAATGATGAAAAAAAGATTGTTATGTGTTTTTGAATAAATTTGAATCAAGTAAATCAGATAGATTTCATGAGGTAAGTAACGTAGTTTATTCTGATGTATAATAACCTTTAATCCGTTAGAACTTGCTAGTTTTTGTTTTTCTTTTTATCATACAAAAAAGCAATCTAACAAAATATACTTTCAAAAAACAATGTTATGTGTACACTACATCTACCTCTAAAGAACTATAGAATCAAAATGTGTGTGGTTAGATTAAACAACTTATCAACAAAATTTAACTCGCATACCTATAAAATGCATTAACTTTATAAGCATCATTATAACAAACGCCAAGTAAAACTGCAACATTAACCTAAAATTGCTATCTTTTAACAGGCTCTGGAGGAGAAAGTAAATCAATACAAAGCTAATTATATTAACTCTCTCAAACAAAAGGATAGAATGGCCCTAAACAAGGCTAAAGCAGAGTTAATAATTCATCACAAAATGGTCGGTAGTTTCTGGAAATAAAAACAGAAACAAAAAGTCAACTTTAAATGGCAACTTAAGGGGGATGGAAATACCATGTTCTTTCACAGCAAGTTAGAGGAATAAGGAAGATATTACATATCCATAGAGTCAATGTGAATGATCAGTGGATTGAAGGGGACGATAACATATGAAAAGCTACATGGTATTCCTGTCAAGATCTATTCAGCAAAGGAAACGACAATATTGCTGGCCCTGATGGTTTCAACACCTTGTTCTGGGACATTATTGGCGCTGATATGGTTTAATTAGTGAAGGTTGTGTTCAATGGAAAGCAGATGCCTATGTTTTTAACCAGTACTTGCCTAGTTGTAATACCTAAAGTTGACTCACCTCAATCTTTTCCCGAGGTCAGACCTATCAGCCACAATAATGTTTCCCAGAAAATTGTTCCTAAAGTGATGAATGATAGACTTTCCAAACTTCTGCCTGCTATCATATCTCTAAACAAAAGTGACTCAAATTACTTTATAAATGGACACTTTCATCTAGTTGTTGTTGATATTACCATCACAAAGTTACTGTCGGATCAATATCTAAAAACTCAAAAGATCATCGATAAAAGCTTCTTTGTATTGAGAACAATAAATCATATATTATTATTTTGTAAATTCATTTCCGGAAAGACTCGTGAGCTGGGAAAGGAATTTGATACAGTCTTTTTCAAATTTGTTCAATGAATATGGCATCCAATATTATAGTGGTCGAGTTTGGATATAACCAAAGTGAGATATACAAGTCAGAAGATAGCTGGTAGACTGGGAGGTGGGTAGATTTTGAGCTAACGCAAGTGTTGAAGAATTTAAAAAAACTATTACATACCATAAAATATATGCTGGAAACAGGATAGAGATGGAACGTTTTCAGTTAGTAAAGTCTGCAAGGAGGACTATGAAATGCGACCTTAGAGAATGTTAATCAGTTGAAAACAAATTTACAGAAGTATGACATGCAGAAGCGAGGTTCAAGATGTATATATTTTTATATGATATAACCTCTTAGATGGTAGCTTCTTTTAGTCTACTAAACAATCACAAAATGTGGGCATGTTCCTGAATATACAAAGAATTGAGCTTCAATGAGCCTAGATGTAAAAAGGTTGTTTAACCCTTCTACTTCTTAGCAATCAAAAGAGAATGGAATTGAAAGTAAGTGAATGAAGTTAGATTAGAGCCAACAAAAAGAAAACTAAAAATGGTATGCTACGTAATCGTTTGACGACAAGATGATATGTATGAGCGAATGATTATTTGAATTCCAATAGCAAATACCTCTTCTTGTTGTAATGCCATCAGTTGATATTTCTTGTTTCCCTCTTTTTTGGTTAGGGAAGGTCCTTTATCTACCAGCTGGACTTTACAAGTCTACTCATGTGTGGCCATGGTGATTTTGTTGATAGTAAATCGTTCTGTCATAAAAAAGATTGTTGGTTGGATCCTCCGACCCCACTATGTTTGGACCTTTATCTTACCTTAAATGCAGAAACATAAGCCTACATCAGTAACAGAGGAAGAATGAAAAGTAGAAGAATATAACTAATTCTAGTAGAAGTGGCTGGAGATTCTTAACTTCACACTACAAATGAAAATAATTTCAAAACGTCGACGCAATAATAGGAAAAAACTTTATGCTAAACCCACATAGAAAAGGCGAGACAACGAAACAAATATTGAAGCTTTAAATCATCAACAACAAAAAATTATCGAAATAAAAGACAAATTTGGAGACATCGGGATGAGATGTTTATTGACGGGAGATAAATATCTAACAACTTGATTTCAAATTCAGCTACCTAGTTATCATTATTGATGCTATGCAAAACATAAGTAACAAAGAATTAATGTTAATGCAAAACATAAATAACAAAAATCTCATAGAAAATTTCATAGATTCGGAGCAAAGCCATAGCCAAAAGCGACAATTCATAAACTCAAAATAATCAACATTTTGAGATGTATTCTCAGCCATTCTAATCCAGCTCAATTAGAATAAAAAAAAGACCGAAGAATAAAAGAAAATTTGAACCTGTAAATTATTAGTATCTACTAAGCAAATAAAAAGATCGAAGCAAAGATATAGAAAACCATATCAGCCAATAACTTCAGAAAATTTTGTACATTCAGAGCGAAGCTATAGTCAAAAGTGACAGTTGGAGAAATTCCAAAAAATCAAAATTATTTTATCAAATTTCTGCATGCAAAAAAACAAAATCTGCTAAATAACTGAGGAACACTATCCTCACAATCCAAAAAGAACAAGGCAAACAAATTCACCCAACGAAAATTGAAAGTACAACGATTTAAATTATTGGGGCTTTCAAAGCAATAGGAAATCGAACATATATAAAAAACCCAAGTGAAGAAAGAAGAAAATATTAACACACCCAGATCAAATTTGGTTAAAGGAAGATAAAATGGAGAAACATTTCCAAAATTCAATTTTTAGGGATATAAAATGACACAAAAAATTGAAGAAAACAAAGGATCCTTATCTGGATAGAATGGTAGAGAAAGGAGAAGACCTTTGATGTGCACTGAGATAAACGATGAAGAATTGAAAACACAGCAAGAAGACACGTAGTAACAATTTAGAATTGAAAAGACTAAAATGCCCCTAGACTTGTGAAACAGGCATGTTGAAACAAGCCTCTTCTATTATAGTAGAATATATGATTGAAAGATTAAATCTTGTTTGGGAGTTAGCTACATTATATTGACGATTGTATTTGATGAACTCAATACCCATTTCAACACTTGTCGCCATCAATTTGAAACTGTCTTTTCCATTGACAAGTCATATTGTCTTATAAGTATTAGTACAGTTCGTTGGCATTCTAAAAAAATCCATACTGGTTCAGGATAAACTAGGTTTACTCTATTAGTAGGTATCTTTTAATTCTTGACTTGTGGATCTATCGGAAACAAATTCTTTACCTCTGAGGTAGAGGTAAGGTATGCATACATTTTATCTTCCCAAAACACTAATTCGTGAGCTTATATTGAGTGTTTGTTGTAGTCAGTTATGATTATATTTTATTCTCGAGTATTTGTGTTAATTTTTTAATTCTTCACGGAACAACGTGAACTAAAACATAATTAGAAAAAAAGGCCATTCTAAATGCATACCCAGAGGGTAATGGAGAAACTAGTGTTTGGTGACGTAGTTTATGCTCTCTTATCATTGAAAGTATTTAGAAAAGTTACTGGTGTTCCATGCCAATGCTTTTTTTGTGTAGATTCTCTTATTGGTGAGATTAAATAAATTGGTGCAGATAGACATTATTTATAGGAGTCTTTGATTGGGGAGTAAACATATTTCTTATCTTTTTTCACTAGCATCGGGGGTCTTTGCTAATTTGCATGCACAATACCACATAGTTGGCTCAAGATGCAACCAACTTTATTGACCATTCAGCGACACACTTGAGTGCTTGTTGTTTAGGCTTCTTTTGTAGTCACAATGAGGACAAGGGATACTACTCAATTCTATTATGTTCACGTTATCTAATTCTTGTTCGAATGTGAATTATTCTTTGAATAAATTGAAAGTATATGTGATTCTGGATTAAAAGGAACTAGCAGCGTCTTATTGTTGATTAACTTTTTGCCGTCGAATATGGTATAATGTGGTAATTAGAACGTACTAGTAGTGTGTAAGTTTCTTCATTTTAGAATTTTGTGGAGAGGTTTACAAGAGGGGTCTTATTTAGAGGAAGGTTAGATAAAAAGTTATGGATTAGGCCGAACCCAACAACTTTTTTCAAAACCTTATATTTGTGTTACAAAATTCACTATATATAAATATAATTTATCCATAATCCTGTGTAAGCTAACATTTGTTAAAATGCAGAATCCATAAACTCATGTTTCTAACTTCACCCTCTGTTTTATTCAGAAAAGGATTCTTTAATGTGTATATTCTTCTATGTGTATAACTTGATGTACCAAATTAATTTAATTTCTTAACTGTAACTTTGTATTGATTAATTATTATGGCATCAAAGAGTAACTTTCTCCACCATCTGCAAAAACCAACATCTTTGTAAATAACACCAATATACTATTCTATTATTCCTTACGGTGGAGCTTGCAAAACACGTTTTGGGTTATTCTATTGAAGCGGATTTTTTCTTGTCAAACTCTGAAACGGAAGCAAATGAAGACACAATTAAATTTGCGAGAATGTTTTAGAGATTCTCTCAACCTAATAAGAAACAACCTTCTCTAGAGTTTATTCCATTCTCCAATTTCTTCCATGGAAGGACCGTTGATGTTGTTTCTTTGATAAGAAAAGAAAATTACAGGTCACCTTTTGAACCGGTAATGGAAGAGTTACTTTCCTGGAGTTGGAAATGTTCTAGCACAAAATAAATGATTCAAAAGTGGTAAAATATTTTTATTTATGCGCAGACATGTATGGTTGCCAATAATTTTCTAGTTTTTTCAATGATTATGCCTAATCATTATTCAATGATTAGTCTTGATAATTGATATAAACAATTCCCTCTTCCGATTCTAGTCCAAAAACGTAATCACCTTCCAGTTCTTGCAAAAATTAAAAATCAACACATCGCTAAATACTTATCCCCTGAAAATCGATCACATTAATTAATTACTCACTCCATTACCCTTCTTTCCATATAATCTAACCAACCCATCCCAAGAGAAGCAAATCATAAAAAAAAAGTGAAATATTATTTTGCGGTTACTACTACAGGTTTGTTACACCACTACATATCCACATTGAGAATTTTGAAGTGCTTACCATAAAAAAATGAAAACAATCTTACCTCTGTATCAATCCGTGCTCCTTGCATCTAATCATTGTGAAAAGTGAGAACATGGATCCAGAATACTGCAATCATCAGAACTTTTGAAAAAATAAAACTTAAAATAATTGCATGACATTAAGTTATTTTTTACTTGTAATACTATGTTAACTTTTTTTGAACAAAGGAATCATCGTTGCATGTAAAATAATTTAACTATGAATTATATATTTCTCTATGGTAGGCTTGACTATAAATGAACTAGAGATTCTAGCATGTCTTGGTAGCAAAGCTTGGAAAACTGCTAGTAGCGACATTGCACTTGTTGTAAGTCCATTGCGAATTATTCTACTTTATCTGAGCAATTATACCTTGTTTCCCCCCACCATATTTGTTAAAAATATGTGTTTGACTGCTGAAACATAAATTTCAGTAGCTAGGTATTCATATATGTATATTTCTATATCCTGAGATGTGGCACGGAAAAGCTCTAGGTGTTGGAGAATATAGCTTACCGCAACAGTCTTTGAGTAGTTTTAAGTATTTTGTCTAGTATAGTATTTTATGATTTCTTCTACTTTTTAAATTCATATTTGTGCATTTCTATCTTAATTAATCAAAATTTAACTAAATTTATCTTTTATTTGCAGGATGAACATGTATAATTCAACTCCGCTGCAATATAATACAATTGGAAGAAGATTATCATTAAAAACATAAGTATTAGAAGGATTAGAAAATAATGGACATTGCTTTTATATATATATATATATATATATATATATATATATATATATATATATATATATATATATATATATATATATATATATATATATATTACAAGTAAAGACCTATGCAGTAAGTCTAGTGCATCAATCTTATGTATTGACCTTTGCAAATTTATGTAGTTTTTATTGAAATATTTATGCATTTTTTAAGAAGAAATTGTATTACATATGTAACAACTATCATAAATTGTTGCTAAAGGTGTATGCAAAAATATTTGATTTATTGCAATAAAAATTCTTGTTTCCAAAAGTTTTTCTAACCAATTACTAATCAATTTTTGCCATGTTTTTGTAAATACTAATATTGTTGGTAAACAAATTAATTTATGGCAATTTTGTTTTGAGTTTTTATACGCCACAACTATGCAACAATATTTTTTGTTGTGTTAAGGGAGTTTTTGGCAACAATACACTCTATTGTTGCAAACTCTTTTTGCATCAGGTTGATATACATGGAACAACATTTTTGTTGTTGCCAAAAGTACTTTTAGCAACAATAACCAATATATGGCAATAAAAAAAGTTGTTAGTAAATGGCTTTTGAATTGAGTGAAAATGATAGTATATATGAAGTATCAGATATAGAAATTGAAAATGAAGAAGAAAATATTAATCCAGATAATGATGAAACAGATGAAGAAATATAATGTCAAATAAATAAACAACATAATTCATTCAAAAATAGGGAAAGTTAGAAAGTTTTTTTCTAGAACTCAGAAAGAAGAGAATGTAGCAAGGGACCTGGTCCCAGAAAGTCTACATACGAGGAAAGGACGAAAAGATAGCTGTCAAAAGGCTGCCAACTCTGATGTGGTTGTTGTGCAGCCTTTCATGAAAGCAGTTTTTTTTTTTGCCAATGGCCTTGTCCCTAGGATTTGTATCCATTTTATACAGTCTCTTCTCCAAAACACAAACATACGATTCAGCAAACAAAAACATGAATTTTCAGTGATAAATCATAGGCTTGAAAAGGAGGTCATCTTAAAAAAAGAACAATATTTATGCTCAACAAAGGGATATGATACAATGTTGAAACATCTTTGTTGATTTTGAGTTTTCTGTCTATCATTTTAAAAGTTTTTGCATCTTGAAAAGTCTCAAGTACACAAGCAAAGACCATCTTAGTGTAGTATTCTCCAAAATAATACCAGATCTGATCGAGTTGCATGTGTCATAGTGTCTTAGGAGTTATACTATAGTTTGTACATTGTAAAGTTATTAATAATCTATAAAGGATTCAGATCTCTTTTTCAGCTTGTAAAAGTATAAATTTGCTAGGGGTAACTAATTTAGCGGGTAGTGTTGTATCTGCTTAGTGAAAATTCTAAGTCATCTAGAAGCTAGTTCAGTTAGTGGACAGTCTTGTATCTGCTTAGTTAAAGTTTAAGTTATCTAGGTTTGATAGCTTAGTAGGCAGTGTGGTATTTGCTAAGGCTCTGTAAGTAATATGGTTTTTACTTAGCCTCGAGATTAATAGCTTAATCTCATTTGGTGTTGTATCTGCATTTCGCTCTTTTTGAAGAGATTAGTGCAACTAATCAAAAATCCTGTGAGACAGGTTGTGGTTTTACTCCCTTTAGCAAGGTGGTTTTCATTAAAACATCTAGTGTTTTCTTGTATTTATTGTTTACTCTTTAATTACTATTATAACTTAGTCAAGGCACCTGGACTGTTAACTCATAGTGGATGCACATACTCTATCATTTTGTATTAGAACAGGTGATCTCTATCTAATCAACACCAAAAGAGAGATTCATGTAGAAATATGGATGCTCCACTTAATCTTGAAGAAGGACAAACGTCAACAAGACAACCATGTTTCAATGGAAGATCTATAGTTGGTGGAAGACTAGGATGCACGACTTCAATTCCTTATCTCTAAGGACCGCGGGTTTTGGGTATCGAGTTTTATGGACCTTTTATCCCAACTACTAAAGTGAAAGATGGAGATATTACCATAGTTTTTCCCAACAGTCATCAATAGTACGACGAGGCAGAACAAAAAAAGATCAAGAAAAGTTATAAAGCTAAGAAGTTGTTAGTATGTGGTATAGGTGATGAAGAATATAATCACATTTTTTTCATGTAATTATCCTTCATAAAAAATGAGCTATGATATTTGGGAGAGCCTATCTATCATTCTAAACAGTCGAACCCATCCCGAGTCATTTGCAATCAAGCAGACTGCCATCACTAAATTAAAGGACCCGAAAAAACTAATGATAGATGCTCTAATTTGTAACCTTAAAACCCATGAAATGATTAGAAACCAAGACACTACAGAGAATTAGGTAATGAAATATAGCTCTTAAGATCTCATCAAGTGAAATCTCCAGTGAAGAGGAGGATATGTCTTTTCTAAAAAAATTTATTCCAAATAATCGTGAGAAACCATGGAGATTTTGAAAGGGAGGAAACCCTCTCCAGGATGCAAATACAAGTGACCTATGTCACAAGTCTGGAAAGGCTGGACTATTCATGAGAGACTGTCTAATTCTAAAGGCTAAAACAAAGAGTATCAAGGATCTGGAGGTTAAAAGCATAGAAGAAGGGACTTGGTACCTTTGAAGAAATCAAGAAAAGTTCATCTAACTATATTGTGAAGAAAGATTTTGTTGTCTGACGGAATTCCTCAAGTAAGTCAGAACAACCAGAATGTCCTGAAAATGCATCCATGCTAGCTGTTAAAGACGATGAGAATGTGTTTGATGGAATGTTCAGATTTATGGCAAAATCTGAGGACGAGGAAAGTGAAGAAAAGGTAATTATCCTTGACATTAAACAAAATTTGAATGTTAACTCTGTTAGAAGGTTGAGAAATCTAGCTAATATTCTAATAGACTCTGTTATAGAGTTAACAACTTGAAAGGGACACAATGAACTACAGTCTACACAAGTGTAGTGAAGAAAAGATACTATTGGTTTGTCACATGTCTGTCATCGAGGAAGAACTCATAGTTCTAGAGACTGAAAATCTAGACCTCAAGGAACAATTGAGCATAATGAATGAGAAGTCCGGCAAAAAAAGGGAGAGGCTAGTAGTTTGCAAATAGAGCTAGAAGCGATCCTGAACAGTGTTGAAACCGGACATGCTCTAGCCCTGGAGACTATAATCAGATGGAGAAGGAATTGGTCCATCTTCGGGAACAACTGAAAAATTCTAAAATGGACCAGCTCTACCAAATTACTTGCTAACATCCCTAGTAAAAGTGACTACAAAAATAGGTTAGGTAGCGTGAATATAAGTCCTCCCTACAATCCCCACAATAGGTATTTTTGTGTGTCAGATTACATAATATGTCTTCACTGTGGTCGCAATGGTCACCTAAAAAGGGATTGCCAAGCTAGGAACGCATCTCGGATAAGGTGTCAGTCAACTTTAGACAGAAACTTAACCAGAACAATGGACCTTCTCCAATATCTAATTACTCTAATTTGAAAAAGATTATTTGGCCTCATTGGAGAAGAAACACTCTCATTATTCCTCTATCCTTACTGGGAACTCAGATTAAATGGGTTCTTATGTTCAAAAAATAATCTTTGTTGTAGGGGAGTGGATGAGTTAGTAGTCACTGATGGTTCATGAACAGCGCATGGTCGAAGAATATGACTGGAAGGAATGGAAACTTCCTCTCTCTCAAGGTACTTCAACGGGGAGGTGTCTCGTTTGGTAATGGAAATGGGCATATTCTTGGTGTTGGAAGAAGTGGAAAATCGGTTGCACACTCAATCGAGAATGTATACAAAGTGGACAAAAATATAGTCTCCTAATTGTGTCACAAATTTGTGATAAAGGCAATGAAGTCAGATTTATATCAGAAAAGTATATTGTTACCAATTTGCCAACAAATGAAGTGATATTGATGGCTAGAATGAGAAATAACATGGACCTGGTTCGTGGCCTATCTAACCTAAACTTCGGTAATGACAAGGTGTGAGAATATTACGTCCAAGGACCAGATCATCATTCATCCCAAAGAATCTAATGAACATAATGTTGATTTTGCTCAAACCGATTATGGGAATTGTTAATATTAGACTAAAGAAGTTGATAAAACTTAGTTTGTAAGATGAAAAGGGTGACATTCGGTTCCCTGACACGTTGAGAGGTTGTCCAAGTTCCCCTTCAACAATGGTTTAAAAATAGGTTGTGTTGAAATCATGAGTAGAAAAGCATGATGCAAGAATCAAATTTTTTCTTGGAGCTGCAGATAAAGAAAACTTCTAAAGATCCCTTCGTTTGTCATGAAATGTAGAACAACATGTTGAAGAAGTTTCATATAATGGCTGACAAGACAATTGACACTCCCCTGGGGACCAACTCGAAGTTGGATGCAAATAAATCTGTTCCATATGTAAAATATACAGGTTTAAGTTATTATGCAAGATTCTAAGCTTGTCAAATAGAATCACATAAGAAGGATGATAAGAGAATCCTATGACTTTTGGTGAAGATTGAGACCTGATTGTACTTTATCCATCAGGATATTTTGTAGTGATTGAAGAAATATTGTAATGTTTATTATGTTGGGTAATAGAAAGGGAAAAAATGCCTCATTTTATTGGCTCGTATCTAATTCATGAAGAAACGCAAAAATTTGTTGTTCTTTCAATAACTGAGGCAAGGTATGTAGCATATGCATGCTAGCATGCTCAACACATGTGTATCAAGCCACCCAGTGAAGTTCTTACAGTGGTTATTGATATTATTCCTCTTGTATGTGCTGTCACGAGTGCTCTCACTATGGCTAAGAACATAGTCCACCATAAAAGGAATAAGCATATTTATTTGACAAACGAAATATCAACTTTTAATTATGTAAGATCAAAGATTAGATCAATGATTTCTTTATAAAAGCTCTGACGAGGGACCTGGTTAAGATACAAAAATTTAAGTTGGGGATGCTAAAACTAAACTGAATGGATCCTGCATTAAGCAATCAAAACATTCATGACTATGCAAAGGGAGCAGGTTTCTTTGATTTTCAGTTATGTATGTTTTAGAAAGTTTAGTCTCACACATGTTGTAGGTATATACACATGGTAAAAAGGATGAAGGAAAAAAGAAAGTCAACATAGATCTTGGAAATCACATCCAAACAACGGAGAGGGACTCAGTCCTACTCAAAGGTTATCACTCTGAACATTACATTTTGAATTATGTATGAAAAACTTTTGAAATTTCCAAATGTTTGTCATTCAGGTATCTGATCTAATTTCCATCATTTGAGTACCAAAATGACACTTTCTTTATACGTCATATTTCTATCCATCTCCCAGAAAAATTAAAATCCCCTTACAAAATTTAAAGTTTTTCAAAACCATGCTTTCTCCTCTATATAAACACTTCAAATGTTTAAATATAGTGTTACCAATGTAGAATTCTCAAATTGACAAAAGTTTTTAGTATGAAGAGGGACCAGGTCCAAAAAAAGAAGGTCGAAAAGACGATGATAAAAAAGGAGAAGAGTTGATATTCTTAGCATTCAAAGTATTCTACATTGGACGGTGTCTGAATAATTAAGAAAATGAAAAAGAATGAAATTATAAAAATAGGAATGAAATGGTTACTTAGTTATTGACCTATTTATTTTGGTGGCCTTGACTAAGTTTGATTTTATCAATCTTTCTGTCATGAGAAACTCAGGCTTGTGTTGGAAGCTCTGACAATTTCTATTGCTAACCAGGATACTGAAATAGTTCATCTAAACGCTTAGCTTCTAAAATATTAAATTAGAGGGACCAGGTTAAGCAGAATTTGATTCTATAATGATTTAACATAAAGCTCCAGCAGCAAAGCATGCTGAACTTCAGGAGATGCTTCTGAAAAAAATCATGGTAAGGGATCTTTTTTAGTAATCTAAATCTTTTAATCCCTCTCGTAAGACATCCACTCTCCTTAAATTGTCATGTAATTGCTCATTCTTGTTTTTAATACAAATCAGTGGGTGTTGCATTTGTTCACATTCATAGTAATACTTGCAATACTTTGATTGTTGACCTTTTATTTATGAATGAAAAATAGCTTGTTTTTATTGACTTTTCTCAATACTTAATGAAGTTTTCCCATGCTCATCTTTTTCCAAGTGGCCATGAATTTGCTTGAACTACATTTATGGCAATTTGGTTTACTCTTTAACACTTTATAAGATGTCAAAAGGAGGAAGATTGTTAGGGTATGATATCAATTATGACAATCAATGATGACATGGACATGACAATATAGGGAAGAAGTGCTACTTGAAGACGACATGATCATGCCGATAGGGAGAAGAAGTGATACTTGAAGAGGATATGACCGTGCCAATAGGGGGAGAAGTTGAAAAAGTTTGTCATCATCGAAAAAGGAGGAATTTCTATGTTGTTGTTGATGTGATGTTTTGATGATTTAACAAACGTCCCGAATTATACAAAAAGGGACAAATCTAGTTACCTTAAGAGGCATGCTCATAAGGGGGAAGAATGTGAATAAATCTGTTATCATCAAAAGAGCGGATATGTTACTTAGGAGCTCATGCTATGTTTTTATGATTTAAAAAACTTAGGGATATATCAAGGGACCATTTCCAGGAAGAGTTCTTATGCTATTGAGAGTAATGAAAAAAGGAAATGAGTGAATAAACTCAATATGATAAATATTTGTGTGTCTTCATCAAAAAGGAAAACAATTTCTCTTCAAGGTTTTTTTTAATGATCCTCACTAATGCAGGGACCCAGTTCTTGGTGGAGTACCTCCATCTAGATCCAAAGTGGTGCACATCTGTAAATCTATCTTTACAACTGTCTTGTTAGAATGGTTGGTGAGATATGCAGCGTACTTTATCAAAAGGAAGGGTGGACAAAGTTGATTGTTTAAGTTGTCAAAACCCATGTTTGCAATTGATATATACATAAACAAACAAACAACATTATATATTCAAGAAGAGAGAAAGATAGCAAGTTATTTTCAATAACTAAAACAATAAAGAACTCAGCAAAAATTGTGCGTATGAGAAAAGGACGAAACGACATTAGTTAAAACGCTTCCAACTTTGATGTGGTTGGTGCACAACCTTTCAAGACACTGGGCATTCAACAAATTGCCTTTTCCCAGGGGTTTTTGTCCATTTTGATATAGTCTCTTATACAAAACACAAACTCAAGATCAACAAAAAAAATTTGATTTTCTCTGAAAACATCTTGTTGAGAATGAGTTTTGTGTCTATCGTTTTATATGTTTTTGCATCTTGAAAGTCTCTAGTACACAAACAAAGACCATCTCCGTTAATGCTTTTCCAAAATCACACAAGGACCTGATCAAGTTGCAAGTGTCATAGTGTCTTAGGAGCAATACTTCATTGCTTACATTGTAAATATGTTCCTAATCCATAAAGGATTCAAATATCTTGTTCGGTTTGTAAAAGTCTAAATTTCTTAGGAGTATTAATTTAGTAGGCAGTGTTGTATATGCTTAGTGAAAATTCTAAGTCATCTAGGAGCTAGTTGATTTAGTTGGAGGTGTTTTATCTGATTTGTTAAAGTCTGAGTTATCTAGGGTTGATTCTTAGTGGGCAATGTGGTATCTGCTTAGGAGCAACAAGTAACAGGTTATTACTTAGCCTCGAGATTAGTAACTTAATATCATGTGGCGTTTTATTTGTGTTTAAGTTTTTCTTGAAGGGATTAGTGAAAACTGTTGAAAAACTTGTGGGATAGGTCGTGGTCTTACTCTATTGAGAAAGCAGGTTTGCACCTAAATTGTTGGTGTTGTCTTGTGTTCATTGTTTACTCCTTATTACGATTATTACTGAGTCAAGGGACCAAGTCTATCGACCGATAGTCGACACACGTATTCAACCAATGGGGTCAATTATCCCTTCCCAATCATTTACATCATGAATATCTTTCAATTTGTATACTTGTTTTGTTTCATTGTCATGTAATTAGTTTCCTTTCCTCTCTAGCTTTTACATTTTATATATGGAGTAATTTTCGGAGAAAACGTTAAATTTTTAAGAGTTTTTAGTAGTATTTTTCTGTTTCATTGGCAAAAAGAAAGAAGCTAGTACTATATGGAATGGAATTTTGCTTGGTTTTTATTTATTTGCGAAGAGAATTATTCTACAATAAGTAATGATCAAAAGACGCTCATGATAGAAAGCAATCGTTCGAAAAAGGAGTGAAAATTACTCTTTAATTAGGCGAATCCACATAGAAATGGGAGAAGAAAGTTAGGGACCTTGTAAGAACAAGTTCAAAACAACCTTTGACACATCCTGTTGAGTTAAAATCCAAGGGACTAATCCATACAGTCCTATAACTAAAAAGGACAATACCTTAACAATTGGACCGAAGCCGTTACAATTGAGCCCCAACGTTGAGGTCTAGGCGTTAGACCATGCTTGATGTATGAATGAAACGTGTGTCACATGTTTTAAACTATTGTAGACAAAATGCATGATACTGTTTAAGAAAAAAAGGGTATAGGGACGATCCCACTATCCAATAATAAGCAAAAAGGGGGAGAGGGACGATCCCACCATCCATCGAGCTTTGAATGGTGTGTCAATTGTCCCTCTAGGATTTTCTTGTTGAAAAAATAAAGAAAAGAAAGATTTGAAAAACTTATATTGATATGAAAAGTAGTTAATACATATCAAATACTAATTGACAAACTTATATAAACTTAAAAACAAGAAGAAATCTATACTAACACATCAAGTAAATGCAAGTAAGCCTCCAAATTATGGATATATGTGAGATTCTGTATATTGAGCAATGTTATAAGAACTTATAATAGCTAAAGCACCCAAGCTAGCTATGTCGTGTATTGTTATGATAATTTTCTTATCAAATACATAGTAACAATCTTGTGTTATATCACCATAATGTAATGCCTCTGCTTGTGACTGGGATTGATAGGATCAAGCATCCATTCCCAATCATTTGGACCATGAATATTTTTCATTTTTATATCCTAATTTTGTCTCTCCATCGTCATAGACATTGTTGTTTTTCTTCAAGTATCTCTGGTATAGTAAACCACAAGTTATTCTTCGATATAACCTTTATTTTTTAAAGGTAATTTCTACTTGTAACACTTTTTCTTGGATCATGGAAAAAGAATGTAATAGTTATATTACGAGTCTTGAGAAAAAATATGTTTGGTTTTTGTTCAATTGAGGATAAAGATATACTAGTATGGGATATGATCATTATACTTGAAGATAAAATTCTTAAGAGGGAAAAGAGTCTGATGTACCCCTCAATTTTATTATTTAGAGTTCATATACCTCCTCTTATAATGACTCATATATATTCATATTGTTAGACAAATGACTTTAACATAGATCATTTTGTTCTTACACATTTTTTTACATTTATACTTCAACAACTATTTTAAACTTATTTTTTGATGGTCAAATTTATTCTTTTCACTTATTTCCTTATAATCTTTCTTTTAGATATTCTATAAAGAAATTCCAGATATAAATTCTAAATTAATTGCAATAGCAAAGATAATATTCTTATTTTTTCTCTTTTTTTGGCATCCAATATTCTTTCTTTTTATTTCTCTTATTTTACTCTAAAGAATAAAAGAATTTTGAAATACAAAAAAGAAACTCAAATAATATTTATCAAAGAAGTGAAAAAATAATTTATATGTGAAAACATAAAGTATTAAAATTAATTTTTATCATTTTTGTAACGGTAGGGGTGTATATGAGCAAATTTTGTTATGTAGGGGCATATATGAGCTACTTTTATAATGAGATATATCAAATCTAAATGACAACATTGAGGGGTATATCATTATCTTCTTACAATAAAGATATCCTAGTATGGGATCATATGATTATTATCTTTTTGTAATTTCATCATATTGGAATTAACAGCATTGTCTTTAGCGACAATTAAAGGAATGTTGCAACAATAATATACTTGTTGCTATATATTTGGGATAATGCACAAGTACCCCCTCAGCCTATGCCCGATATTCCAAAGAGACACTTATACTCGACTAAGGTCCTGTTACCCTCCTGAACTTATTTTATAAATAATTTTCTACCACTTTTCGGCCTACATGGCACTATCTTGTGGGTCCAACGTATGTTGATATTTTTTTCAAAATAGTGCCACGTAGGCCGAAAAGGGGTAGAAAATTATGTATAAAAGAAGTTCAGTGAGGTAATAGGACCTTAGTATAGTATAAGTGTCTCTCTGAGATTTTAGGCATATGTTGAGGGGATACTCATGTATTTTCCCTATATATTAAGATATAATAATACATAAGCGCATTTATATCTGTCACTCTAGTTAAATGTGGAAAAATTCTTTACTAATCTAAATGCAATAACATTATCAATTATCCGTTAAATATCTCTTTAAATGTAACAGTAAAAAAATTCAGGTTGCTGGTTGGTGTTCCAAGTCTTTTTGTTTTATGTTTTTAAGAAAGTCTTTGTTAGCTATTATGAATCACAACTAGAAGCAACTATTAGTTTTGTATTACTATTATTACACTTGAAGGAAGGTTGTAATTAACATATAAAAGTTTTAATAGATTTTAGAGATTACATTATAAAAAGACCATAGAGAGTCATGAACATTTAATCATTGGGAGCAATTAACTAGAGGTCGTTCAATGCCTTTAAAAATGAGACATCTGTCTTAGGCTCCTAAATTGTGTAGTGTCATTAAATTCAATGTTACTAAAGGTTTTAGGGACATATACAAAGAGTGTTGATTGCCATTAAAAATTCATATTTTGAGGTAATTGACGTATATCCATTAATTAGTTGACACTAAAGATCATTTTTGATGTAGTGTATATAACATAACTTGTGATTTTTCTCTAAATAAGTACACAAGGTGTATGACGTTTTTGTAAATTTGAATGTTTTAATAACTTCAACTCTTACGTTCATTGATTAATTTCAATCCAATAATTGAAAAGCTTTTACTCATGTTTTTGTCATAGGAGACATAGTAAGCTCCTTCCACTCCTTAAGAAATTATCATATGCAGTTTAGATCCTAATACAAATCCAACAACATGGTTTGACGTGAATAATCTTGATAGTAATATACTATTTTCATTTTCGTAAAAAGGTTAGTAATATATGCTATTGTTATTTTGGCTAAAAGATTTCATATTTTGTGGAGCAAATTTAAAAACATAGAGAATAAATTATAATTAGACCAAATTTTCTTTTGTTTTAAGAAACTACAGAATAAGAAGAAGAAAGTAGAGAAAAGAGAAAAGAGAAGTCTTAGTATTTCTCCTAAGGGTTGATTTTATGAACAGGACTGCCTTTGGTCCCCAAGTAAGATTTCTAACCATACCCTAAAAGGACCCCATCTAATAGACATTCACTATAGTACAAACTTTATAACACTCCCCATGAATGTCTAATTCATAAATGATGTGTCTCGTCAAAAACCTTACTAAAAAACTTTTAAAAGTAAAAACTCTAATGAAGGAAAAGAGGACACATATCTATTAATACGCATCTATTGTGCCTCATCAGAAATCTTACAAGGAAAATCAAGTGGTAAAAAACCTCATTAGGAATAAAGCGTAAAACGTGTATTTACTCCCCCTAATGAGAACATCAATTCATAGACATGAATCTTTGCATTCCAATTATGTGCACCATCTACTTGAAAGTTGCAGTTGGTAGAGACATGGTAAATAGGTAAGCCACATTGTTACTTTTACAAATCTTTTGCACATTTATATTAACATTCTTTTGGAGTTCATGCGTATAGAAAAGCTCTGGTGAAATGTGTTTTTTTCTATATCCTTTAATCCTCCCTTAAGTTATGCTACGCATGTTACATTATTTTCATATAAAGTGGTGGGTATTTTATCACACTTCAAACAACATTTTTGTCAAATGAGATTTATCATAGATATTAACCACACACAATTTCTTCTTGCTTCATGAATAACTATTGTCTCAGCATGATTTGAGGAAGTGGCTTTGATGAGCCTCTTTATAGATCTATAAGATATGTTAGTTCCTCATATATAAACACATAAGCTGTTTGGGATCGAGCTTTGTTTGGATCAGATAAATATCCTCTATCAGCAAAACAAACAAGATTGGGACTACAACTGTGAGAATGAAATAAGCCCATATCAGTTGTCCCTTTCAAATATCCAATATGCATTTGATCCTATTTCCAATGTTTCCTAGTAGGAGAAGAACTATGTACATTGCTAACAAATAAACATGAAATGCTATATCATGCACTGTAGTAATAGCAAGACACATTAATGCACAAAATGCACAAAGATATGATAATTCAGAACCGACAATTTCCTCATTCTTTTCTTGAGGTTGGAATGGTTCCTTATTCCATCAAGTAAACGAACAAACATCGGACTACTAAATGGATCACTAAAAAAACCTAACTTGCAAGCAGAAACAAAATTTAATAGATTATTAACCAAAATGTTACTAAATAAGTATTTTCAGTTGGTAAATACTACGGGATGAAATGACGCTAGATTTTTGCAATATTCTATCATGGATTACCAACTGAAATATTACTAACACACACTTTTTGTTTGTAATATTACAAACGAGGTATATATCGGTTGGAAAAATATAACAAAAAAATAATTCATATAATTTACTAATATACTTCCAATGAATTACTAACCAAGATTTACCAACGAAATATTGTGTTGCTAAATTTACAAATCAAATATAAATGTGTTGGTAAATTACAAACAAAATGTAATTTGTTGGTAAACTTGCAAATCAATATACAATTACTTGGAAATATTGCCGAAGAATAAACATTGTAGCTAGTAAATTAGTAACATCATTAAAATAATTGGTAATATACCAACCAATCATTAAAACATTGGTAAAATTTACCAACATATTAATTTTTAGTTGGTAATATTACATATGAATGTTTAGTTGAATAGTAATTATTACCAACTCTGATAAAATTTATTGGTAAATTGTTAATTATTAAATTATATTTGAATAGGTTGTAAATTTACCAACTAAAGTTAAATTTTGTGCTAAATTATTTTCTAGTGTTGAGGCTTTCATATTAAGTTTATGTCATTAGGTGCTTAGCTTTTAATTTTTTTTAAATAAAGTTTACTTTGTTCAATATTTATGATAAATGTGCTCGGAGTAGAACTCTGTCATTGTCATTAGCTTCAAAGGTCATTTTTTTAATCTAATAGGAAGGTTTGTTCAAGTTTTGTTGCTTGTGGTTTTGTTTGTGCTGATAGATGTTTTAAATCTTATATTTTGGATAAAATTTGACTTCTGTCAATATTCCTGTTAGCATGCTTAGATTAGAATTTCGTTAGCAAAATTAACTCCAAAGGTCATTTTTTATCTAGTTGGATGGTTGATTTGAATTTTGAGGCTTTCTTAGTTTGTGTCGTTATGTGTTTAACTTATAAATTATGGCCAATATATTTGATAAATGTGCACAGACGAGAATTTCGTCAGTGCAGTTAAATGCGTAAGGTCATTTTTGATGTAATAAGATAGAGGGTTCAGAATTTAATGCTTCCATTTTAAGTTTATGTTTTGGCCAAAATATCACTTTAAGTTTTTTTTTTAATCGTGCTCAAAATAAAATTTTGTTACCACGGTTAGCCATATAAATTTTGTTTGGTCTCATAGGGTTGTTGGTTTGGGGTTTGAGACTTTTCTTTTCACTTTGTATCATTAAGTGTTTTATCTTTAAACTTTTGACTAAAATTTGATTTGGATCATTTTTTTTAAGAAACATGCTCAAATTTGAATTTCATTAGGTTTGGAATGTCATTTTTCATCTTATAGGATGGTTGGTTAATGTTTTGAGCTTTTCATATTCAATTGTATCTTTAGACATTTTAACTTTTGGCCTAAATTTGGCATTGATTGACATTTTTGTAAATGTGCTCTGATGATATTTTCGTTAGCACAATTAGCTTCCGAAAATCATTTTTATATGTAGTAGGATGATCGTTTCAGTTTGTGAGGGTTCTGCTTTCAATTTGTGCCGTTTTGTTGTTTTAACTTTGAAGTTTTGTACAATATTTAGATTTGGTCATATTTTTGGTAAACGTCCTCAAATTAAAAATTCTAATATAATGATATGTATCATATTGAGATTAACTTAACTTCTTATCATAGATTTTAGATTGTTTCTTTAAAATATGATTTATAAAATTAATATTAAACATTTTTTGAATTGAATTCATATTCTTATATTTTTAAATGCGATAAATTAATAAATATTTTACTATTTAACAATTATTTTGTTAATAATATTTTGAACATATTTTAAATTAATTAATGTCACGTTCCGAGCTACCCCTGAGACGCGGACGCGGAACCTAGGACCACAAGTGATCCAAAGTTAACCCTGCTGGCATGATCATGAGCATTCTAAAGATAATAAACTGATGCGGAAGCTAAATTATAATTTATCTGAAAAGATGGAGGATACCCATATTCTATAACTGAGATATTTGAAAACACTGAGTTTTATACAAAGGAAATATTAACTCAATACTAAGCTGAATCTAACTATGTCTGAAATAAGCCTCTAATCTGGATTAGAAATAGTGGGACAAGCCCCCAGCTAAAGTTAGAAAAAACTGAAACTAAATGACTAAAGACTGAAATGACACTCATTATGTTGTCCTAGGAGAATGAGGACTCACCACTGAGTATGCTGAACTAGAGATCAAAAATCCATCTATGTGTAATCGTGATGCTGAGAATCTTAACCTACATCACGAGAAGATGTAGCACATGTATGCATCAGTACTTGAAAGGTACTGAACATGTAGGATGGAGTGAAACAGAAATAAAACATGACTGAACAAGCATAATAGCTAGTGTAATAATCTGACATGATAAACTAATTCTGAGCTAACTGGATACAATGACCAATTTACAAAATGCTGAAGCTGAATACTGAATATACTGATAAATGGTCAATGTAGAGAGTCTGACTAATCTGTGGGAGCTACTAATAACCGATAATAAAACCACATGAGCTAAATGTGGAGTTCAATGTATACTCCCCATCGAGAGGACCCAATATACCTTTCCAAAGGTATAAATGCATGCTGCGTGATCACTAAACTGATTGCCCACACAGGGACTCACAACCTACTTGGCTAGTATTTCTGGGACTAATTGGGTACGTTGAACCTTAGTCCAACTCTGTATTATGCTACTCCCATTAATTCTGTAAATTTACTAATAATGTCTGAATTTCTGTAAATACTGGATAGCTCGAAACTGAACATGCAAACTGTGAATGCAATATTTAATCTAATATGATTCATTAAAACTTATTCATGTATAATTGAATAACTGAAATATCTAACCTACCATATGTAATTCAAGGACTAAAGTAATACAATGTTAGGGTTCTAAAATTCATGTGATAATCTTAGTAAAACATGATAATATGATTTGAAACATATATTTAATAAATTCATGAAATTCTATCAAAGTTCTAGAAACCCTAGGTCTAAGCATAATATGAGAATGAAGAATCTGATTGAAAACTAGGGACCTAATGGGTAAAAGGAACCCACTAGTGAAATCCCACATACCTGGTGATGAAATCCACGAAAAAATACTTATGTTTTGAGGCTCGAACTGTTGGAGCTTGTAACGTTCTTGAACTAGGGTTGTTGAGATTTTTCTCCTCTTTTGCTTCTAATTTTCTAACTTTTGATTTACTGATTTGACTTAGATATGTTTTAATTATGTTTATAGGATTAAACTGACCAAAATCTAATTATTTAGGGTCAAAATGAAACATAAGGTTTCAAAAAGTGAGAAAAGACCAAAAGACCCCTGGGTAAGTTGCTGTCGGACCAAACAACGACCAGGACTGACGGTCTGTCGATTAGGCCTGTTCGACAAACCTTTACTAAAATGGGCATAACTTTTTACTAGGAGGTCTGATTCTAGCAAACTTGGTGACTATGGAAAGATAATTTAATTATTTATCTGTGGGTAGGTCATGGAAAACCTAATTCATTTTTTAAGGATTATGACGATTTGAAGTTGACCAACTGCATATCTCCTTAACTGTCTGCAAATTTCCCAGCTACGATTTGTACGTCCACCTACGGACCTTGATGGTTATCCATAGCTCTTTTCAGAGAATAGGTGAATGAGGGTCTTGATCAACGGTCACGACTACGGACCGTCGTCCCGACTACGGACGTAAGTCCATCCGTCGTCCAAGACTTAATAAATTTTATGGGCTGAAATTTTGGGAGTTTTTGATCCCATCGACCATTGTACAGGACGGACCATAAGTACGTCCGTCGTCCATGACTTAACAGTTTTTTGGGCTGACAATTTTGAGAGTTTCTGATCCCATCAACGATTGTGCAGGACGGATCGTGGTCTGACCTACAGTCCGTCGATACCACCGTTCATTGCACCTACAATTTCTTAATTTGTAAAGCTATTTTTTTGTCTATGTGGACTACGGGGTGTTACAATTAATATCATAACCTTGAACTTGAATGATATATTACCAACAATCTAACAATCAATGAGTAAATTTATTAGAAAAATAAAGGGATAATGCACAAGTACTATTCAACCTATGCCTGAAATCTAGAGACACACTTATATTATACTAAGGTCCTATAATCCCCCCCCCTCCCAAACTTATTTATAAATAATTTTCTACTCCTGTTCTTCTTATATGCCACTATTTTGTGGGCTCAACCTGTTTTTACATTTTTTTTCAACTAGTGCCACGTAGGCCAATTAGAGGTAGAAAATTATTTATAAGATAAGTTGAGTGCGGTAATCGGACCTTAGTATATTATAAGAGTGTCTCTGAGATTTATTGCATTGGTTGAGAGGGTACTTATGAATTTTCCTAAAATATAAATAATCATACTAACGTATTTCAAATTTATTATATAAAATTGTAGTGGTGAAGTAGTTAGTACTTCTTAATCCTTAACCAAGATGTCTGGGGTTCGATTCCCATTGGGTATCTTGTCACCTTTGTTAGGGAGCGTTTACCCCCCCCCCCCAATAAGTGACTTCTTGACGTGAATCCAGATTTTGTAAGGTTTTAACGTGGATCCTGGAAACCAGATGAAAACACAAATAAATCTTTAAAATTTATTGATAAATTACTAACATAATTTTTTGTTACTAAAATTGCCAAAAAATTACCAATGCATTAATCGAATGATCAAGAAATAAATATCCTAACTCGTTTTCAATTTGTTTGTAAAGGTACTAATTATAATGGACTAAAATGATCATTTAATAATATTCTATACCACTTTACGAATGGGTTAAAGTGAAATAAATTATTTGGGGTTTAGTATATGGGTCATAACTAAATAAGAAAAAGAAACAAAAAGAAGAGGTGGAAGGTTTTGGCATCGCATGTCTCGAACTGCTTCAGGTACGGTATCAAGTGCAAACGTATTTTTAATTAATTTCTACACATGATAAATAGGTGTGAAAATAATAATTTAATAGGGAGGAAGAGAAAGATTTGTTTTTATATGTTTGGGGATTAGACATATATATATATATATATATATATATATATATATATATATATATATATATATATATATATGTTTATTTATTAATGTTTGGCAATAATAAAGTGACGGTTTGTAGTTCTTTTGGTTGTTATTAGTTAGTACTAAGAACTATCTTAATACTCTAAAACTATTAATACCAATACTACGTATTTATAAAAGAGCTGAAATAGAAGGAATGAACAAAGAACAATACTACGTAAGAGAAGGAAAAAAAAGATCAGTTTTACGTTAGTACTATTACAAGTGAGTTGTATAAATTTTATATTTTGATTATCATATTGTAATTCAAGTTTTTATAGGTGTGTATATGTAACAAGATATTATATGTATGGTACTAAGGGAAAATCATTTGAATTATGATTGTGTAAAGGAAATAATTGGAATTTAACCCTAGATTTAAAACTTGGAAAATATGATAGTTAAAATGTTTATTGCCATCAAGATTTACGAACTTGATTATAAATTTGAGTGAATTTTTAGGTCAAGGTTAAACACATAATAATGTGGGTGTTGCTAGTTCCAAAGCTTTATTTTGAATATATATACTTGAATATATTGCATCTATTTGGGAGCTCAACGGAAAGGAAAGGCTCAAGACTTAGAGTAATTATTCGATTGCTTAAGGCAAGTGGATTTCTAAACACTTGTTAAGCATATGAAATTCGTGTAATTCCTTGTGTGGTGTTTGAAAATGATTTGGAGGCTTACTTCTTTGTTGGTGTTGTGTCACAATTGGATTGTTGTAAATTGATTGTGTTTATCTTCACTGCTGATAAATATTTCTGCTTTAATTTGTTAGTTGTTACCTCATTAGTTTAAATTTTATCTTGCATTATAACATCAAATTTTGTTATGTGTTGCAATGAATAAAAGGAAGAACCCAGATTAGTTTTCATTCGTCCCTCTTCTATATGTGTGATCATGTCTATGGTTATTGTTTATTTGTTTTGATCTCCTATGTGTGTGTCTTTTATATATACTAGAAGGAAAATCCCGTGCATCGCACGCGCCCAACATGACTAATTTGATTGTATAATTTTATTCAACTTGGATAAAATTTGTAATAAAAAGTTTTTCTATTAACTGAATTGTAGCAACATATACAAATTAGAGGTATTTTAAGTATCCTTACTATAGGTTGAGAAAGTAAATATATCTTTAAAAATGAATGTCTTTTCTAGTACAGTGATCAAGAACTTTTGTGAATGAAATAACTTAAGTCTCTTGTGAACCAGCTAGACTTTAAACGCCAAAATATATAATTACATATTTAACAAACCTTGTATTGTAACCTTAAGTAAAAGTTTAAAAACCACACAAAGTTGAACACTTGAGACTCAAAGAAACGTCAAGTGTTTTACACAAATAATTGTGAATAACATATGTCTAGAAGGTGAACAATTTCTTCAACTAATGAACTAAGCCTATGAACTAACACATCTTATTCAACCTTTTCAACAATTTAAAATCTATCATATGCCTCGTAATTATCAAGAAGACTCTTAAGACTCCAACTTTCATAATTAGAAATTCAAGCTCTTTATGTATTCTCTGCAATGATGTTCCGCATGATCATGATCATGTTCAACATAAATACATAATTCATATGTTTCAACAACGATAAATGATTTGAACCACCTCCAATGTATAAGCCATGTTGATAAAGTCCCCATTCCCTTTGTCTCCTAATAATTCAAAAATAAAAATCAACTAGAGGGAATTACAATGCCGCTCTTATACACAAATATAAAGGATAGATATTCCTAAAACTTAAGGAAAATAACATTTAAAACATTTAATCCTCTTCTACTATTAAAGGAGAATTCGGCCAAAATCTATTAGAAGCCAGAGAGTGGAAATAACAGTAATGAATAGTGAAAATCCATATACGTGATTATTAACCCTATGAGGTTAGGAGGAGAGAAATCCAACAAACTCAAGTTGACAATTATAATCTGATAAATCAAGAGACTAAGATATGAAAGAAACCATTATCTTCTCATATCCCCTAAAAAGATCATAGGAAAAGATTCATTCCATTAACAATGAAATGGAGCTCACTTATAGGGCAGAATTCAATAAATACAAATTACATGACACTTCGTACAACCAATAGTGCAGACTTCAATTTGGACAACTTTATATATTATCTTTTAGTGCTGTGTTCGTCCCATCAACTGTCCTTTCTAATATATTAAAATAAAAAATTATATCCTTCGTTTTAAAAAGGATGACCAAGTTTTACTTGAAACATAGTTTAAGAAAATAAAAAAGACTTTTTAATCTTTTGATTCTAAATTAAAGTTATGTCGAATGTACCAAAATGCCTTTTAATCTTGCGGTCATAAACATGCCACGTGGAAAGTTTAAGTCAAAGTTTTGCAAAAAAAGGAAAGTTATTATTCTTTTAAAACATAATAAAAACAAAATAGAGTCATTCTTTTTTAAACAGAGAGAGTAGATGAAAAGAACCTGTGCCAACATGAACTAATGACAAAACATCATATGAAAAAAATTAAGACATTTTATTACAGCTTAAAAGTATAAATATAAAACTTCTTTGGTTGATTCCTTTCAAGTATTTTTTATTATAAATTAATATATGATGTCTTATCTTCAAAGATATAAGATGCTCTATTACCACAATAGAAATGCAGAAGACAAGAAATTATGGAGAAATTTTATGTGTACATTTATCAGTACCAATACTCCTATTTATACAACTCTATGTGCACAAAAATAAGAGAAAAGATATTAGTTTTTATAGCTACCAAACTTTTATTTGCCTAATGCTAAAAAGAAACAAACTGAAAAGATTCTTTAAACATTTCTTTGTTGTTGTTGATTAGTTTGTACTCAAATATACAACACGTCAAATAAGTCATCCAATACAATACATTTCTACTCTGTCAAAACTTGTTTAACCATATAAATAACATTCTATTCCTGTCAGAGACGGTCCTATTGTATGTGTGTTTTGGATAATTTTTGATCATTCAAATAATGGAATTGAAAAACCAAAACTCTGTCAGCTTGTATCGCACCATCATCCAAGCAAGATAATATTTGTAAAATACTTTTTCCTGTTTAGATTTAGCAAAATTGAAGCGGTTAATTTCAACAAAAAGTAATCTTGTAACTAAAGAAGTTGCAGAAAACACATTTGGTATGTTACACCATATAACAACTTTTTAATAGAAAATAACTAAAGAATTTGACGCTTTTGAATAGATTAGTTAGTAACATCGAGTACCAAAACTTTCTGGATATTTTCAATGGATTGAAAATTAACATAGATGTCTAGCTAAATAATTACAACTGAATGATGCATAATTTTATTACTCAAAACTGAAATAATGCACGCACTACGTTAGAACAATAGGTCAATACATACAACGGGATCATCAGTGAGATGTTGGTAGAGATAACAAAAAATATAGAAAAACTATACAGTAGAAGTATTATTTTTTCCCCTCCATGTTAATCAATTCAATCACCACCAATTCATTACTTATGTTTCGTCATCTCAAACAACTACTATAGTCTAATATAGTGAAGCATAACTATGACTTCCTCCTTACCTTTAAGAACAAAAAGGCTAGGTGAAACACAAAGAATCAATGATCCATCAATAAATAATTTATGTTTGAAAGACTGAAAAACAAAAGAAATCCAAGCAAAGTGAATGAGGGAGAAGTTGAGCAGAGTGAAGCATTACTACTACTCTCAGCCAATAGAGAAAAGAAATACTCAATACTTAGCTGAATTTGTACAACATATGTGATTCACTCAAATTACTCGTTGCAGGCACCTCCTTTGAAAAAGTTGTGTGTGATCTTCTTGAAATTTGATGATTACTCGCTGATTCGGACAAAACCGATAAAATAAGAAATTCATTCGATAATATAGAAGTCAATATGATTCGTGATAAGTTCAATAGAAACACATGTAACGACATTACTTTTGGAGTCCTTTAGGAATTATTAAATTTCTTAAGCTGTGATTTTGACCAAATTTTTATTAACGCATGATCATCTCCATCTATTACATAGTCATTGCAACTGCTTAGCAAAAACATAAAAAGTAAATTGGAGGCACAAAGTCGTTGTAAATATATCAATATAGACAAATCAATGAGAGATGTTTGATTAGTATAAAGACTAAAATTCAAAAATAACTTTACTAATTAAATTCATTTTCAAACAATAATTTATCAACATTTTCATTTCACAATGGTATGTAATTTATCCAAGTAAAGAACAAATGACAGTCATCGACCTCCATGCAAAATGAAAAAGGTCAAGTATTTGTAATGTACTTTTAGCCAGGTAATGAAAATATTTCTCAAAAATACTCATCCACGGAAAAAGAAAATGTATTCTCTCCAGGGAGTGTGTGTCCTTCCTTGACATCTTTTTAGTTTCATTTTAATCAATTGAGAATTTCTGAAATCAGTCTTTCAATGATTTTGAAGCTTACTTTAACTATACAAACAACATATATAATTACGATTTTGATGTTGCAGATGAAGTGCAGATGAATTAACGTATAGAAAATCTGTACATCTTTTATTTAGTTCAAGCATACCATCAAACACCTTTATTGCACCAATCGTTAACCTGAAGAGAAAAGGCCTAAAATAGTCCATTATAAGTAAACACCTGACTATCTAAATTCAAACATGAATAAGTAAAGCTGAAAAATTAGTACATGCATATTTAATAAGGGAAACAACAAAAAAAATAGCGATTACAAATAATAAAAGTTCAATAAGAAAAAAAATTCGTTAAGATCTCAAAAACATAAATACTCAGTATTAGAAAAGGAACGGATAGGATTACAGAGAAAAAATATGAAAAAAGCTTAAAAGCCTAGAAATTAATGGATGAAATTAGTGATAGGAAGATGAAGAATACAAAATTGTATGTACACGTTATTTTCTAAGAAATAAGCAAACTGCACGTGTTATACAAATGTAAAAGTGATTGATTGACCAATCAGGTTGGTTTAGGCTTATAGTACAATTGACAGTACTCTTGGTACAATATAGATCGCAGTGTTGGTCATTAAACTGTCATTTCATTATTTGTCTTGTTATATGTGTATAACTCTAACTCTCTATTATGTATAAAATATTCTGGGGATCGTTCAAGGTAAGAGGAAATTAGGTGTTAATTATTTCTCATTTATTTTATTTTATTTATTAGGCGTGATTGCTATAAAATCTGGCATTGTATAAATTACTTGAAGAATGCAAAAAAAAATTTATAATTTCTCTTTAATAATCATCTTAAATCAACTATTGGTTTGTATTTGTCTGTTGTAATTTTTTTCCAACGAGTGTAATAAATGTTCCCTATATGAGAAAAAAGTAGTAAATATTTGTTTCTAAAGAAAATTAGATCCCATGCATATACGTTGCATAATTTTGACTCTTCTGTACTTATTAAACTGCCATCATATTAGTTTGTTTAGAGATCCTATTAAGGATCTAACAATTAATTTGGGTAACTCATTTAATGGCATATTTTGAGAAATATAAAACAGCATATACACTTTACTGCTTTTTACAAAATAAATCATGTCTATATGTTTTGCATTTTAATATTTGCATGTTTACTCAATTCTCATAAATTATGGTTTATGGTTAAATATTCTCTAACATGAAAATTGATTAGTAATCATGGCTCTACAAATTATGCAATATGTGTGACCTTTCAATCTTTTAAAATCATGTTCTTAGGTATTAATAAGTAATTTTTACCATGTTCAAAATTATGATAATTTTTTGCATATTTATTGCCTACTCAAACTATGTCTATATTGCAGTTGTTTTTGGCCATTTAAAATAAATTAATCATTTATTCGCATGTTAAATAAGTCATGAGTTGTTTTTATGCTTTTTTCTTCCACCATACGTCAATAACTCAACTTTCGCTCCTGCATGCTAGTCTGCTTGGTAAATAAACTTTCCTCCAATGTGAAAATCAATTAATCCTTTTTTTCCAAATCAGCTACTTCTAAATTTGCGACACTTAAAATAAGATGTGAAATGTTTCTCAGCATGTTCATTTGCCTTGTTCAAATATGTCTATAAATAAATTTTGTGTTTTGAATAATGTTTTGCCACTTAAAACCAGCTAATATATCAATGCCAATGTGAAACTGCTATCTTTCAAATTAAAATTATATGAAATAAACCTTTGGCTCTTGTAACATTCTGCTTGTTAATATAGTTTTATTACTTGTTAATTAATCTTTACTATTATGTTGTTTGTTTGCGCACACACACCTATCATGAGAACTTTTCAACTATGTGTGTTTGAAAGCATGTTTAATAAAATTTAGAGGTCAATGTAAGAATTATGTTCTAACTTCTCGTGCTCTTTGTTTAACATGAAGTCTAGGGGGCCTATAGGACAATATTTTTTTTTATTTTGGTCTAAAACCTCCTTAAATAGTAGTCCAATGCCTTGGGACATTCAGTAGGGCCGCTAGGCACCTTTTAGAACGTTATGTGTGCGGTGGTGGGGTAGGGGTAGTTTAGGCCCTACAGAGATGATGACATTTGCGTCAAACCATAAAAGACAAACATTTGTTTTGTCTATCCCTATACAGAAGCCGAACGCTGATCCGTAAAGTCTTTTACAGTTTTTCTTCCTTTTTAATTTATATTTTGTAATTAAATTTATTTGGGGTAGTTTATTAAATAAAATAATATTTTTCTCTTAACTATTTAATTGTGTAATTTCGGTCTCCTTTTTTTCCCCTTTATTATTTGCTTGGTATTTGTTATGTTTTATATTATGTTATCACCTAGTCTCGCATGCTTAAATTATTAATTAAAATAATAAATTTTATAAAAAATTTTATCACCTAGTTGGCATGTTTAAATTAAATAACCTAAATGAAGCGACCATACTTGCGACTTTAATCCCCACATAAGTTGCATGAGATAGAGTCAGGATATACATTTGTGGACATCGAGAGATTCCTAAAACCTTCCCCTCGAGGTGATTTGAATCCTTACCGTGATCTCTAGTAAGTTGACCATAATTAGATTTATCTAGGTTAGATAAGTGCCCCAACACATCAATTCATTAGGTGACGACTTATCAAAACATTTAAAAGTCCCCAAATAGTTGTTAGGTCATGATTAAAACCCATTTTGCAAAAAACGAAGCACAACAATGATCAATTTATTGCACTTTTCCCTAGTCATTAACACTGCTATATTTTCATGTATTATTAATTTGAGATGTTAGATTAAAAGAGGTGAGTTTTGCAATATTGTCACGACCCAAAACGAGCCGCGAGTGGCACCCACACTTATCCTCCTATGTGAGCGAACCAACAAATCTAAACCCCAATGTTTACCAATATTTCAACCATAATGAACAAAATATAATGCGGAAGACCCAAAACTTATTAATATAACCAATAAATAAGCTTCTAAAGTTTATCAATTATTATCCCCAAAATCTGGAAGTCATCACACCAAGAACATCTATCCTCAAATTTCTAAATCTAAGAGTATTTAAGAAGCTTAAATAAGTAAACAGATGGTCCATGTCCGAACTTCAAGGACATCAAGACGTGAATGAGAGTATCCAGTCCGAGCTAGGAACAATAGCTCACCCTGAAATCTGATATGCTGGAGACGGACTAGAGTTGAGGGCGAGTCGAAGTCGATGGCACGCTTGCTGCACTCCACAAATAACAAAGAAGAAAATTACAAGTAGGGGTCAGTACAAGGAACACGTACTGAGTAGGTATCATCGGCCAAATCAAAATAGAAAACAATATATACTGAATAATAATATAAAATCAACTACAATACTTAGCAGGTGGCAACAACAAGTACAAGAACCATTGGCAACAACACCAGGCACACCTATGAGGACTCAAGCCTGCACACCATACTCATTTGGGAAATAGGTTCTTCGAATTTGAGTATATTAACATAATTTAAGATTACTTCTCTTTATTATTATTGTATCGGAACGTGACACTCCGATCCATTATTACTACCGTGTTGGAACGTAACACTCCGATCCCCTGATACTACGTGTCGAAATGTGACACTCCGATCCCCTAGTACTACGTGTCGGAACGTGACACTCCGATCCCCTAATACTACGTGTCGGAACGTGACACTCCGATCCCCTAATACTACGTGTCGGAACGTCACACTCCGATCCATTTATCTCATTGTTTTTATTCCATCAAGCTTTCTTTATGTCAAGGCGTCATCTTAATGGAGAGGATTTAAGATTGAAGATTCAGCAGTCTCATGATTTTAGGCCAACCACAAACCACACAATCAAACATACAACCACACCATCAAGTACATAGGAGACATTACAATATCACTCAATACATATCAATCGCTATTTAGAGTTTTTCTTTCAAATAGAAATAAACCATAACCTACCTCCACCGAAGAATCGTGATCAAGCAAGCTACTTCCCTAATGCCTTTTTGCTTTCCTCTTCGTTCTTTCCCTCTCGCTCGTTCGTTCCCCTTTCTGTTCTTTTTCTTTTTCCCTTTCAGATTCTTTTACCCTAATTATCATATAATCAATTATAAAGGTGATAAAAGTAACCCACTATTTATTTTGAAGTTATCTCCTTTAACCCCCAACTAAATAAATTATTAAACTTACCCCACTAATTTCATGATTAAAATCATGAATAGTCCGAAACACCCCTTTTAAACTTTTAGCGAAAGTGTGACCAAGTCGGGGTTACGCAACTTGTGACGGTCCGTCGTGTCTATGACTGTCCGTCCTGCAGGTCCGTCACAAAGTTCAGAGAGTTAAATTCAGTAAAAAGGTTTGTGACAGTCCGTTGTATCTACGACGGTCCGTGCTGCAGTTCCGTCGTGAAGTTTAGAGAGTCGATCTCAGTACCCAGATTTCAGAGTTGAAGTGTTTTGGAACGAAGACGCTCGACGGACCGTTGTGCCTATGACGGTTTGTCCTACCTGTCGTCCAGGGTAATGAGGAGAGCAGCAGAAGAATTTACTCAAGTGTGGGACGACGGAGTCCATCACGGTCCGTCGCGTGATCCGTCGACCCAGTCAGTTTTTATCAAAATAATTCTACTGCTCGAACCAACTAAACAGGTTGTTACAATATATACCAATTTACCCATCATTCGTCCTCGAACGATCACAAGAAGAAAAACAAGGGCGAGAAAGAGTACCTGAATCTCTAAAAAGATGTGGATATCTTTCTTGCATATCAGCCTCCTTCTCCCAAGTGGACTCTTCAACTGGCCGATTCTTCCACTGAACCTCGATGGATACAATCTCCCTTGATCTCAACTTGCGGATTTCTCTATCTAAAATAGCAACAGACTCCTCCTCATAAGACAAATTCTCATCAAGAAGAATTGAATCCCAAAGAATAATGTAGTTTCCATCCCCATGGTATTTTTTCAGCATAGACTCATGAAATACCGGGTGCACTCCTGAGAGTCCTGGAGGCAATGCCAATTCATAAGTTACCTCCCCCACGCGCTTCAGAACTGCAAATGGACCAATGTACCTCGGACTAAGCTTACCTCGCTTACCAAACCGCATTACCCCTTTCATGGGTGAAACCTTCAGCAAGACTTGTTCACCCTCCATAAAATCCAAGTCCCTAACCTATCGATCTGCATATTCTTTCTGCCTGTTCTGAGCTGCTAGAAGCTTCTCCTGAATGAATTTTACTTTATCTAACGATTCCCTCAAAAGATCGGTACCCCATGGTCTCACCTCAAATGCATCAAACCAACCAATGGGAGACCTACATCTCCTTCCATACAGTGCCTCAAATGGGGCCATATCAATACTTGAGTGATAGCTATTATTGTATGAAAACTCTGCTAAGGGTAAGAAATTATCCCAATGACCACCAAATTCTATCACACATGCACGAAGCATATCCTCCAAAACTTGAATCGTTCGCTCAGACTGACCATCGGTCTGAGGGTGAAATGCAGTACTAAGATCCAACCTAGTACCTAATTCAGCATGCAATGTTCTCCAAAACTTAGAAGTAAATTGCGTACCTCTATCTGATATGATGGAAAGTGGAACTTCATGCAATCGAACAATTTCTGAGATATAGAGTTTTGCTAACTTCTCTGCATTGTAAGTCACCTTAACCGGAATGAAGTGAGCAGACTTAGTTAATCTGTCAACAATTACCCAAATAGAATCAAACTTACCCAATGTCTTTGGAAGACCAACCACAAAATCCATTGCAATTCTTTCCCATTTCCATTCAGGAAAGGGCAGTTTCTGAAGTGTTCCTCCGGGCCTCTGGTGTTCATACTTTACATGCTGACAATTCGGGCATTGGGCAACAAAATCAGCAATGTCACGCTTCATCCTACTCTACCAAAAATGTTGCTTTAGGTCATGATACATCTTGGTTGCACCAGGATGTATAGAATACCTTGAACTATGAGCCTCTGTAAGAATAGTGTGAATCAAATCATCAACACGGGGCACACATACTCTCCCCTTAATTCTCAAAACGCCTTCCTCATCAATTAGTGCCTCTTTAGCCTCTCCTCGTAATACCATCTCCTGAATTCGACTCAGCTTCTCATCAGCAAACTGCCTTCCCTTAATCTTGTCAAGAAAAGAAGATCTTGCCTCCACACCGGCCAAAAATCCTCCTTTCTCTAGTACTTCCAGCCTCATGAGGTCATTAGCCAAAGTCTGAACCTCTCTAGCCAATGTGCGTCTAGAAACCTGTAGGTGGGCTAGACTTCCCATTCCTATTGCTTTTCTACTTAAAGCATCTGCCACAACATTAGCTTTTCTTGGGTGATACAAGATAGTAATATCATAGTCCTTTAGTAGTTCCATCCACCTCCTCTGCCTCAAATTCAAATCTTTCTGAGTAAAGACATACTGTAAACTACGATGATCTGTATAGACTTCACACTTGACCCCGTATATATAATGTCTCTATTGCTTTAATGCAAACACAACTGCAGCCAACTCCAAATCATGGGTCGGATATTTAAGTTCATGAACCTTTAATTGCCTCGAAGCATAAGCAATTACATTCTTCTCCTGCATTAGCACTGCACCCAAACCAGAATAAGATGCATCACAATAAACAATGAAATTCTTACCTTCCACTGGCAAGGTAAGAATTGGTGCAGTAGTCAACAATGTCTAGAGGTTCTGGAAGCTTTCTTCACATTCGTCCGACCATACAAATGGAACATTTTGCTTAGTCAAATTTGTCAATTAGTAAACAACAGAAGAAAATCCCTTGACAAATCGACGGTAGTAACTAGCTAAACCAACAAATCTCCTTACCTCTGTAACATTAGTAGGTCTTACCCAACTCTTCACTACTTCAATCTTAGAAGGATCCACCATCACTCCATCCTTAGAAACTACGTGCCCCAAGAAGGACACTGAATATAGCCAAAACTCACACTTGGAGAATTTAGCATAAAGCCTTTTCTCCCTCAACACTTCCAATACAATTCTCAAATCCTCCTCATGTTCTTTCCTGCTCTTTGAGTATATCAGTATATCATTAATGAATACAATGACAAAGAGATCCAGATATGGCTTAAAAATCTCGTTCATCAGGCTCATGAAAGCAGCAGGGGCATTCGTAAGCCCAAAAGACATTACTAAGAATTCATAATGCCCATACCTGGTTCGAAAAGCAGTCTTTGGCACATCTGTTGCCCGTATTTTCAATTGATGATAACCAGATCTCAAATCGATTTTTGAGAAGGTACAAGCACCTTGTAACTGATCTAACAAATCATCAATGCGAGGAAGAGGATACTTGTTCTTAATAGTTACCTTATTTAGTTGCCTGTAGTCTATGCACATCCGAAAACTTCCATCCTTCTTCTTCACAAATAAAACAGGAGCACCCCAAGGGGATGCACTTGGCCTAATAAAACCTTTACCTAACAACTCCTGAAGTTGAGCCTTTATATCCCTTAACTCAGCTGGAGCCATTCTATATGGGGGTATGGAAATGGGGCGAGTACCCGGCTGCAGATCAATACAAAAATCAATATTCCTATCCGGTGGCATACCAGAAGGTCTGCGGGAAACACATCCAGAAACTCACGGACTATCGAGACAGACTCAATCGAAGGTACTTAGGAAGTATCATCCCTGAGATGTGCCAAGAAAGCTAAACAACCCTTACTAACCATTCTCTTAGCACGAAGAAAGGAGATGATATGAACTGGAGTGGAAATATAGTCACCCTCCCACACTAGCGGATGTGTCTCAGGCTTGGCCAATGTCACAGTTTTTGCATTACAATCTAAGATTGCAAAATTTGGAGAAAGCCAAGTCATACCCAGAATTACATCGAAATCAACCATCTCTAGAATAATCAAATCTACATGAGTATTGCTCCCCACAAAAGTCACAAGACAAGACCTATACACCTTCTCAACTATCACAGACTCACCCACAGGAGTTGAGACACGAATAGGCATGTCAAGCAAATCACAATATAAATCAAGACCATTAGCAAATGAGGAAGATACATATGAAAATGTGGATCCAGGATCAAATAATACAGAAGCCATGCAACCACAGATCAAAAGATTACCTGTGATAACAGCATCAGATGTCTTTGCTTCAGACCTCCCGGTGAATAGCATAACAATGGGCCCTATCACCTGTCTGCCCGTTGTCCCTACCATGTTGCGCTGCAGTAGCTCCAGCTCGCCCGCCACCCCGACTGATTTGGTGACAACCATAACCTTGGCTACCACGTCCTCCAGAATGGCGGCCTCTCCCATGACCACCTCTACCTCCGACTATTGGGGGTCTGTAACTCTGTTTTGGAAAATATCTCCTAATATGTCCAGTCTCTCCACATCCATAACAATCTCTGGAGTCAAGCATAGGTCTTTGTGAGAACGACGAAGTCTGGGGATAACCTCCAAACTCAGAGAAATGCTGACTGGTCTGCGATGGACCCCCAGCTGCAGCCTGCACTGAAGACTGAATAGGTCGGGCTGGGTAACCTCCTGAACTCTGCCCTCTGAAGTAAACCTCCCTTAAGGAACTTCTTAGATGTCGACGCCATGATGAAATCGTCTGGCTTCACCCCCTCCACCTCTATCACAAAATCCACCACTTCCTGAAAGGATTTTGCTGCAGCAGCTACCTGTAAGGCTGGGATATGCAAATCTGACCTCAATCCCTTCACAAAACGGCGAATCCGCTCTTGTGGACTGAAGCAAAGCTGGGTGGCATACCTGGATAGTGCACGAAACTTATCCTCATAAGCTGTAACAGACATCCTGCCTTGCTCTAGGCTTAGGAACTCATCTCTCCTCTTGTCCCTCAAAGTCCGGGGTATATACTTCTCCATAAATAAGCTAGAGAATGATGCCCAAGTCATAGGTAGTGCCTGTGCTGGTTGACACTCATCATACGACCGCCACCACATTTTGGCATTCCCCTGAAACTGATAGGTCACAAACTCAACACCGAATTGTTCTACTATGTCCATCTTATGTAGCAGTTCATGACAATCAAACAGAAAATCATAGGCATCCTCAGATTCAGCACCCTTGATGACTGGAGGTTTGAACTTCAAGAATTTAGTGAAAAGTTCATGCTGATCACTCGTCATTATAGACCCTGTAGTCAATCGAGGAAATGTGCCTACTTCCATTGAGGCATCCATGCGGGGAGCCACAGCAGCTGCATGTTGTACTCCCGGAACCTGAGGTGCTGGTGCTGAAAACACTGAAGGTATCTAGACCTGATCAGATAATCCGCTAAGATAAGTAAGAACCTAGTTAATCATCTCTGGGGTAGGCTGGGGCGGTAATTCCTCATCTTGAACCTGCTCGTTTTCCTCTTCTTCACCCTCTCTCACTACCTCATCAGTCGGTGGAGGAGTCATCGCCCTATTACTATCTGGACCGGGTGTTTGTCCTCTACCACTAGAGGGCGTCCTCCTGCGACCTCTACCACGACCTCTTGCCACTGCTCCTCCTAGAGCTACATCCCCAGTGGTTGACTCAGACGCACCCTGTCTTGCCGGTGTTTGTGTTGGCACAGTTGTTGCTCTAGTTCTAACCATCTGCAAAATAGAGTGAGGATGTCAGATACCAATTTGTATCACCTAGATACCAATTGGATCCAAGTAATAGCACGAAATAAAGAAAGAATGGAATTTTCCTAAAGTCCTATAGCCTGTCAAAGAAAAGTAAGGGCGTCCCCCTACCGTTCCTCAAGACTCTACTAGACTCGTTCTTGTGTGATGAGACCAACGAACCTAATGCTCTGATAGCAAGTTTGTCACGACCCAAATGAGCTGCGAGTGGCACCCACACTTATTCTCCTATGTGAGCGAACCAAAAAATCTAAACCCCAACGTTTACCAATATTTCAACCATAATGAACAAAATATAATGCGGAAGACCCAAAACTTATTAATATAACCAATAAATAAGCTTCTAAAGTTTATCAATTATTATCCCCAAAATATGGAAGTCATCACACCAAGAACATCTATCCTTAAATTTCTAAATCTAAGAGTATTTAAGAAGCTAAAATAAGTAAACAGATGGTCCCTGTCCGAACTTCAAGGACATCAAGACGTGAATAAGAGAATCAAGTCCGAGCTAGGAACAATAGCTCACCCTGAAATCTGATATGCTGGAGACTGACTAGAGTTGAGGGCAAGTTGAAGTCGATGGCACGCTTGCTGCACTCCACAAATAACAAAGAAAAAAATTACAAGTAGGGGTCAATACAAGGAACACGTACTGAGTAGGTATCATCGGCCAACTCAAAATAGAAAACAATATATACTGAATAATAATATAAAATCAACTACAATACTTAGCAGGTGGCAACAACAAGTACAAGAACCATTGGCAACAACACCAGGCACACCTATGAGGACTCAAGCCTGCACACCATACTCATTTGGGAAATAAGTTCTTCGAATTTGAGTATATTAACATAATTTAAGATTATTTCTCTTTATTATTATTGTGTCGGAACGTGACACTCCGATCCATTATTACTACCGTGTCGGAACGTGACACTCCGATCCCCTAGTACTACGTGTCAGAACGTGACACTCCGATCCCCTAATACTGCGTGTCGGAACGTGACACTCCGATTCCCTAATACTAAGTGTCGGAACGTGACACTCCGATCCATTTATCTCATTGTTTTTATTCCGTCAAGCTTTTTTCATGTCAAGGCGTCATCTTAATAGAGAGGATTTGTGATTTAAGATTCAGCAGTCTCATGATTTTAGGCCAACCACAAACCACACAATCAAACATACAACCACACCATCAAGTACATAGGAGACATTACAATATCACTCAATACATATCAATCGCTATTTAGAGTTTATCTATCAAATAGAAATAAACCATAACCTACCTCCACCGAAGAATCGTGATCAAGCAAGCTACTTCCCCAATGCCTTTTTGCTTTCCTCTTCGTTCTTTCCCTCTCGCTCGTTCGTTCTCCTTTCTGTTCTTTTTCTTTTTCCCTTTCAGATTCTTTTTACCCTAATTATCATATAATAAATTATAAAGGTGATAAAAGTAACCCACTATTTATTTTAAAGTTATCTCCTTTAACCCCCAACTAAATAAATTATTAAACTTACCCCACTAATTTCATGATTAAAATCATGAATAGTCCGAAACACCCCTTTACAACTTTTAGCGAAAGTGTGACCAAGTCGGGGTTACGCAACTTGTGACGGTCCGTCGTGTCTATGAATATTCAGTACCCAGATTTCAGAGTTGAAGTGTTTTGGAACGAAGACGCTCGACGGACCGTTGTGCCTATGACGGTTCGTCCTACCTGTCGTCGAGGGTAATGAGGAGAGCAGCAGAAGAAATTACTCAAGTATGGGACGACGGAGTCCATCATGGTCCATCGTGGACATGACGGTCCGTCGCATGATCCGTCGACCCAGTCAGTTTTTATCAAAATAATTCTACTGCTCGAACCGACTAAACAGGTTGTTACAAATATGGTTCAATATTCTTATCTTTTTTTTTGGTTTCACTTTTTATTTGTTAATTCATTTTATTTTTTATATTAGTGGAATATTTTTTATTGTATACCAATTTTTTTCTTTAATGTAATTTGATTATTTTATGTTTAATATTTTTCTCACAGTTTGAAAGAATTGCATAATGAGGAAGGTAGAAGAAGAGAAAGTGCGAGTTTGTTCAAATTGTAATACAAATTTAGGTATTGTAACTTCGCAAAAAAATTAGGTATCTTCGCTAATTTTGATTATTTTATACTGTCTTCTTTTTAAATTATTATATATTGTTATATATTTGTTGTTTTTGTACTTCTAATAGATAAATTTTATTCCTTCATGCTATTTCATGTGAAGGTGTTATTGTTTAGAGAGTCAAACAATTTTTTTTCTTTGATTTTATATTGAATAAGTATTTATCTTTACTTATTATATTTTATAAATATGTTATCATTTCTAAAAAAGGATTGAAGAATTTGTACCCGAATCAATAGTGAAATTACGTATTTTCACTTTCTTATTTTGAGTATAGGCTTAAATTGCAATAACAAAAATACGTTTCTAGTGCAACTATAGATTATTCTGCTAAATGTTTATGGTGATCAAAGTTCTTTTTATTCCTATGTTCATGAAAAACAAAATGTACTTAATCAAACAAGTTAAGATTGTATCAAGATTGACCAACACACCAATCTTTTTAAAATCTAAAAATGGCCATTTTGTTTGATATTGGCTTAATTTTTTGATTTGGTTCGTGTTATATGGATTTATTATTTATACTATGTTCATCCTATTGCATGTTAAAGTGTTATTATTTTGAGGAATCAAGCAATTTATTTTATTTTATATTTTGATTCATTCGCTATGTTGATTTGTAGAAATTTTTGTGTATACATTTTTATTTCAAAAGTTGAAGAATATATGCCCGAATTCCTAGTCAAACTAAGATTTTTTAATCTCATCACTCCATACCTTTTCACATAATTTGAGATAAACAAAGCACATATTACAAGTAAAAATTTCAAACAAAGGTACACTATTTTGACTCTAGGTTTATGTCGAATAAGTACACAACATTGTAATTTCATTAATTTGTACATATAAATGTGTGCAAAAAAATTTATATAACTTCGTATAATGCTATGTTTTTAGGCCTGATTACCAAGTGCAGGGGGTTAGAGACATATTGTCAAGTAAAAGAAGTTAATTTATGGACCGTGGATTAATTTAAAAATTAAAAAAAGGCCAACCCAAGAAATTCCCTCATGAGGATATTGCAATGAATAAAAGTCCCGACATGCTCATTGATATTCAAGTATCACCACCTCCTCCTCCTCCTGTAGTTGTTGCTGCTACAAGTTAAAGGAAAATGGACAAATAAATTTCTTCCATTGATGATGATCAGGTTTCAAATGAACACATCATATTGAGTAGAATTAATTTAAGTGGAAAAGGTAGAGATACATGTTCGGTATGTATCAAGATTTAATTGAAATGGAGGGATTGAAAAGAGAGGAACTTGAAAAGTTGGGAACTTTAAAAGTCCTCCTATTCTTTAATGAAAAGACATTTCTCCCTCATCAGTGGTTGAAAGAAAAATAAGACAGTTAAAATATAGAATACTCCTATTATTTGTTAGAAGTGTTGGAAAGAGGAACCCCCCTCGTGCCGTCGTCAATCGCTCGCTCGACTCATTTTTGGCTTCGGCTTTAGAAAATGATCGATCGAGAGATTATTTTTGGACAAAGTTTATTTTGAGTATTTATTTAAATTTATTTTTAATTAATTAAATTAAAATAATTGGCCAAAAATTTTCTATTAATTAGTTTATAACACAAATGTTTTGAATATTTAGTTGAGATTAACCGAAACGCTTCAACTTTTTATTTTATAAACCCGTCCTGACTCAGATCTGTGTGACCCATTTTAATTAAAATCCTTCCCTATTTTATTTGAATTTCCCACCGTTTGGAAATGATTGTCCTCAAAGCTTGCAACATTCAGGTACAATCATGATCGTTTTAAAGGTTGCGAACTTTCATTAATTGGCCGTGTGGATTCTGAAAGGGTTGCAACCTTTAGGAACCGGTTTCTCTTTTTTTATTAATACCATTTTTCCTTCAGAATTTTTCCTTATGGTTTTTTTTCGTCTTCTTCTTCATGTGCACAAAGTTTCTTTGTGTACTTTATTGCCGTTGAGTGGTTCACTAACACAAGAGTTTTGGGTATCAATACGTTGGTGCTTGTGATCATTCTATCCTAGGAGGGAATATTCCAAATCAAACCTCGAATACTAAAGGAGAATAATTTCCTTAAGGGGACACTGTGAATTCAGTGGCCTTGATATTTTTCTTTTCTTATTTTCCAAGTTCTCGTACGTTTACAACTTTTTTTTTATAAATTAATTTTTGTTCATCTCTCTTACTGGTTCATTAAAACTTTTGTAACTTCGTATTTTTGCAAAGTTTTGTTGGAATTAGTAATTTTGTTTTAAAATATAGATTGGCAACAATTTGAAGGAAATTATTATTTTAATATGTGTTTTTGGCGGAAGCAAAAACCTTCGTGGTTGTATACTCCTATGAGTTAAGTTATTGCTTGCTAAGACTATATCGATTTTGTTTATAAAAAATGGAAAACAACAATGTTATAGTGGTTGTTGCAGCACCAACCTGAACTGTTGTACAAAAAAATGAGAAACCATGTAAATTCTCTGGTTTGAATTTCAATGGATGGCAGCAACATGTATTTTTTCTGGCTTACCACTCTTGGTATGCAAAAAATTTACCAAGAAATAAACTCTAGTGTCTACTTCTGAAATGCCAGATAGAGAAAAAATCATGATTATTGAAGCATGGAAACAGGAAGACTTCCTATGTAAAGGCTACATTCTGAATGCTTTAGAGAATCACTTATATAATGTCTATGGTGCAATGAGAAAGATTTGTGGGATGGATTTGAGAAGAAAAAAAAGACAGAATATGCATGCCTTAAAAAGCTTGTGGTCACAATGTTTTTAGAGTATAAAATGATCGATAGTAAAACTGCTGGATCATAAGTGCATGAAATTTAACTTATTTTCTATGATCCGATTGCTGAAAATATGGTAGTAAATGAAGCTTTTCAAGTAGCTGCAATGATCAAGAAGTTGCCTCATTTATGAATAGATTTCAAGTATTATCTAAAGGATAAGCGTAAGGAAATGAAGGTTGAAGATCTTGTGATTCGGGTAAAGATTGTAACACCCACAATTTTTTTTTGACGTAAGACTTGAGCCTTTCATCGTATTGAGTAATTTTTACAATGTAATTAAAATTTTCTTAAGTATTAAGGTCATCTAGTATACTTAATACATTGAGTTCCATAAAGAATTAAATTGGAAACAACAAAAATCTAAAAAATGGAGAGTTAAGCAAAGTATGAATTTTGGATCAAATTCAAACGAACATAAATCCCAGTACAAGATGGGTTAGGTGCACTACAAGATACCATTGAAAATATATTTGAATTATCTTTCCAAAACCACCAAGTTTGCTAAATTTGGAGTTCGTATGTCACGACCCAAAACGAGCCGCGAGTGGCACCAACACTTATCCTACTATGTGAGCGAACCAACCAATCTAAACCCCAACATTTCAGTACAATATAAACAGAATATAATGCGGAAGACTTAAATCTCATTAATGAAGATCGATTAATAATTTCTAAAAACTCAAACACTTAATATTCCCAAAACTGGAAGTCATCACCACAAGAACATCTATCCTCAAATTACTAAAGCTAAGAGTATCTAAGAAACTAAAAAAAAATAACAGCTAGTCTATGCCAGAATTTCAAGGCATCAAGACATGAAGGAGAAGATCCAGTCCAAGCTAGAAGCATTAGCACACCCTGAAATCTGGTGTGATGAAGACTGACTAGAGTTGCGGTTGAGTTGAAGACGATGGCACGTTTGCTGCACTCCACAATTAACAAAGAAAACAAACACAAGTAGGGGTCAGTACAAAGCACAAGTACTGAGTAGGTATCATCGGCCAACTCAAAATAGAAAACAGTATATATCAGATAATAACATAAAACCAACCAAATACTTAACAGGTGATAGCAACACACATAAGAATCATTTGCAACAACACCAATCACATCTATGAGGACTCAAGCCTCCACACCATACTCATTTGGGAATTAGTTCTTTAGATTGAGTATATTAGCATATTTCAAGATTCATTCTCTTTACTATCCTGGTGTCGGAACGTGACACTCCGATCCACATACTATCCAGGTGTCGGAACGTGACACTCCGATCCATATACTATCCTGGTGTCGGAACGTGACACTCCGATCCATATACTATCCTGGTGTCGGAACGTAACACTCCGATCCATATTCTATCCTGGTGTCGGAACATGACACACCGATCCATATGCTATCCTGGTGTCGGAACGTGACACTCTGATCCATATACTATCCTGGTGTCGGAACGTGACACCCGATCCTCTAATCTCATTACTTTAGTTCATCAAGCCTTATTTTATACCAAGGCATCATCATTAACAAAGTAAATTTAAGATTCAAGATTCATTGCCTCATCTTCTCAATCCATTACAATTACATAATCATATCATGCAAGCACACAATTAAGCATATAGAAGACTTTACAATATTACCCAACACATATCATTCGCTATTAAGAGTTTACTATGAGATAGTATAAACCATAACCTACCTCCACCGAAGAATTGTGACCAAGCAATCTACTTTCCCAAAGCTGCGTTCTTCTTCGTTTTCTCTCTCTCTTGATCGTTCGTTTTCTCCCTCTCTTTGTTCTTTCTATTTTTCTTATTCAAACCCTTTTTCTTTTACCCTAATTAGCATATAATTAAGTATAAAGATGGTAAAAGTAACCCACTATTTATTTCAAGGTTGTCCCCTTTAACCCCCAAGTAATTGAATTATTAACATTAACCCACTAACTTTATAATTATAAGCATGAAATAGTCCAAAACGCCCCTTAAAACATTTAACAGAAATCCGACCCAGTCAGGGTTACGCAGCCTGTGACGGCCCGTCGTGCCTGCGATTGTCCGTCCTGCTGCTTCCTTCACAAAGTTCAGAGACTCAATTCATTAAAGAGTCTGTGACGGCCCGTCAGGTCTGCGACGGTCCGTCCTACCATTTTGTCGCGAAGTTCAGAGAGTCGATCTCAGTACCCAAATTTCTAAATTCTAAGTGTTTTGGAACGAGACCCCCTCGACGGTCCGTCGTGCCCATGACGGCCCGTCGTGAGATCCGTCGACTCAGAGAGTTATTACCAGAAATACTCTACTGCTCAAAACGACTAAACAGGTCATTACATCGTATGAGTGAGATATGACCTTTTAAAGTTAGGCTGTCTAGTTAAGGAAAGTTAGCCGAAAATAGTTAGGCGTATTTTGGTTCTTTCCTTACCCAATCAGGTTTTATTAATTTTAGTCATATTTTAAGGTTATAATCCTTTTAGGTTCATTTTTATAATCCAAAAATACGCATAGGGTTTTAGTTTAGAGTTCAGGAAGAGGCAAGAAGAGAAAAGAAGAGAAAAGAGGAGAATATCAAGCGTTCGTCAAGATTCTTACATCTTGTTAAAGAATTTTAACATGGGTCTAATACCTAAGAGGTATGTAAGCTTCCATAGTGTTGGTTTAGTTCACCGACATGTCAATCATGTATTTTTTTCAGCGTTCATGCTTAAAGTTTAAATATTAGAGTTCTTGATGAGTTCTTGAAAGATGTTCTTAAAGTTCATTATAAGTCTTGTTGTGTAGGAACTATGATAATTTTTTTGGGATCAAATTGAATAACTTTAGTGTTTTTTCAAGTATATTAGAGTGTAGTTAAGTTATGTAATCGAATCTAAGTGATTGGGGAAGAAACCGTTCGAATTTACGCGGTTTAGGGAGAGAAAACGAGCAAAAGTGCTTGGCAGAAATTCAGGGTAAGGGCCTAGCGCGGTGCGCCTACAAGAGCGCCCCAAACCCATCTCTGTCCATCAAGGGTTGGATCTCCTCCCCATCAATAGCCCCAAACCCATCTCTGTGCTTTTTTAAAGTGTCGTTTCATTCCTTTTAGATTCTAACTATTCTAAGCTACTTCTAAACACCTAAAATCAGTCCTAAAATCATCATAACCTTGAATTCATAATTCAAATTCAAGGTAGAGTTGAGAGTTATGCTTTTGAGGATTATTTCAAACGTTCTAAGAAACTCTTTCTAAGTCCAATTGATGAGTCTTCTACAACTTCTTGTAACTTATTTCAAGACTCAATTAAATTAATATGAGTATGAAGGGAATTTATTCATGACCTTATAATCATGAGATCCTCCATTTCATGAACCAAAACTCTTGAATTCATAATTAACATTCAAGAGAGAGTTAAGAGTAGAGCTCAAGAAAGCCTTTAAGTTCAATTGTGAATTCTTTTAGATCCATCATTGATTGAACTAAATTTGAGGAACTAAATGGGAGAATGAGAAGATTCATATACATGAGTCCATGTATTTATGTAGATGTTTGAGTCATGTTGTTTCATGCCAATAATTCTGCATGAACTTCGCAAGTTGAGCATCCTTCAAATAAGTAGGATCTTCAAGTTCTAAGCCTTTAAGTATTGAGTTCGTTGTTCATCTTTGAGATTAATTCCTAATCATGTGATTATTACATGTTACCTATGAACTCCTTAAGTGAAATTGTTCATGCCAATAATATCACATTGACCACATAAGTCGAACATTCTTGAGAGAAGAAGTGCCTTTGAGTACTCGAGTTGAGTAGTTCATGTTCACAATTCCCCATGAACCCTCCATAATGAAAATCATGGAATCATCCATAAACATTAGAGCATGATACTTGAATCCATACTCCAATTAAAGGAAGTTAATCGCCAAGTCTTAAAGTTAAGAAGCAAGTCAAAATAAATTTATAAAGTTTTCTAAGTCTTTCACAAACATTTTCACTTTGTTTTAAAAGACTTAAAGTTCAAGTCAAGAAAGAGTAAAGAGTTGAATTTGTTTCAAAAAAGCCATGTGGAAACTAAGTATTCCCTAATAGTTAAGTTTAAAGTAAGCAAAGAGTATCAAGTTAAGTTCACTTCTCAAGAGTTATAAGAGAGCTAAGTAGTCCTTAAGAGTTTTAAAAAAATGTTTTCAAACTTTTCAGAATGAAGGGAAGCTAGACTTCCGCTGATTCTATGGCTAGTTTTAATAGATGAAAGAGGAAAGTATGATTTCCAAGAGATCTTTTTTAAAGCTAAGTTTTGAGAACTATCTCAATTCACAGAAACAATATGTTTTAAAAACATAAGATCAAGTGTATATCTATAACTCAAATCTCCATGTAAACCATGTCTCCATCATGGGAAGAAAAAGGTCATACTTTTTAGATGAACCCTCTTCGTAGTTTACTAGCGGATCAATTAGGCAGTTTACGTCCTATACCCTAGAAAAATTAGGATGGCAGTGTAGCATGGGTTGAGTAACGATGTATCATCACTATAGCTTTGAAGTGATGGTTGTCGGTTAGAGAAGCTCCTACAGAAGTTGTAGTACATCTATGTACATCAATTATTGTATTTTCATATAGATTTCAGAGTTATGTTGTATCTTTGTTATAAGCATAGAGTTGACATAATGTTTTGAAACATCTTTTCTTTATATTTCATGAGTTTTAAACTTCTTTTTATTTAAATCAGTTGATTTAAGTATCTTGAGTTGGGTATTTCGACTTCAGTACCTAAAGTTGAGTATCTTGAGTTTCTTTACTGAGTCAACTTTCATATATTTGAAGTTGAGTATCTAATATTTGAGTTGAATATCTAATATTTAAGTTAGTATCTTATACTGGATCATAAACACGAGTTTCGTTGGTATCACGTGGACCTCGAGTTAGCTATGGTGAGCCTCCTTTCTTCCAGAGGATTCCATTTACTTTCAGCAGTTAGAAGGTCGTGGGTTTGTCCCGACTTGCATCTTTATTAGTTTGAGGCTTCATAGATAGTCAGTATAGTCGAGGATTCTGTATTATTCATTTATTTTGTGAAATGTTTTAAAGTCTTAAGTTGCCTATTATATGATGAGTTTAATACATTATTTTATTACACTTTTTCATTTTAGTTAAAGCTTTGTAAAGTTGAGTTTATTTAATCTTATTTCAGTTTTAAGCTTTTGCATGTTTATGTTAGTCTTCCTCTTGTAGTCATGCAGGGTGAGGGTTCTCTTGGGAACCAGCAATGGTCTTTGAGTGCCCGCCACGACCAAGGTGTAGACTCGGGTCATGACAGGTATGAGAGAAAAAATATAAGTGTCCTAGAGTGTCTATGAAGCCGTGTCAATAGGATCTTATTTATGGTCGTGAGGTCCCCACTTCTATGAATGAGGTACTATAGGAATTTAGGAGAATTTTCCCTTCTTTCATACTCTTTATCATGCATAAGATCTACGTCATACAGATCTATTCTAACTGATGCGTTCTCAGATTCATTTAACTACCCATCGTACTAGAGGTCACTGAAAAGTAAATTTAAAGATCCTTATGGATGAGTTGTTCTTAGCAAGAGTCTTGAGATAGGCACGACATTCTAGAGGGGCTTAACAGAAGTCCATGAGTAAGTGAAGTGTTCAATATCAAAGAAATGCACCAATTTTCTTTTGAATCGTGCATTTGAGCTAAAAGTGAGTTGTACTCTTTCCTTTAAGCCTTGATTCGTCTAAGTCCTTTTTTCAGAAGTACGTTTAGAGCTTGGGTATGATTTTCACCCGAAAGAGTAGAATGAGTTATGAGATCATGAGTAGGACTAGTGAAAGAGCCATTGTTAGAGGAAAGTTTGCATAGATTTAGTAATCTAAGTATGGGATATGGTGTTATGACAAACTATGTTACTATAGTAATGTACCTAGTAAGTTAGTAATGATAAGTTTTCCTTCTCTGGTAGACTATGAAGTGAAGAGTTGTGAAAAGGTCAAGATAGGAGGTAAAGTAAGTATTGCAAGTCAATACGAGTTAGAATATACCTTAACTAAAAAGGGATTATGATAATTTGTCACTGTGTTCATAATGATCATGTGGTGAGTGGTGAAAATATATATATATATATATATATATATATATATATATATATATATATATATATATATATATATATATATATATATATATAATGTGACAGATTAATCTTGTCTTATGGATTTTGAAAGGAGAACCTCATGGTATTCAGAGGATAATAGAGTTATTTGAGAGATAATATGAAGTAAGTGATTAAGCAGTACTTTTGTGAAGTTGAATGTGATGGTAATTCGGAGTATGCAGACTGAGAGGTATGTATTGACTAAATGTCATGAAGTCCTAGTGGGCAAGTGTTTCCAAATTGACATAGTAGTAATGAGTTATTGGATAGTAAGTGAGCAATCGTATTTACATTCGGGATTTGTAATACACATTAAGCTTGAATTTGAGATGAGTTTCATGATCAAAAGAATGATAACATGAGGGTGATGAGGTCATTCTTGGGAGTTGATCTGGTAGACTTGAAATAGTGCAGGTGAATAATTGAGATGTTGCAGCAATGTATGGGAGTACTACAAGTGAGATACCCAAACCTTTAGATAAGGGAACTGAAGTGAGGCTACTTCATAAGAAAAATAGAACATTAAAGAGAATGTACACCAAATGGAGATGTAGAATAGGTCCATAGCTTACAAGTGTAAATTATACACTTAAGGGGGAGATGATAAGATGATAAATCAAGTCAAGTGTTGAGAATTTCTGGAGTTGTTATATTACTAACCCTGAATGTGGTTTTTTTAAAGATTAGGTGGATCCGTGAGATGAGCAAGGTGGCGATATAGAGTAATAGTGTTGGGATGAGATTCCAATAAAGAGGTATAGAACAAGAACCTAACGATTTCGGTCAAGCTTTAATATATTGATAGTGTACCATTTGAAGTAAAACTTAGTAAGAGCAAACCATCTTATACCCCATTCAGTCGTCATTCGAGGACGAATGATCCCAAGGGCGAGATAATGTAACAACTCGGAAAATTTTTTAAGCTACGACTTGAATCGTTCATCATAAAGAGTGATTTTTAGAAAGTAATTAAAATTTTGCTTAAGTATTAACATCAGTTCACTAGATTTAATACTTTGAGTTCCATAAATAAATAAATTGGAAACAACAAAAACTGAAAATTGCAGAATTAAGAAAAGTATGAGTTTCTGGATGAATTCAAAAGACCATAAATCCCAGTATAGGATGATTTAGGTGTGCTACGAGATACCATTATATATGTACTTGAATTATCTTTCCAACGTTTACGAGTTTGCTAAATTACTAGCTCGTATGGGTTAGATATGACCTTTTAAAGTTAGATTGTGCAGTTAGGGAAAGTTAGCCGAAAATAGTGCGGAGTATTTTGGTCCTTTCCTTACCCAATCATGTTTAATTCTTTTTTAATTAAATTTTAAGGTTATAATACTTTTAGGTTCAGTTTCATAATCCAAAAATATACTTAGTGTTTTAGTTTAGAGTTCAAGAAGAGGCAAGAGGAGAAAAGTAGAGAAAAGAGTAGAAGATCAAGCGTTCGTCGAGATTCTTGCGTCTTGTTGCAGAATTTCGACATTGGAATAATCCCAAAGAGGTATATAAGCTTCTATAGTATTTTTTTATTTCACCCACACAATAATTATGTATTTTTTCACTGAAATTGCGTGCTTAAAGTTTTAAGATTAGAGCTCATGATGAGTTCTTGAAAGTTGGTCTTAAAGTTCATTCTAAATCTTGTTGTGTTGGAGTTTTGATGATTTATTGGGATCAAACTGAGTAATTTTAGTTTTTTTTCCCGATATATTATAGTGTAATTAATTTAATTAATCGAATCCATGTGATTGGGGAAGAAACTGTTCGAATTTAGGCGATTTAGGGTGAGAAAATGAGCAAAAGTGATCAGCAGAAATTCTGGGTTTGGCCCTGGCGTGGCGCGTCAACCAGAGCGACCCAAAACGTCGCTGTCCGTCGAGGGTTGGGGATCCACGCCAGCCATTGCCCCAAGATCATCTGTCCAGTCCAGTTTGCCGTTTGAGTTCTTTTGAGGTGCACCTTCATTCTTTTTCGACTCTGACTAATCTAAGTTACTTTTAAACACCTAGAATCATTGCTAACATGATTGTAACCTTTAATTTATAATTCATATTCATGTCAGAGTTGAGTGTTAAGTTTTTCAGGATTCTTTCAAACGTTCTAAGAAACTATTTCTGAGTCCAATTGATGATTCTTCTACAACTTCTAGTAACTTGTTTCAACACTCAAGCATGTTAGTGTGAGTATGAAGAAAATTTATCATGACTATACCTTGTCATCATGACATACTCTATTGTGATGAACCAACACTCTTGAATTCATAATTTACATTCAAGAGAGAGTTAAGAGTAGAGTTCAAGAAAGCCTTTAATTTCGATTGTGAATTCTTTGAGATCCATCATTGATTGAACTATGTTTTGAGGAAGTAAACGGGAGAATGAGAAGATTCATATACACGAGTCCATGTAATTATGTAGATCTTTGATTCAAGTTGTTTCATGCCCATAATTAAGCATGAACTTCGCAATTACGACATCTTTCAAATAATTAGGATCTTCAAGTTCTAAGCCTTTAAGTGTTGGGTTCCTAGTTCATCATTGAGATTGATTCCTAATCATGTGATTATTACATGTTACCTATGAAGTCCTTATATTAAATTGTTCATGCCCATCATTTCACATGGACCCCAAAAGTCAAACAATCTTGAGAGAAGAAGTGCCTTCGAGTTCTCAAGTTGAGTAGTTCATGCTCATGATTCCTCATGAACCCTCCAAGTTGAAAATCATGAAATCATCCATAAATATGAGATCATGAGACTTGAATCGATACTCTAATTCAAGGAAGTTAAGAAGCAATTCAAAGTAAAGTTATAAAGTTTTCTAAAGTCTTTCACAAATGTTTTCACTTTGTTTTAAAAGATTTAAAGTTCAAGTCAAGAAAGAGTAAAGAATTGAGTTCATTTCTCAAAAGCTATAACGGAACTATGTAGTCCCTAAGAGTTAAGTTACATGTAATCAAAAAGTATCAAGTGGGGTTCACTGCTCAAGTGTTATAAGGTAACTAAGTAGTCCCTAAGAGTGTTAACAAAATGTTTTCAAACTTTTGAAAATGAAGGAAATCTAGACTTCCAAAGATCCTATGGCTAGTTTTTATAGAAGAAAGAGAAAACTATGATTTCCAAGAGCGCTTTCAGAAGCTATGTTTTGAGCACTAATCTTAAATCACAGAAAAAATATGTTTTAAAAACATAAGAGCCTATGTATATATTTTTTTTCCCTGGGAGTTGTATTGAGCACCGATGTGGGGATGCGAGTTCAGATAACTCAAGTCTCAATGTAAACCATGTAGCCATTATGGGTAGAAAAGGGTCATTCTTTCTAGATAATCCCTCTTCATAGTTTATTAGCCTATCCATTAGGCAGTTTAGGTTCTATACCATGTCAAGGTTAGAATGGGAGGGCCGCGGTGGGCCGATTAACGATGTATCATCACTATATCTTTTAAGTGACGATCGTCGATTACGTGAATACATAAGTTATTGTATTTTTATATGCATTTCAGAGTTATGTTGTATCCTTGTTATACGCACAGAGTTGACATAATGTTTTTAAATAGATTTTATTTATATTGCACTTTTTTAAAACTGATTTATATTGAATGAGTTTAGTTAAATATCACGAGTTAGGTATTTCAAGTTAAGTACCTTAAGTTGAGTTTCTTGAGTCTGTCTGTGCTTCTCTCAATCAAGTATCACATCTTTGAAGTTGATTATCTAATCTTTGAGTTGAATATCTAATCTTTGAGTTGAGTATCTTATTATTGCTTTGAGTTGAACTGAAAAGAGGTAAGTATGTTGCCTTTTTATTAAAGTATCAAGTTTATGTTATGACTTTGAATTCCCTTTAGATGCTCGTACATTCCACGTACTGAGCCAATTGGCCTACAACTTCTCATGATGCAGATACATGTATACTGGATCATTCAGAGGAGTTTTGTTGATATCACAAGGACTTCAAGTTAGATATGGTGACACTCCTTTCTTACGGAGGATTCCATGTATTCAGAGTTTTTCATTTGAGTTAAAGCTTTGTAAAGTTTAGTTTATTGAAGATTTTTTCAATTTTAAGATTTTGCATGCTTAAGTTAGTCTTCCACTTGTAGTCAGCCAAGGTGAGGGTTCTCTAGGGGACAAACAATGATCTTTGAGTATCGGTCACGTCCAACGTGTAGACTTCGGTCATGACAAAGATTGAGCAAGATAACAAAACAGCCAAAAAAAGGAGTCCGTAAGAGTTAAGCAATGATTCTAGTTAATATTGTTTAAGAAGCTCCTACCAAAGAAAAATTGAGAAAGAAGTCCAACGGACAGATGTCAGAAGAGGCCAAGAAGAAATTCAAAAGAAACTATTACAACTCTGGTAAGGCTTGTCAAATGTCTTGTGATTGTCGTGCTCCGAGAAAGGACATAGAAAAAGACAAAGGCAAAGGCAAAAGTCAAGCAAACATCATGGAAGAAATGGAAGATGCCCTTAGTAGGAAATCCCCAGGAGTTTTTTCTTAACTCAGGTGTCATTCGACCTATTAGCTCTATGAAAGAAGCATTTTAAACGTACACTCTTGCTGAGTACGATGAAGATTTGTTCATGGAAAACACAACAACAACAACAAGGATTGTAGGAATTGTGAAAGTAATGTTTAAATTGACATCCACCAAGGTATTGACTTTGAAACGTGTTCTACATGTCCCTACTATTAGGAAGAATTTAGTTTCTGCTACACAACTCGTTAAGAATGGGTTTGAGTGTGTCCTAGTTTGTTATAAAGCTGCAATAAGTAAGAATTCGATGTTCATAGGAAATGTCTACCTCAATGAGGACCTTTTAAAAGTAACTCTCACTTGGAATATGCCTGAGTATTGAGAAGTTTGATGTATATTATGAATTGTACATGACCAGATTTAGCATGTGCTTTAGTAAACTAATTCGGTTCATTAGTAATCCTAATCAAACTCACTAGATGACAATGAATAGTTTGTTGGGGTATATGAAACATACACAACACTATGCATTGCATTATATTAAATATCCTGTTGTGACTAAAGGATATAGTGATGCAAATTTGATCATGGGGTCAAATGAAGTAAAACCCAGAAGTGGTTATGTGTTGCACTAGGTGGAGGAGCATGTCTCATGGAAATCGTCCAAACAGACATGTGTCGCTCGCTCCGATAAGGCTGGTGAAGAAGCTTAATGCCTCCGGAATTTACTAGAGGATATTCCATTTTAGCCCAAACCATTAGACCTATTTGCATACATTGTGATTGTCAAACAACAATAGGTAGGGCAGGTAGCATCATGTACAATGATAAGTCTCATCATATATGACAGAGACATAAAACTGTAAGACCACTTCTCTCTAATGTAATTATCACAATTGACTATTTAAAGTTAAGTGATAATGCGTAAGGTCCACTAACAAAAGGATTAGTGAGAGAGGTATTTGAAAGATCATCTAAGGGAATGTCTTTACGGATTAGGAAAAGTCAGCAGGACTATAAATGTATCAAGAAGACTGGATATCTCAAGAGCTAGATTCAAGGAGAAAAAAAACGCTGTGAGTAACAGTTCAATATTGTCAATAAACTCAAACCATTCTCATTATGAAAACAATGTTCAGGAACAAGATTAAGACTTTTAAGACTTTTTAATGAGTTAATAAAGATTTTGGTTTTTGATGATTTGCTAAGTTTGAAAAATTTAACTAAATAGTGTATCTACGAGATAACACGGTTAGAAATCACCTATGTGACTGTGAAGTGTAAGCTGCTTCAAAGAGAATTTTATGTAAAGACTATTCTCTATACACTCATGAACCCATGAGTCTTTCATGATCAAACGAACATAAAAGTAAGAGCCATAAATAGTAAAGGGTTAATTGTGTGACATATAAATGTCTCGGTATACACCAAAGCTCGACGGTTCAAAGATATTGCATATACCGATTGACCGAGTATATTCGACATATCTTCACTGTGGAAAGTCCAAGGGAAAACCTACTTATCTTGATGTAATAAATCCTTGCCTGTAAAGTACATATTTGTCCATGCATTCCGATGTTATAACCATTCCCCATTAATGAGGGGAATTGTTGCATCTGTAGCAAGAATTAATGGGAATTGAAGGAAATGAAAAGAGAGGAACTTGAAGAGTTGGGAACTTGAAAAGTCCTCTTATACTTTATTGAAAAGACATTCGTCCCAAATTGGTGGAAAAATGAAAAATAGGAAAGTTTAAATGTAAAAACACTACTATTAATTGTTAAAAAGGTTGGAAAGAGGGACCCCGCTCGTGTCTTCATCGTCATCACTCGCTCGGCTCGGCTTCAACTTTGGCTTTAGAAAATTATCGAGAGATTAATTTTTGGACAAAGTTTATTTTAATTATATACCTATTGGTTTAATTAATAAACTAAATTATTTTAAATGGTCAAAATGTGTTCAATTAATTAGTTGATAACATAAATTTTTTCAATTATTTAGTTTAGATTAACCGAAATGTTTCAACTTTTAGTTGATTAACCTGCTCGACTCGGATTTGCATGACCCATTTTATTTAAAATCATTCCGGGTTTTATTTTAGTTTCCCACCGTTTAGAAATAACAGTTCTGAAAGGTTGTAACTTTCCTGAACAGCCAGGACCATTTTAAAGGTTGCAAACTTTCATTAATTGTCGTGTGGATTCTGAAAGGTATGTAAACTTTCAGAACCTGTTCCTCTTGCCTATAAATACCATTCATTCATCAGATTTTTTCCTTATGATTTTTTTTCTATCTTCTTCTTCTACTTCTGTACAAAGTTTCTTAGCGTACTTTGTTGCTCTTGAGTGTTTCACTGACACAAGAGTTTTGGGTATCAATACGGTGGTGATTAAGATCACTTTATCCTGGAAGGACATATTTCAAATCAAACCTCGTATACTAGAGGGACATAATTTCCTTAAGGGGACACTGTGCATTTAGTATCCTTGATCTTTTATAGTTCATATTTTCCAGATTCTGGTACGTTTACAAATTTTATTTTTTTTATAAAATTAATTTTTGTTCATCTTTCTTACTGGTTCATTAAAACTTTGGTAAATTTGTGTTTCTGTTAAGTTTTGTGGCAATCAGTAATTTTGTTTTACAACAGATTGGCTATATAGAGGTAGAGGAAGAGTGTGTTCATTCAAAATTTGATGACCAACAACAAGTGGTGTAGTATTTAATATAGAAGAAATCGATTCCTCAATTCTCCTTGAGCTTGTAGAAACAACAAGAGGAGGAGGGGATGGTGAATTATCAATGAGCATGTCAGCAATATCATTAATATGAATATCCTTAGGACCTAACATTTAAGATTCACTTTTATTGGATTTTTCTATTAGTCCAAGGTCAATTAATTTTCCTCTTTTATTTGAGAATATGTTTCTGATCCATTACATTTGGCGATCAGGCATTAATATTAAACATTATAAGGAACTATAATATGTGAAATTATAAGACTTGAAACTGTGAAGTTGAATACATATTCTTTAAATTTAAAAAATAAAATGTGTATAGATTTAAAGACAACAACGAAAAGTACTCCAATTAAACATAGCTAATGATTCAACATTTGTTTTTTAAAAATACTGTTGGACACCAAAAAGAGTAACACAGTAACATAAAATACTATGGAGGGAGTATAAACATTGTATCCAAAACATAATAAGCTAATTTTTTTACTTTAAGAATCTAGAACCCTTAAAAATAAAATGATAGATCCACCTCTACCGTTGTAGTGACATAATTTCTCTTGTTAAGGACATCTAAACTAGTTGTGTTTCTGTACTGCTTCTTGCCACATAATAGGATTAATTAGCCAGGTACAAATAGATCAAATTTTTAAAACTAAAAATACATTTTTGAAAATTACACCAATTGCAAGTCAATATAGTGAATAATTTAAAATATATGATTTTTTTGAAGAAAACTATAAGTTAAAGAAAATATTATTTTACTCCCCAAATATAGCTTTATCTGTTCAACTTTATGAATACAATTTTTATACTTATAATGTAAAAATTACTTGGTGAAAACAAAAAAAAAATTAACACTATGTCTAAGAATTAAGAATATTTTACGTGGAGAATAATATATACCTGATTTTTTGCAAGGGGCAATACCTAAATCCACACTGCATTATGGACAAATATTCCATTTTTAGTTTAATATCTTACTCGTTATGCATTTCTTGCAAACTGTTAAAATATATTAAACATAAATAAATAAAATTTCATAGAAAATATTCATTAAAAAATAAATTAATTGTTCATGTAATGAATTAAAAATGAAAACTGAAAAGAGCAAATAAATTTTTAACCATATTAAAACAAATTGATCACACAAGAAAGTTACTAAATAAATATATGAATAAACTGTTTAATCAAGAAACATAACACATACTAAGTTAATTTATAAAAGATACGGAGCACATAAACCTTGCAAATGACAAATTCTATTGGAATGAACTAAAAAAAGTAAATTATTTTGGAATATATACATGAGGTCAAAGGGATGCTAGCTAAATTGGTAGGACTATAATTTAATGTAACCGTAAACCCTAAGGTAATCTATATAAACGTCATTAAAAGAGTTGAGAAAAAAACTCTAAATCGTGAGGAGAATGGCGAGAACTAGTTATTGGGAGGTTCATTTTTTGTTTGAGTGATGTTCATAAATTATTTGAATTTGTGATTTCATGATCTTTAATTTGTAAGATGTTTAATATTTTTTGCACCGTTTCAACTGTTATTAAAACATGATCTTTTTCGTTCAGGTATATCTGTAACGACTTGTTCCTGTCGTTATAGAAATGCCATCAGGGGAAAATTGGAGTCGGAATAACTTTTTAGTAGTATTTGTATATTCCCAACCTTGTCCAGCTTTGAAGGAAATCCGAGTCACTAACGTGTAGAGAAATCTTGTATCAATCGGTTGAACCATTTATGATTTTCATTACATGAGTATTTAGATAACTAGTTAACATACCCATACAACTTAAAATAATTGAATTGTATTTTCTAGATCTATGGAAATCAAACATAGCGTAAAAGGTATTTTCCTGAGCATCGTGGGTTAGATATGTGTTGTAATAAATGAATTTCAGAATACTTTAAAAAGCTCTCTCGTTATGTTTGTGATGTTATTGTAGGATCTTTGTCACTATGGTGGGGCTAATACATCTCGTTTTGGGTGTTGTGGCGGCTGCGACGAAACTGAAAAATCCCGCTTTTGTTGGAACTTGAGTCGCTCTAGCGCCACTACTACACCGGAATGACGGCCTCTTTGGTGTGCCAGACATGACTCACTGTCGGTAATAAAACCCTAAGCGACCTTCTTTTACACTTTTTGATTTTTAGAGCTAAGGAATGACCCTAGCAAATTTCTACTCGTTTTCACCATTTTTGAGGCTAAATGTAAGCTTTTTCACTCCCTGAATCAATTTGTCGATCCTTAGAATATAATATAATGGGTTAATAATGATGTGAAAGGGTTTTTTTATGGATTCTATAGGGGAGAAATCCTTAATTTGTTAGTTGGGATCATGGGTTTTATTTAGGACCCAAAGAATTGCTATAATTTTCAGTAATTAGTGCTTGTTTGTTGATTTCTGTGTTACTATGAATGTTTTAGACCAAGAACAAGCAGAACAAATTCAGAAAATAAATGATCAAGTTTCTTACGATTTCAAGATTTTTCGAGGTAGGTAATGATTGTGATTTTATGTTTGTGTGGTGTATGCATTTTCTTGATTAATTGTTATACTTGTATATGTGTGAATGTTAGTTGAAAAGATATAGATGAATGATGTTTCAATGGAATCATTATATATATGTATGATCTTGATAACAATCTTGTGATTGTGATTGTGGTATATGTTTTGGATCCGCTACAACATTCCAGCACAAACTTAGATCGGATTGTCACATTGCCGCAAAACTTTGGATCGGATTGCAACGTTCAGACATAACTTTTAATTAAATTTCAATGTTTTGGCATAATATTTGATTTTATTTCCACGTTCTGACATAGATATGGTATCGGATTACCATGTTATGGTAGGCTAATTATTTGGGTTGGGGTTCCACGAGAGGACCAATGATGTGATGATAAGTGTTAAATGTGTTGTTTATTATTCGTGTTAAAATTTTTATATATGTTGATATACATCCACGTGATTATAATGTTACTTGAATTTTTTATGTAACTCTAGTGGGATAGCCGACTGATCTTATTAGTATATTATGATTGTGTACTGATATTGCACTTGCTCCTATTTTTGTTGAGCACAATACATCTTGATGCGACTATTGACAGACCTCGCTTACATGATCGGTAGTCATTGCTTAGAATTAAAGGGTGATCCCATTATCTTGGGCTTCCATAAGATTTTCATTTATCTATGTCCTCCATTTTCAGACTTAGACATTTGTTCTAGTTTGTTGAATAGTTCATTAGTTTGAGGATGTATCCTTGCTTGTTTAGACTTATAGTTCCTGTTAGATTTTTATGTACATTTACTTTGAGATACTTAGGGATTTCAATTTGGCATTTTTTTAATTAATTAACTTGCTTCTGTCACTTAATTGTCTCAATTTTTGTTAGTTCCTTCGTTTGGTTTGTAGTAGTTGTTCACCCACTGGAGGGTTCCTGTGGGTTTCAATCACGACGGTCTGGGTCATAAAAAAGTTTGTATAAGATCCTAGATTCTTTGATCTCGATGTACTAAAAAGAGTCCAATAGAGTCTCGTAAAATTGTATGAGGGCGCTTTTACTTTTCTTTGAAAGGCTATAGGGTTTTGTGAAATCTCTATATTTTTTTCTCTTTTCTCCTTTCATTCTATACCTTTGTTCCAATTGATATCTATGTGACACAAATTGATATCTAACCTCATTTGCTCTTTCATTTGCAGATGGTTAATATAAGGTTCAATAGTTTTCATTCTGCAGCTCTCGTCAATGCTCCAGCTGTGGAATTTGCAGTAAGAAGTTGCAGTCGAAGCAGTGGTAGAGGAAGATCTAGGGATAGAGGTGTGGGAGAGTAGTTCCTTCTGGAATCGAGGTACCGGTTAGCACTGCTCTTAGAAATGAGATCCCACCAGTCAATAATAAGGATATAGAAAAGGATATTAAGGTTGAGATGTTGAGGAGAATAGACAAGAGGAAGAGGTAACAACACAGATTATGGTTGTTCCCCCCTCCGATCCGCGGTTTGCTAAACAAATATGTGCCTAGAACTTTGAGAGATCGCAAGAAATATGAGTTCATGGACTTAGAGAAAGGTGGTATATTTTTGGCTTCTTATTATGCCAAGTTCCATGCTTTTTCTAGATATGCTACGCAGTTTATGAATACGGAGGAGGAGAGGATCTGATTATTTATTTGGGGATTAAATTCTGAGTTGCAATTATTATCTGTTCATATGACTTCTGCAGGGAGGAGATTTAATGATGTGACTTCTGCAGGGAGGAGCTTTAATGATGTGACAAAATATGTAAAGATAGCTGAAGGGGTGAGAAAAAAAGGGTCAGGCTAAGGAGTTGGGTAAGAGAGCCAATAATTTCGGTGCTCATATTCTAAAGGATCCGATCGACCAATGTTGTCAGCAAAGACAATTAAGTCTTCAATGCTCGCCTCTACAGGAAAAATACTCAGGGACTCAATCATATAATTTTTAGGATAGTCAATGACCCTCGCCTTTGACGGGTAAATTACCATCCTGTGATCGTATTTGTATAATTCTTGAGAATTTTGACATATGACGAGAGATATTTATTTCACCCATCAGCATTTACTAGACTCTAAAGAGCACCCATCTAGAGCAGTGGTACCCATGTGGAATGGTAATAATGGTAGATAAATCCACAAGGTGGTCGAGGAGGTAAGCAGTGAAGTCGTCGAGGTAGAAGAAATAGTGGTGAAGGCACAGGAAATGTGCAAGAAGGCTGGGAAGTATCTTGTTAAGACGATATGGTTAATTGATATGCTTTTCCGGGCAAAACATAGGTAGAGGCTTCTAATGCGCTGATCACAGTTATTATTCTTGTATGTGATCGGATGGCTAATGTGTTGTTTGATTCGGTTTCTACTTATTCTTATGTATTCATGAGATTTGATTCCAAGTTTTATATTATTTGTGATGTGCTTGATGCCCCTATTTATGTTCTACCCCTAGTGGAGAGTCAGTCATAGTTACCCATGTATATCATGTTTGCCCTATTTTGTGTATGAAATATTAGACTTGGGCTGATTTTGTGATTTTGCATATGATTGACTCTGACATACTCTTAGGTATGACTTGGCTGTCCCTTCCTATTATGTTGTGCTTAATTTTAATACTAAGTCCATAACTCTAGAAATTTCGGGAAGTGAAAAATTAGAGTGGGGTGCGGAGTACAAGACTAAGCAAGCTAATATTATATCCTTCATTTAGGCTAGTAAATTAGTAGATCATGGATGTTTGGCTTATTTGTCTCATATAAGGTATTTTGAGATTGAGGCTCCCTCTATTAAATCTATTCTTGTAGTTTCCGAATTTAGTGAAGTGTTTCCCAATGACTTATTTAGTGAAGTGTTTCCCAATGACTTACATGGCATGTCTCCAGATGAAGATATAGATTTTTGCATTGATTTAGACCTAGTATGTGCTCCATTTCGATCCCTCCATATTGCTCGTCTACGGCATAATTAAAAGAGCTTAAGCCTCAAATCCAAGAGCTTCTTTATAAGGGAATTATTTTCCCTATTGCTTCCCAATGGGGTGCTCTAGTTTTGTTTGTTAAGAATAAGGATGGTAGCATGAAAATGTGTATACATTACCGTCATTCGAATAAAGTAACTTTTTGGAACAATTGTTCCTTGCATTGAATAGAGGATCTCTTTGACCATTTGCAAAGGGTTGCGGTTTTCTCTAAGTTCAATCTATGATCCGGTTACCTTGAGGATTTTACCAAGACGAAATTTAGAATTCCCTATAGACATAATGAGTTTTTTGTTATGTCGTTTGGGTTAGCCGATGCACCTACAACGTTCATGAGTTTGATGAAATGGGTGTTCAAAACATTTCTTGATTCGTTTGTGAATGTATTATTGTTAATATGTTGGTTTATTCAAAATGTGAAGAAGAACATGTCAACCATCTTCGCATTGTTTTTGCGTGTTCTTGGGAAGTAAAAGTTGTATGCTAAATTCTCCAAGTGAGAATTTTGTTGAAATCAATTGTATTTTTTGGGCATGTAGTTTCAAAAGAAGATGTAATTGTAGATTCTCAAAATATTGAAGCTATTAAGAGTTGGATTCGGCCTAGTGTTGTGACAAACGTTAGGAGTTTTGTGGGACTCGCTAGCTGTTTGTATGATTTAAGCATGTTCGTTTTTCATTGTGATACTTGTATATGTATTAAATGTTTAGATATTGATCACACTTGAAAGTTGAGTCTGGAAAACAAAGTTAAAACATTGTTAAAGACACTTCAAAACTTTTATGAACTTTGTTTTGACTTTCTCTTAACTGTTAGCCATTACTCTTGACCTCTTTTACTTTGATATTCACTTTCCAGGAATTTAATTATGGATTGAAGATCATGACTTAATGTTTGTGGATGATTTCAGGATGTTTAGATGTACCTTAGAATGTTAGGATCAACTAGGAAACATAGGAACATCACTAGGGATCTAGTACAAAAAGATGGGTGAAGAATCAGGAAAACTGGGGATCCTAGTGCTCTAAGAGGTGTGGGATGCAAACCCTCAAACATCAGAAATATTCATGGGCATCTCTGGCTGGCGTGGCTCACCAAAGGTCAACGGACAATGACTTACCTTTCGGGCTCTTGAAGCGCAACACATGTGGGCTATTCCCAGGAGTTCTCCGACTTTCTTCTTTCGTTTTTCATCTCTAAACTTCCATGGTTATTTACCCAAACCTTTACGATAATTAGTACTATCAACATCCTAGTTCTGTGACAAACGTTAGGAGGTTATTTTCACTAAACTTAGCGAATCAACATTCATTTCAAACACCCACAAGCAATTGCAGCCAAACAACATGCTTACTGATAATTTAAATAGTACTAAGAAGAAACTTAGTTCCTTGGTGTGCATTTTCTCCGAATTCAAGCGCATGCAAATATCTCTTCTTCATGTCCCTCTTCAGTTTCCTAAGTGGTTTCTTCAACAAATTGGTTCCTTAAAAGTACCTTAAATGATGCTACCTCTTTTTTTCTAAACTTGTGAGCATGGCGATCTAGGATTTGCACCAGAATATCATCTAGACAAGTTATCATTAATCTCAATATTCTTAGTTTGAATGATAGATGAAGGATCACCCATACACTTCTTCAACATGGAGCCATGAAACACCAGATGAACCATCGAAATATGATCTAAGGGAATGAGTTTACGGCTTAGGACAAGTCATCATGGCGGTAACTCTATCTACCAGACGAGAGATTCCAAGAGCTAGGTTAAAGGAGAAAAAAAATTGTGATTGAAGGTTTCACATTGTCAACAAACTCATCCATTCTACTGATGAAGACAATGCTCAGGATGAAGGAAACAACATTAAGTCTTGTTAGTGAGTTAATACAGCTTAACATTATTAATTATTTTCTAAGTGGCAGATTTGACCAAATAGTGTATCTATTCGATGAAAAAGTTAGTAATCGCCTAAATGAGTGTGAAGTGTGAGTCACTTCAAAGAGAATTAATGTCAAAGGCCTATTATTTTTACACTCATGAAACCGGGAGGCGTTCATGGATAACTTGAACGCAACCATAAGAACCATAATCGGTAGAGGGTTAGTTGTTTGGCATATTGTTGTCTACATATACATCAAAGCTTGACGATTCAAAGATATCACATCTACTGATTGACCGAGTATATCTAACATATATTCATTACGGAAAGTCCAAGAAGATACCTACTTATCTAGATGAAATTAATTTTTGTTTGCAAAATAAACAAACTTGTCCGTTTCTTTGTCTTGAAGTCATTCCCCAGTCATGCAGGGGATTGTTAGGTGTTAAAAGGTGTGAATGGAAAATTAAGAGTTGCAACTTTTATGAACGATTTTTATGAAAATTTGTGACTTTTGTGCAAAACTTTTGACTTTTATGAAAAGTTGTCACTTCAATGAAACATTGTGACGTTAATAAAAACTTGTGACTGTTCTGAAAAGTTGTGATTTTTATGAAAGGTTGTGATCTTTTAGAAAGACTGTAACTTTATCAAAGGTTTGTGACCTTTCCGGTATTACACGCATTGACAACAATTCTTTCTTAAGAAAAATATTACGTATTTTTTATGAAAAAATTATGATTCTACTTCTCTACTAGTTTTAATTTTTCTAGTTGTGAAAATCTTCTTAAATTTTTTTTCTTACCAAGTTGTTTAAAGCCTTGTTCTATGTACCTTAGGAATACAAGATGAACAACATCGAATCACATATCCAGGTTTTATAGGATGCCCTTGGAAAAGTGTTGCAACTCCACAAGGACTCCATTATCGATATTGAAAAGTTTCTGCTTGAGATGAGATGACCTAATAAGGAAGCCTCTCGATTTGTTAACAATATTTGGAAACAAGGCAACTTCATCAAAACTGGAGTTGACTCTGCGAACAATCAACTGGTTTTCACAATGAACACATCATATTGCTTTTTCTCTCAGACTGTTGAGAATCTCTTACCACTTTCTGCATGAACGTGGTCATCTCCTCTTCGGTTCTCAAAGTTGCAATTTTATTACAGGATTTAGGGTGTGTTTTGTGTGAAGGAAAAGTTTTGCATGGAAAATGTTTTCCTCGAAAACAAGTTGATTTATGACATACTTTCTCATGTTTGGTTAGTGAGTAGAAAATATTTTTAGCAAATGACTTTTAATGATTGATTTATGAATAAAAAATACTTTCAAGAAATATTTTTTGTTTTTACTAGAGTACACATAATTTTTAATATTTGTAAATATATTTTTTTATTTTTTATTTGGTGGTGTGTGTGTGTGTGTGTGTGTGGATATTTTTAAAAAATAAGATTATTTTTTTTGGGTGGCGGTGGAGGACTTGTAGGGGGTGGTAGGTGGGCTGGCAGGATGTGTGTGTGGGTGAAATAACAAAAAATTGAAGTTTCATGTATTTTTTAAAAACAAAATGAAATTTATTTTCGGTGGTGGGTGGGGTAGGGGGTTGTGTGTTGGGGGCGGGGGCCGAGGTAGGGGTGAAAAAATAAAAAAAATTATGTAAACAATATTTTTTAAAAACAAACTTAAATTATTATTTTTTTTTGGGGGGGGGGGGTGGGGCTGGTAGGGGGGAGGAAGGTTATGGGTGAAAAAGTAAAAATTTAAAGTTGAAAAATATTTTCTTAAAAAAAAATTTAATTTTTTTAGGGGAATGTAGGAATGATCGAGGTCGGGGGGGGGGGGGGGGGGAGGCAGAGTGAAAATATAAAATATTGAATTGAAAACATTTTGTAGAAATTAATTTTTGTGAAAACTTTTTAATTTGTAGTTGGATGAGAGTTTTAGAAATATTATTCCTTAATTTTGAAGAGAAGTCATTTCCAAATGAGTTGATTTATAAAACATTTTTAGAGACTTTTGTCCCAACCAAACATCAGAAAACTGAAAAACATAAGAACACACCCTGAATCTCTACTGTAGGGAGATATCAATTACATCAGTGCAAATCTTCCAAGAGGTAAGTTGTATATTGAACATTGTCCAAAAATGTGTTTCTTTTTTTCCATTTATTTTTCTCTCTTTCATGCAAGGAAGAGAGCCTTAAGCATATCTGGTGTAATTAAAATTTAAACAATACTATTATGAAACTTCAGACATAAACTATTTTTCTGTTAATGATTATGATCTCTTTCTTTTTCTTGTGGGTGGAGATTAGTTATTTTTTGTAATTGAAGCCATTGTTTTCAGTAGTATTCTGGAAACCATTTATTGTATATTGCTTTATATGTAATTTTTAAATATTTGATTGGTTTTCTAATAGTAAATGCCAAAATTCATAAAAAGACGAGGAGGCCTCAAGTTATTTAACTTTTTTTTTATATACTTAAAGTATTAGTTAAGATAACTACTACCACAAAAATCTCTAGATGTTTTCTCTATTGGAAAATACTTCTAATAGAATCAAGAACCTGAATTTTTTTACTGAAGTACTTTTATTCCATAAGTAAAACTTATGAATTGCTAACCTATTACCAACGAATTTAGAAAAATCGATATTTATTTACCAGCATATTTTCTAGTTACTAAAATATCTAAAGGAGTACTAATGAAAGAATTTTGTTACTAAATATACCAACTAATAACTTATAAAATTTAAAAAATAAAAAACAAATTTACTAACCTTTTTTCTATTCGTTAGTGAAGATATTAATGGGATACCAACCAAGTTTTGGTTTGTAATTTTCCAAAAATTTATGTTAGAGCCAATTTTCATAAATTACTAGCAAAATCTTCAAGTGGTTACCAACACATTTTTTTTAAGTAAGTTTACCAATTATTATAATTGGTTGTAAAAATTTACCGACAATCCTTTTATGAATGCTTTGATTTTCTTTAGTAAACGTAAGTAACTCAATTTACCAAAAAATTTGATAGATTTACGAACGAATATTTTTGTTGATACTTATGCCTTAATTTGTAGTGTGAGTGACAATAGAAATTAATAAACTTGTTGATACTTATGCCTTAAAGGATCAAGTTTCATACGCTTTCAAGCTTGTTTCGAGGTAGGTGATGGTAGTAATTCAATTTTTGTGTGGTGTATGCATGTTCTTGATAAATTGTGATACCTGTACATGTATGAATGTTTAAATGTCGATCATACTTGTTGAAAATGATATACATGAATGATGTTGCTATAGAATCATGATATAAATATATGATCTTGATGATATACTTGTTATTGTTATTGTGGTGTGTGTTTGGGATAGACTTCCACATTTCGGCACAACTATGTTAGATTTGATTGCAAGATTTCAGCCAAACATTAAATTGGATTGACATGTTTCGGCATAGCTTTAGATCGGATTTCAATATTTTAGCGTAATACTTAATTTGATTTCCACGTTCATACAACAATATGGGATCTGATTGCCACGTTCAGGCAGGGTAAATTTTTATGTTTTTGGGTTCCGTGAGAAGACCAATGATGTGATGATAAGTGTTTAATGTGTTGTTGATTCTTCGTGTCGATATTATTGTATAGTTTATAATCATGTGATTATAATGTTTCTTGACTTGTTTATGTTACACTAGTGGCATAGTCGTCTGACCCTAGGCATTTAAATTCAACTTTGTTTAATTAACTTGCTTTCGAAACTTAATTGTTTTAGTTTTTGTTTTCTTGCTTAGTTTGGGTTGTAGTAGTGGTTCTCCCACCGGAAGGTTAGTGTGGGTGCCAATCACGACGGTGTATTCTGACTTAGTTGGTATAACAGCCTGGGTTCGTTGATCTCAATCTACTGAACTAAGTCTAATAGAGTGAGGTGAAATTGTATGATGGAGCTTTTACTTTTCTTCGAGAGGCTATAGGACTTCAGAAAATCTCTATATTTTTTCTCTTGTCTCCTTTCATTCTATAACTTAGTTCCAATTGGTACATAACCTCCTTTAATCTTCCGTTCACAAATAGTTAATACAAGGTTCAACGGTTTTAATCTTGTAGCTCCCGACAATGCTCCAACTAAGGAACCTGCACCGAGAGGTTGCAATTGAGGCAGGGTAGAGGAATAGATGTAGATTGAGATCGTGGGAGAGCAGTGCTTGTTGGGATTAAGGTACCGGTTAACAATGCTCCTATAAATGAGAATATGATAGTCCATAATGAGAAGATATAAGAGGATATGGAGTTTGGAGATGTTGAGGAGAATACACAAGAGAATGAGCTACCAATACAGACTGTGGTTGTTCCCCCATCGAACCGGTGTTAGCTCAACCAATTATGGTGTTCCTTAATCGGTTGGATGGTCCTGGAGTGCTTCGACTTATTCAAGTTAAAGCCAATTTTCGAGTTGCTACACCCGCACCCAAGACGAGTGCAAATATAGGTCTCGATACTTTCTTGTGTACTCTATTGGGTCCCGATATGACCTGTAATGAGCTTGATATGTTGACTATGTTATTGAAAAGTAAGATCCTGATATTTATGGGTTCTAGAACTGAAGATGTTTATGATTTTATCTTGTTGTTCACTAATATAGGGTAGAGTTCTTGTCCCTCCAAGTTCAAGGTGAGGCTAACCAATGTTTGAGAGATCATATGGAGTGCACATCTTCTACTTTACCTCCATTGACATTTACCTAGTTTCATGCTCTTTTGTTTGGAAAATTTTTTTTCCTAGAACTTTGAGGGATCGCAAGAAATATAAGTTCATTTCCATAGAGAAAGGTTGTAGGTTTGTGGATTCTTATGAGACATAGTTCTATGCTTTGTATAGATATGCTATGCAATTTATGAATACAAAGGAGGAGAGGATCTTCTTATTTTAGAATATTAAATTGTGAGTTACAGGTATTATCTGTTCATATGACTTCTACCGGGAGGATATTGAATGATGTGAAATATTATGTTAAGACAATAAGGGGTCAGACGAGCCGGTCAGGCTAAGACATTTGGTAAGAGAGCCAAGAAATTCGGAAATTTTCAGAGATCATATTCTAGAGGCTCCTGTCAATGAACCGTGGCAGCAAAGACAGTTCACTATACAATTCTCGACTAAAAGGTAACTACTCGGGGACTCCATCTTATAATTTCTAGGATAGCCAGGGACTTGAACCCTCGATGGGTAGAAGACAATCCTTTGATCGTACTTGCTATTACTGTGGAAAACTTGGACATATGAAGAGAGATATTGATTTCCCCCATTCGCATGTACTAGAGTCTGTAGAGCAGGTATGTAGAGTAGTGGTACAAGCGGGGAATGGTAATAAAGGTAGATTGCGTCCACAAGGTAGGGCGAGGTCATGGAGGAAAAGGGAATGGTGGTTGAGGCAGTGTCAATAGACAAGAAGGATTGGAAGTAGCTCATAATGATTATAGGGCTCAACGTTATGCTTTTCCTAGCAACAATTAGGAAGAGGCGTCTGATGCAGTGATCACTTGTACTATTCTTGTCTGTTATTTGATGTCTAATGTGTTGTTTGATCCGGTATCTACTTATTATTATGTATGCATGCGATTTGGTTCCAAGTTTGATATTATTTGTGATGTACTTGAGGCCCCTATTAATGTTTCTACCCATGTTGGACAGTCAGTCATAGTTACCCATGTATATTGTACTTGCCCTATTTTCTTTATGGGATATCAGACTTGGGCCTATTTGGTGATTTTGGATAGATTGACTTTGACATAAACATAGGCATGACTTGGTTGTCCCCTTATTATGTTGTGTTTAATTTTACTACCAATTTTGTAACTCTAAAATTATGGGAAGTGAAAAGTTAGAGTGGGAAGGGGTGTACAAGCCTAGCAAGCTAAGGTTATACCTTCCATTTGGGCAAATAAATTAGTAAAGCAAGGATGTTTCGCTTATTTTTCTCATATTAAGGATGTTGAGATTGTTATTTCATCTATTAAGTCAATTCTGGTGGTGTCTGAGTTTACTCATGTGTTTCCAAATGACTTGGGTGGAATGCCTTCATATAGAGATATAGATTTTTGCATTCATTTTGTTCCTAGTACGCACCCCATTTTCATCCCTTCATATGACATGGCTACAACATAATTAAGAGATCTTAAGGCTCTATTCTAAAAGGTTCTTGATAAGGTATTTATTTCCCCTAGTGCTCCCTATGGGGTTCTCAAGTTTTGTTTGTTAAAAATAAGGATGGTATCATGCGAATATGTGTAGATTACCATCAATTGCATATAGTTACTATTTGAAAAAAGTATCCCTTTCCTTGAATAGAGGATATCTTTGACCAATTTCAAGGGGCAACAATTTTCTCTAAGATACGGTTACCTGAATTCAAAACTAGGCCGGAGGATGTTCCCAACATGGAGTTTAGAACTCTCTATGGACATAATGAATTTTTGATTATGTCGTTTGGGTTGACCAATGCACTTGAAATGTTTATGAGTTTGATGAATGAGGTGTTCAAACCATTTCTTGATTCGTTTGTGAAAGTATTTATTGACAAAATTTTGGTTTATTAGAAAAGTGAAGAAGAACATTCCAACAATCTTCGCACTGTTTTGGGTGTTCTTGGGAAGTAAAAGTTGTGTGCTAAATTTTGGAAGTGTGAACTTTTTATGAAATCAGTTTTATTTATTTGGCATGTAGTTTCAAAATAAGATGTAATGGTAGATGCTCAAAAGATCAAGACAGTTAAGAATTGGGTTTGGCCTAGTTCTGTGACGGAAGTTAGGAGTTCTGCGGGACTCGCTAGCTGTTTATTTCGGTTTATTTAGAATTTTTCCTCCATTGCTACTAACTTGACTATTTTGATGAAAAAGGAAATATCATTTGATTGAATTGGGACATGTGAAGAAAAGTTTCTAAAATCTCAAGACTCTCTTCACCACCGCTCCTATTCTATCATAACTGGTTGAAGATAGAGATTTTTTCATTAGTTGTAATGCTTTACATTCTGATTTGGGTATTGTGTTGATGTTAGTTAAGAATTTTATAACTTATGCCTCGCGACAATTGAAGGTGCATGTGAAAAATTACTCGAACTATGATTTAGGGTTTGCAGTGGTAGTGTTTGCACTTAAGATTTGGCTACATTACCTCGATGATGTTATGTGTGATGTGTTGACCAATCATTGTAGCTTACATTAGCTGTTCACTCAAAAGGATCTGAATTTGAGACACAGAAGATGGATGAAGTTACTCAAGGATTATAAAGTGGCAATTCAATACCATCTAAGTAAGGCAATGTTGTGGCAGATGGTTTGAGTCAAAAAGCGCTAAATATGGGTAACTTATCTTACTTGAGTGTAACCAAGCGACCTTTAATCAAAGAAATTCAGACCTTAGAGTCCAACTTCATGCAGTTTTGCATCTCTAAAAGGGGCGAGGTGTTAGCTAACATTGAATTTAAGCCCACATTCATTTAGGAGGTCATGGACAATCAATTGAGGATGAAAATTTGAACGATCTCAAGGGTAAAATGGTGAATGGTAAGGCGCAAGAGGCAACTCTTGATGCTGATGATTTACTTAGTGTTAAAGGGAGAATTTTTGTTCCTCTAGTTGATGACTTTATTAAAAAATTGTTTCAAAAATCTCATAGTTCGCGATATTTTATTCATCTGGAAGTGAACAAGATGTATGTAGACCTGAAGCAAATGTATTGGAGGTCAAGTATGAAGAAAGTCATTGTAGTGCTTGTCCTAAAAGCTTCAAAAGTACCCAAAAGTTATATATGAGCATTAAAGGCCGGAAGGTTTGCTCCAAATAATTCCAATTCCAGAATGGAAGTGGGAATGAATAGCCATGAATTTTGTTTTTGGTCTTCCCAAGACTTTGGGAAACTTTGACTCTGTTTGGGTAGTGTTTTATAGATTGACTAAGTCAACCCATTTCGTTTGTGTAAGGATAGACTATAATATTGAACAGTTGGCTAAAGTGTTTGTGAAAGAGATACTGAGGCTAAATGAAGTGCCCCTTTCTATCATGTCAGATCGTGGTATCCAATTGACTTACAAGGTTTGGAGGAAATTTTATGATGGAATGGGCACACAACTCACTTTTAGTACAACCTTTCATCCATAGACAGATGGTCAATTATAAAGGACCATATATGTAGTGAAAGATACGTTGAGAATCTTTGATTGATTTTTAAGGATATTGTGATAAGTTCTTACCATTGTGTTAATTTTCTTATAATCATAGTTATTACTCAAGCATTGATATCGCACCATTTGTGGAATTTTATGGGAGGGGATGTAGGTCACTCATAGGTTTGATTGAATCTAGATATGTGAAACCTGTAGGGGTGGATTTAGTGAAGGATGATCAAGATAAGGTTAGAAGTATTCCAGCAAAGATTATAGTATTTAAGACTACACAAAAGAAGTATGTGGATAATAAGGTAAGAAATTAAATTTCTGACTGGAGATAACGTTCTTTTTAAGGTATCACCCATGAAAGAGGTGATGAGATTTGGTAAGATGGATAAGCAAAGTCCTAGATTTATTGGCCCATTCGAGATTCATGAATGTGTGGGGACCAGTAGCATATAGGTTGGCGTTACCTCCTTATTTATCAAGTGTTTATTTGGTATTTCATATATCCATGCTGAAGAGGTATCATGGTCATGGGGATTATATCACTAAGTGGTACTCTATTGTGTTAGGCAAGGACATCCAATATGCGAAAGAACTGGTAGCAAATCTTGATCATGATGTGTGCAAGTTGAGAACCAAAGAGATTAAGTCCCTGAAGGTTCAATAGAATCATCTTTTTGTCGCGAAAACTACTTTAGAGACCGAAAATAACATGCCGGACAAGTATCCTCAACTGTTCTTCAAACAAGGTACCACCTCCTTCTTTCCTTAGCCTTTTCCCCCTATGTTTTTCCACTCTGGATGAATAATAGGTAAATTGGTATCTATCGTAATGACCTATTCTTATTATTTTTTTTAAATGCCACCGAGGTGAAATTGGGGCCTGAAAAACATTTTAGTTGTATTTGAATTTTCCAACCTTATCCAGATGTGAAGGAAATTTGAGTCACTAAAGTGTATAGAAATCTGGTAGCAACCAGGTGCAACAATTACCATGTTCTGACCTAACGTTGTATGAGATTGCCACGCTTAGGCATAATATTGGATACAATCTCCATGTTCCATCATAAAATGGGATTGAATTGCGACATTATGACAACCTAACTGTTTAGGTTTTGGTTTCGTGAGAGGACCAATGATGTGAAGATAACTGTTAAATGTGTTGTTGATTCTTCACTTGATAATGTTGTATATTTTGATATATATGCATGTGAGTATAGTGTTTCTTGAGTTTCTTATGTTACACTAGTGGAATAATCGTGTGATCCTACCAATACATTATGGTTGTGTTTTGATATTGCACTTGCTCTTATTTTTGTTGAGTATAGTGCATTTTCAGGCGACTATTGACAAACTATGCTTTGCAGATTAGTGATCGTTGCTTCAAATTCAAGGTTGAGCGAATTATTTCGGGCTTCCATGGGATTCTCTTTCATCTATGTCCACCATTTCCTGACTTAGACATTTTTTCTAGTTAGTTGAATAGTTCATTAGTTTGGGGATGTAACCCATCTTGTTTAGACTTATGGTTCTTATTAGATATTTTGGAATATTGATATTTAGATTCTAAGTATTTAAATTCCGCATTTGTTTAGTTAGTTAACTTGCTTCCATATCTTTTTTGGCTTAGTTTTGGTTTAGTTTCTTAGTTTAGATTGTTGTAATAGTTCTCCCAGCATAGGGTATGTGTGGGTCTCAATCACCATGATGTTGATCGTAACAATTTCTTTTATATTAGTGATTTTGATAAATCATCTGCCTTTGTCAATTAATGATCTTGATTTTTGATTTTTTTTCTTTCTTTCTTTCTAATGATTTTTAAAATAGAATTTGTGTCATTTTAAAGGTTTATGTTGTCCATGTCTTTTATAGATGAACTTCTTATGTATCATTTTAAAGTATTTTTATTGAAAAAGCATGAAAATTGTATTATAAAGTTGAATATATAAAGTTATATACGTCTTTCTTCTCTTTTTATTGTGGATGTGTTACTATTTGGGGAGTCAAATAACATTTTCATTGACTATAGTTTTCTCCCAAATAAAATCAAAATATTCGAATTATTTGCCATACTGACTTGCATTATTTTTACTATAATTTTCAAATATGTATTTTTATTTTTAAAAATTTTAACGATTTGTCCCTAGTTAATTAAAACCACGATGTGGGTAGAAGTTGTACAGAACCACAACTAGTTTGATATGGCTTTGAAAAGAGCACTTATGTCATTTTGGCAGTAGAGGCAAAGCTATCATTTTATGTTTAAGGATTCTGAATTTTTTTTTTTTTTTTTGAAAAAAAATCAGCTTATTAGGTTATGGATATAATGTTTATACTCCCTTCATGACATTTTATGATAAAATGTTACTATTTGAGGAGTCTCGTATTTTTTTAAAAACAAATGTTGTTTCATTAGATATGTTTATTTCGAGTACTTATCATGTAGTTTTTAAATCTATACACATTTTATATTTATAATTTTAAAGAATTTATATTCAAATTCATAGTTTCAAGCCTTATAATTTCACATATCATAATGTCACGCCCTGTGCCTAAACCCTTGGTGTGACCAATACTCGAAGACCATTGTTAGCCTCGAGCAGACATTACTCAGTGAACGACTTAAACACAAGATATAACTCATGTAATAACTTAAAAGTAATACTTAGCCAACGTTGCAACTCATGTCAGAAATGTTTACAACTGAAATAAACAACACTAAAGAACTATGCTATATGTCTATGAATCCTCTAAACAAAGAGGGATGTTCGGATAGGACCCCCAATCATCCTAATAACTGAAAAATGAAATTCAAGCAATAAAATATGTCCTCCAGAATGTAAGGAGACTCACCAACTGACTCTGAGTTGCTCATTGGATCGACGGTACGCCGGATGACAATCCTAGTTACATGTGTATCCATCATAAGATGATGCAGGCCAACTTGCATCAATACATGGAATGTAAGAATATGCGAGTTTGAAAACAAAAGATAACTTAAGCTAGAAAAGTATGTGAAGGGAACAATTTCCTTGGCTATTATCATGTCAATGAATAATTTAACTCAATATAAAGCCAAAAGAGATATGAAATATATATAAATATTGTAAGACAATGGGAAAACTTAGTTTATTAAAGAAAAAGCAATAAAAACTCAGTTTTACTTATCTAATGAGGTAACATATTTTTTGTGGGAGATTCTATTACCGAGAACCACCACTATGAGCTTAGGTGGTGATACAACGTCTTGCCCATACTGCTAGAACAATTTCATACTTTGCCATCACATTGAACTACTTAAATTTGTTTATCTACTAGCTTAACTTAAGTGATCATCTAAAAAGTATGATCCTTTAATACCCATGATTATTACATGATTTCTGGAGACTTGAGTTAATATGAACTCGCATTCCTATATCGGTGCTCAATAATACTCCAAAAAATTCACTTAGCTCATATGTTTTTCTTAAAAAAAGTTCTTTTTTGGGTTGATATAGTTACTCAACACTTAGCTTAAAATCTCTCATGGAATTGATGTTCCTTTCTTGTTCAAATGTGAGAACATTTATGAACTCTCAAAGAATACTTAGTCTCCTTATAAGTTTTGAGAAAAGAACTCGACTCTTTAATTTTTACTTAACTTGAAACTTTAGTTTGAAAAAAAATATAAAATGTTGGTAAATACTCTTGAAAAGTTCTAAGACTTTTTCTTTGAGTTACTTCTTAACCGTTAGACTTGAATCTTGACTTCTTTGACTTCAATCATACCTTTACAAGAATAGAATTATGGATTCAAGGTTCATGATCTCATATTTATTTATGATTTCATAATGTTTAGATGTACCATAGACTGTAATAATCAACCAGGAAACATTGGTACATCACTATAGAACTAGTACTGAATGATGGGGGAAGAATGGGGAGAACTGGCGACCCTAGTGCTCTAAGAGGCTTGTGGCGCTAGCCCTCAAACGTACAAAGTCTTACCTTTGGGACTCTGGGAGATGCTTTTTCTGGTGCGGCACCACAGAGGCCAACGGACAAAGACTTATCTTTGGGACTAAGGGAGGCGTGACGGCCTGGGCTATCCCAGGCGTTTGATGACTTTTCTCCTTCGTTTTTCTCTCTTAAAGTTCTAAACATACTTGGTTATTTCACCAAAACATAGGATCATTACTACTATTAATATACAATAGATCCAACCCGAAATTACACCGAGAAATATGAATCAAACTATCAAGAAACTTCAGCAACACACCCAGCAAAAACTCAACGAAGCTTTCAATGTTTTTCAGGAACTCAATTTCATAAAATTCAAAACTTTAATTGGATGAATTAAAACATGGTTGGTGCGTTTATGAACTAACACTACTCTATGTGGTCCTCACATACCTTTTAGGGATCACCATTGAGGAATTCCAAAGTCAAAGCTTGAGCGTTCTTGTCGATTCTTGACTTCTCTTCTCTTTTTTCTTGTTTTCTCTTTTCTCCAAGCTCTAGCATGAATTCTACTTTTTTAAAACTTAACAAAGATCTGGTTTTACCAAAATTAATTAATTAAAATGAATTAATTTAATTAGGCATAAAAAAGACAACTTTTTCCTTCTCAAATCCGGATTGGGCTTTCCTTTATCCAACAAGCCAACTTTTGAATGGCATAACTAACTCATCCGAACTAGGAATCGTGGAAACTCGGCTGGAAATATTGTTCTAAGGGATTTCCAACCATATTTCTAACTACAGGCAACTCATCCCGAGGTAGGAGTTATGGTCGTTTAAGTTGACAAAAACACACCTTTTAACTTACTTAAAATTTTCAGATTTTTTTATTCTTTCAAAATAAGTATTTTCAGTTTTTAAACTCTTTTCTAGTTCTTTATAAATGTGAGGTGTTACAATATATATTACTCTTGAGAACATTCTTTCTTGAATGAGTTACTCGTACAATACATAGGGTAGAAACATCAAGTTCAAACACCCACAAGTAATTGCATCCAAACAACATGCTTACTCAAAATTTAGATAGTACTAAGAAGAAACTTAGAACCTTGGTGTGCATTTTCTCCGGATTTTAAAAGATGCAAATATCTCTTCTTCATTTCTTATTTAGCTTCCGATGTAGTTTCTTCAACAAATGGTTCCTCCAAAGTACCTTGATTGGTGCTACCTCTTTTGTTCTCAACTTGTGAACTTCGCTATCTAGGATTTGCACCGGAATCTCCTCATAACACAAGTTATATTTGATCTCAATAGTCTTAGATAGAATGATCAAGAAGGATCACTCATGCACTTCTTCAATGATACACCGCTAACTCTTGTGGTAGCTCTAACTCATAAACTACTTTCCAATCCTCTTGGAAATTCTATATGGACCAACATACTGGGGACTAGGTAAATACTACAAAAAGGGATACAATGGCAATTAAAGGCCAGCACATGATTTTTTCAGCCATTTGGGGAAAAGTCGGTAAAGTCAATATCTATTGACGCTAAATCTCATTTGATTTAGTGGCAATTGATTGTGGCAACTAAAAAGGCTACAAAATCCAATCCACAGTGATTAGGTTTCTCATGTAGCATCCATTTATATAGCAAGTAAAACCAACTAACTTGTCTCTAAAACACATATGTTCTAGCAGCAGTTGCTTGCGGCTATTTAGATTTCTCTGAAATCTAATAAAATAGTAGTTATATTTTTGTAGTGTCCATTTTTATAGATGGTAAATCCTACTAAATTGGTGCTAAAGCGCATTACTTCATGTGGCAATAAAGGTAGTTTTTAAATAAAATATAATACAACAATCATGTTCTTGTAGCGTCCATTTTTATATCTAGTAAATTTGATTAAAATGCCGCTAAAAGTTCATATCATTAAGGAAAATGGTTTAGTAGTAATTATAAAGGCTAGAATATCCTTTTGAAAGAATATTAGTTTCACCTATTTTACGTCCACCATTTTTATCTAAAAAATTCACTTAGTTTGACGCTAAAATTCACAAACTTTAGTGACCAATTTGTTAGCAATAAATAATAATGACCATATCCATTGATAAAATTATCTAGTTCAAACTTCTACCGATAAATCCAGCAAATTTCTAATCGAAAGAGAGCCTATTGGATGTGATGATATTTGTCAAATGCTAAAAGATATATAATATAATTCCTAAAACATAATAGATCTCATCAAATCGAAACAAACTAAATTATTAAACAAAACTGTAGTATCATAACCTTAAAACTAAATTTATTGTAATGAACTAGTATCATTACATATCAAATCCTATATTAGTGTCTTCAATGAATTTCCACAATGGTTTACCATATTGAAATATTTCACAGGCATTATTTTTTAAATTTTATATTGCATGATTTGAAATAATAAAAGAAATGTGTCAAAAAAAAAGAAATTGAATTGATAAAAAGATCATGAGATCAAACAAGTTTCATACTCTTACAAAATATTTACTAGATAAAATGTTTCATAAAAAAAAGCTATGTGCAAATATCAATGACCCTAGTATGCGACAGACACTTCATTATGAAGATATTCACAACTTAGACAACAAATAAACAAAAAGCAAAAGCATATTCTTTGAATGAGCAACAAACCATGAAAGAATAGAAGCAATTTGCCCGAATGTGTCCTGTTGAATGTACTATACATAAACCCTATGCTTCAAGTAGCAAATATACTCAAAGAAGAATAATGATAAATCTTAGAAGACTATATGTAATATATATATACATAAACCTACATTAATTTATGTTTCAAAACCCCTATTCATTAGGGTCGAAGAACTGATCAAATTTACATTAGTATTGAACACTCAAATCCTATTTAAGGTTTACCAAAATGCAATAAATACTAATAGGCAACAAGCCAGAGAATGATAGAAACAGAAAGTTCATACAGTGGAGGAGAAAATCAGTGCACAAAGTAGCTTCAGTAATTAGACCACTAATATGAAAATATACCTACAAAACCTATAGTAAAAAGTAACTACACTTCCAGGCAGCGGCGCCGTTTTGATCTTTAATGTGTATATGTTTTATATTACGTAATCACAACACTAACCAACAATTTAAGTTTCTACGAAGCGACGCTAATAATGTAACCCAACCAAGGGTTGAGGTTGTGTCCCAAGGGAGTGGTATTAAAATTAGTAGCTACTTAGAATTCTTTTCTAAATAGTGATAGCTCTAGCCACTTTCAAGTTAAACAGAAATTAAATTTAATTTTTGATACCATAGTGTAAAAATATCAAGAAGAAAGCATTTTTGTCACAAGTAGTAGAATAGAAAAAAAAGAGAGGAGAAAACAAGTATGGGAGAGAGTTCTTTGGGTGTGACCGCAATATATGTAGACACAAACTAATGGCTACATGCTTTTGATATGAAAATTTGCAAGACAATGGTCACTAGGCTACGCTTTAGGTGCAATCACAATTAAAATGCATCATCTAATCCTATCCGAAAGCATGCCCCAACAGTAATATAAATATAGATTTACTAAATCACACCCCAAAATTGGGTTTTTAACAACACATCAAGCAAAACCAAATATACTTAAAATGATAAAGGAATCAAGTGGGTATTAGATATTAAACCTTAATAATAGCAAAGGAAGGTAACTGGAGAAAACCCACTTCTAAGATAGGGTTTCTTCAAGCTTCCTCAAAAACCTCTCAAAACATGAGAAAAAACATAAGAGAACGGTTTCAAAAATTATTAAGTGTATATTTTTTACCCTCTAAGATATTCTTCTAAATGATGAAAGAGTTCAGTATTTATAAACTTCAAATTTAGTGTCGGTGAATCCATTCGGCGTCTTTTGTCATGATCGCCTAGCCATTCGGTGGCTTTCCCTTTCTCTCGTTCGTCTCCGTTTGTGCCTTGCCTTAATATCAATGCATGTGGCATCGTTGGGTCGAATAACTCTGGTTCGCCGAACTATTTGTCAAAGCGTCAACTTCTTCTTTTCGTCTCATTTTGATTCACTTCCTTTAGTGATCACTTGTTATAGCATAAGGTAGAAGTTTGCTATAAGGTGTATCTCTAGAGTGTTTTGCAATGTGCACTTTGAATCTTAAGCTCTTTTCTTATGTTTTGTGCCTAATTGTCCATACTCCACCAAATTCCTAAATATCTTAAAAGTAGAAGTTATTATCAGATATTGTGATAAACACACAATCTAGGAAACTATTCACATAAAAATAAGGCCCTAAATGAGCCCAATTTGACGACTCATTAAACACAAACACAAAAATTTAGCATACGGCAACGTGATACCCGATCCAAAAGTTATATAGAAACGTGGCAATATGATCCTTGTTAGTTATGTCGTAATTTCATCCCATCTTTATGTTGAAATAGGGAAATCTTATCCTAGTTAGTTGTGCCAGAACGTGTCAATCCGACCCTTCAACACACCACAATCAAAAACACAAGTACACTCTCAAGTTATACAATCAACAAGTTATTCATGCATATAGTCACTCATCTATCTCATTTAGAACAAGTGTGATCAATAATGCATCATTCATATGCATACCAATATAAAATGAAGAATGTACATACATACATCACACAATCATAGAATCACAACCATCACCTACCTCGAATCAAAATTTGAATCCCCTAAGGAAGTTGAATCTTATTTTTTTCTGATTATTTCCGCTTGTTCTAGGTCTACAAATAATTAATATATGCAAGAATCATCAAACAGTATCAAATTACCTGGATCATAAAAATAATATCAAACTTAGGTCAACCCTTGATCTCATGTATCAAAACTAGGGGTTTTTGCAGCATGGTTTAAATTCAAAACCTTCCCCCATTGCAAATAACCCAATAAAGTAGATTCTACGGATCAAAAAAAAAAAGGATTCAGGAGGTGAAAATCTTACATTCAGCCTCAAGAATGGTGGAAAATATTCGAGAAGTCGTATGGGATCGTTCATTAGCTTTAAAAGTTTAAAATAACATAATAAAGTCATTTTAGGGTTTATTTACGACTTTAAGTAGCATTTGGCGTGCCACCAAGGCACCCACCCCTCAATAGCGGCCCCGCCAGAGCCACCAAATCCAGCACAAGAGTTGCTTGCATGAAACAGTGAGTCATTTAATTTATTCCAAGACCACTATTTGACAACACACCTCTACCCAACGCCACTCAAAAATAACTTTTACTCTTAGATGGATTTTGGGATTTTTCGTGAAGCTATACGAGATCCTTAACGACTTATGTAACTGCTCATGTAATCAAATCATAAATAAATCACCTGAGTTTAACCACATATCCCTACACCATAATGAATCCCAATTCATCCAAATCTATACTAGGTTGTGAAATCTTTTCTAGCCTCAATTCTTTTCCATTAGCTTTTTCATAACGAGGAAAATCAGGTCGTTACAAAGTGCAACCTTATAAATGGGATCTTAAAATGATAGTGTGTGTGTACACGTTATCCCTATATGGTAGAGGTTGTTTCCTATGGATCTTTTATTAAAGTAAAGTCAACGGTTCTTAAAAGATTCAAAAAATGTCTCTCCTCATTCTACTTTCCACATGTAAGGTTGTTATAGGAAACTTGAATTCAAAACATTTGGTAGCTATAGATAGTGATCGGTTTGTTGAGGTGTATTAAACTTTTAAAGTGAATGGTTGAGGTTATGTCACATGTACATGTTTGGAGATTATAATATAGCATAAATAAATTGTAAATTTGAAAAATAGAAAAAGATAATATATTAGGAAGTAACTGATAAGTACTACTACATTAGTACTGATCACCTTAGTTTCACATTTTATTATTAGAACGAAAGTAAAAAGAAAAGGAAAAAAAGGCATCTAAAACATTAAATATATGTTTAATAACTTGTATTAGATAGTATACTTGTGTATTTCTCATATCATTCAATGCATAATAACAAAATAAGAAAAAACATTCAAAATAAAGATGATCATAGTTCAACATGTATCAAGAAAAATAAAAATGAAGTCTTTGTTGATTTATGGGATCTAAAGGAACACTCAAGCATGCCTATAAAAAATAAAGAAAAGTGAAGTTGACTATAAAAGTGAAACGTGAAGTTTTCTGCGAATGTCGAGTCTTTTCTGTACGGAGATATCAATAACATCGGACAAAAGTCTTTCTTTTTCTAGTTGGTGGAGATTAGTTATTTGATGTAATTGAAGCCATTGTTTTCTGTTGTATTAAGGTAACCATTTCTTTAGAATGCTTTATATGTAATTTTGAAATATTTGATTTGTCTTTTGCTAGTAAAAGACACCATATCATTATTAATGATTCTATGTTTCGGGATGTTTTTGGCTCTGAATTTAATGGTGATAAGCGTTCATGCATGCAAATATATGGCATTATCTGTTTGAAACCTCATTGGAAGATGCTAAAGTTTTTCTTGCTAAAATTGGAGCTGACGTCTCTTACTTTGGTTTTGAAAATCGAATATCACCCACATTGTTTCTACCACTCTAGATCCATGAAATGGATCTCTAATCAAAATCTCTAACAAATTTATATTTGTTGTTTATTGTCTTCTAAAGAAGATCAATATCAACGGGGCTCTGCGGCTCCGAAAATAAGTTGTAGAATTTTTTTGAATACCAACTCCACTTCAAAATTACCCTATGGACTTCTTATCTTGAGGATTATTGTCTATTCTCTTGTGGGGCTCTCTGATACAAGCCTACATTGATTGATGCTACATATGATACTCAAACTTTTCCGAGAATGAATAATGTGTTTAGTAACGAGAAATTGTAAAAGTAGGAGTTTGTCCGATCTAGGGTTTATACACCCCAAGCTACTTGAATCTCTGCTGACTTCGTAGCATTGATCCTCATGGAGGTTGAGCACATTAAGGTAAGGATCGATGGTCTTGAATCCCATATACAGGGTTTTATGGGATGCCCTTCGAAATGTGTTGTAACTCCACAAGGACTCCAATATCGATATTGGAAAGCTTCGGCTTGAGGTGGAAGCACTTAAGAAGGATGTCTCTCGTTCTGTTAAAACTATTCTAAAAGAAGCCAACTCCATCAAAGATGAAGCTGACTCCGCTAACAATCAATTGGTTGTAACTGTGTACACTTCATATTACTCTTTCTCTAAGACTCTTGCGAAATCTCTTACCACTTTCTACAGGAACGTGGTCATCTCCCCTTCGATTCTCAAACTTGCCATTTTCTTACGTGTTTTAGGGTTTGTTTGGTTTGAAGGAAAATATTTTCCATGTAAAATTTCCTAGAAAATATTTTCCTAGAAAACAAGTAAATTTATAACTTCTTTTGTCATATTTGGTTAGTGAGTAGAAAATATTTTTAGTAAATGATTTTTAATGTTTGATTTATGAACAACGAATATTTTTAAGAAATATCTTTTATTTTAATTATAATAGAAAATAATTTTTTAAAATTGAATTTTAATTTATTTTTTTTGGGGGGGGGGGGGAGAGGGTGAAATACCAAAAAATTGAAGTCGAAAATATTTTTTTAAAAACAAACTTAAATGATTTTATTTTTTTGGGGGGGGGGTGGGGGGTTATAGAGGGGGCATGAGGTATATGGGTCAAAAAAAATATAATTTGAAGTTGAAAAATATTTTTTAATAGTAAAATAATATTTTTGAGGGGGGGAGGTTGTTGGGGTAGTAGGGGGCTGGGGGCAGAGGCTAGGGGTGAGATAATAAAAAATTGAATTTGAGATTCTTTAATAACAACAAATTGAGAATTTATTTTGGGAGGTGAGGTGGGGTGGGGGTGTGGAGGTCGAGTGTATGGGTGAAAAAATTAAAATTTGAATTCGAAAATACTTATTATAAACAAAGTTCATTTTTTTACTTTTTTCTATTTGGGGGGAGGGGGTTGAGGGTTGGTGGTAGGGTCGAGGGTAGGGGTGAAAAAATAAAATTTTGAAGTTGAAAAATATTTTTTTTAAAAAAAAACAAATTAAATTTTTTTGGAGGGGTGGAGGGATCATTGTGGTCGGAGAGAAGGCGGAGTGAAAATATAAAATTTTGAATTAAAATTTTTGTGTAGAAATTGTTGTTTTTAATAAAAAAAAATGTAATTTGAAGTTAGACGAGAATGTTAGAAAATCTTTTCAAAACTTTTGTCTGAACAAAACATGAGATAATTGAAAAACAAAATTCTAGAAAATGTTTTCCTCCATACCAAAAATACCCTTAATCTCTAATCTAACATTCATATTCTAGAATTACATCGGTGCAAATCTTCTATTGTAACATCTCGTAACTCGTAGTAGCCATTGTTTTTCTTGTGCGTGAAGATTAGTTATTTGATGTAATTGAAGCCATTGTTTGTTTTTGTTTTCTCGAAAACATTTCTTGTATATTTCCTATATATAATTTTGAAATATTTGAATTGCCTTCTGCTAGTAAACGTCAGGATCTTATAAAAAGACAAGGGGTTGTCAAGTTATTTAAATTTCCTTTTATATTATTTAAGTAACACTTAACATACCTACTACTATAAAAATTTCTAGAAGTTTACTCTATTGATATATACTTATAATAGAAAGAAGAACCTTAATATTTTTTACTAATGTAATTTTATTCCATAAGTAAAATTTATGAATTGCTAACCTATTACCAACGAATTTTAAAAAATTGATATTTATTTACCAACACATTTTCTCTACGTTACTAAAGTTTTTATCGGATTCTAATGATGTTCTATTTTAATTGAATATAACAACTGGTTACGTACCAAAATTTAAAAAATAAATAACCAAATTTACTAAACTATTTTATATCTGCTATTGAAGATACTAACGGGATACAACCAAAGTTTTTGTTGGTAAATTTGCCAACTAAAATGTTAGAGTCAATTTTCATAAATTATTGACAAAATCATTAGGTGGTTACAACAGATTTTTGGTATGTAAGTTTATAACCGATTATAATTGGTTGGTATAATATCGACAAGCCTTTTAGCAACACTTTGATTTGTATTAGTAATGGGTAAGTAACTGTAGTTATCAACCAATTTGATAAATTTACCGACGGATATTTTTGTTGATAATTATGTCTTATTTTTTAGAGTGAGTCACAATAGAAATTCATAAACTTGAAATCATATATTTGCCTCAATCTAAGATTACATGATACAGGTGTTGATAGGAAGTTGCATATGCTAAATAAAACTAATGAAGTCGTAGGCAAGTTCACTTAAACACATTCCGAATAATGTAAAACAAACAAGAAAAAGGAAAAGCCCAGATTTTCTGTGTTTTATAACTCATGGAAGAAATAGTTGAAATTATCTACTATTATCATCCAAATTTGTCCATATATTATATTTATTTTTCTAATTCAAAAGAACACTTCACACATTAATTAATAAAATTATAATAGTCCAAAAAAATTCAAACTTCTTTAAATTTTTGTTAGTTTATTTCTTTGTTCCTTTATGAACACTAAATCAAGAATAAAGAAACCAAGGTACAGTTTGTTGTGTTTTATTGCTGTTGATATGATCTATTTAAATATTATTTTGTTTGCATGCAAATAATGGAATGTATATGTTTATAATTAAGGAAAGAACTTATTTGTTGTAGTTTTCTTTTTATTAATTTTTATTTTTTACATTGCATAAAAGAAATATGGTTGATTTTGATAAATGACGAGCTAGGATGATGAGTGTATGGACATGTAGAATTTAGTAAAAGACATGAAAAGATGTCTTAATTATTAAAGAATGTTGTCATAGATGTGGAAAATGTTAATCTAACTTCATTTTTGGGGTTTTTTATTTTTAATTTAAGGATGTTGATAAATTATTTGTTCTTCTGATTTCATGATCTTAGAGTCTAGATTTTCGTTGTTACGTTCTTTTCGATGATTAATTCATAGTTCATTAAGGCGGAGTTATCGAAATAATTTGTCAATCTATGTCGTCTGCGGTTGGTATGTTCAAACTTACTTTTTGTCACGACCCAAATCGGGGACGCGACTGGCACCCACATTTACCCTCCTATGTGAGCGAACCAACCCATCTAAACCTTAACATTTCAAGATATATCAACAGAAAATAATGCGGAAGACTTAAACTCATTAATAAACAATTCAAAACTATTATTATTATCCCCAAAATCTGGAAGTCATCATCACAAGAACATCTATCCTCAAATTACTAAACTAAAAACGTCTAAGAACTAAAAATACATAAAAGCTAGTCCATGCCGGAAGTTCAAGGCATCAAGACTTGAAGAAGAAGATCCAGTCCAAGCTAGACGCATTAGCTCACCCTGAATTTCCGAAGGTAGTGAAGACTGGCTAGATCTACTGTTGAGTTGAAGTTGACGGAACGTTTGCTGCATTCCACAAATAACAAAGAAGAAAACATAAAAGTAGGGGGTCAGTACAACCACAAGTACTGAGTAGATATCATCGGCCAACTCAAAATAGAAAAACAGTATATATCAGTTAATATTATAAATCAACTATAAACTCAACATGTAGCATCAACAAGTATCATCAAGTTCATCCATGAGGGCTCAAGCCTCAATACCATACTCATTTGGGAATTAAGTTTATTAAATTGAGTATATTATCATCTTTCAAGATACATTATCTTTCTTCCTCTTGTGTCGGTACGTGACACTCCGATCCCCTACCACTATGTGTCGGTACGTGACACTCCGATCGCCTATATGTGTCGGAACGTGACACTCCGATCCCCTATATGTGTCGGAACGTGACACTCCGATCCCCTATATGTGTCGGAACGTGACACTCTGATCCCCTATATGTATCGGTACGTGACACTCCGATCCCCTAATTCTACGTGTCGGTTCGTGACACCCGTCCCACTAATACTATGTGTCGGAACGTGACACTCCGATCCACTAATACTATGTGTCGGAACGTGACACTCCGATCCACTAATACTATGTGTCGGAACGTGACACTCCGATCCACTAACCTCCTTCTATCCGTTCATCAAGCCTTCTCTATACCAAGGCATCATCAATCCCATTACTTTAATTCATCAAGCCTTCTTTTATACCAAGGCATCATCATTAATAAGTAGATTAAAGTTTCTTTCAAGATTTGGGATTCAATGGTTTTCATCATGCTTGTTTTATCAAAATCACATAATCATATTCATGCAAGCATACAATTAAGCATATAGACAGGTTTACAATACCACCAATACATACCATTCACTATTAAGAGTTTACTACGAATATCGTAAAATAATCATAACCTACCTCCACCGAAGACTAGAATCAACAAGAGTTTTTCCAAAGCCTTGTTCTCTCCTCTTTGATCGACTGCTCTCTCTCTCTTTTTCTTGTTCTTTCTTTCTTCTTTTGTTCAAACCCTCTTTCTTTTACCCTAATTAACATATAATTAAGTGTGAAAGAGGACAATAAAACCCACTCATTAACTTAAGGTTACCTCTTTTAACCCCCAAGTAATTAGACTTATTAATATTAACCCTCTAACTTTATAATTAAGGAAAGAATAGTCCAACGCGTCCCTTAACACGTGTGAAGAAATCCGATTCTGCCTGGGATTACGCAACCTGTGACGGGCCGTCGTGCCTGCGACGGTCCGTCACACAGGTCGTCGTAAGGGTCAGAATCTTATTTTTCACCAAGGACACTGTGACGGTCCGTCACACCTGTGACGGTCCGTCCTGCAAGGCCGTTACGAAGTTCAGAGAGTCAATTTTCAGTACCCAATTTCAGAATTCTAAGTGTCATGGAACGAAACCTCCTCGACGGGCCGTCGTGACCATGACGGGCTGTCGTGACCACGACGGTCCGTCGTGACATCCGTCGTCCCAGCCAGTTTTTCCAGAAATAAAATCTGCTGCTCAAAACGACTAAACAGGTCGTTACAATAGATACCAATTTACCCATCGTTCGTCCCCGAACGATCAAAAGAAGAAAAACAATGGCGAAAAGGAGTACCTGAATCTGTAAACAGATGTGGGTATTTTTCTTGCATATCTGCCTCCTTCTCCCAAGTAGCCTCTTCAACCGGTCGATTCTTCCATTGAACTTTGATGGATGCAATTTCTCTCGACCTCAACTTGCTAACTTCTCTATCTAATATAGCAACCGGTTCCTCTACATAAGTCAAGTTCTCATCAAACAAAACTGAATCCCAACGGATGATATAGTTTCCATCTCCATGGTATCTTTTCAACATGGACACATGAAACACCGGATGTACTCCGAACAGCCCTGGAGGTAAGGCTAATTCCTAAGCCACCTCCCCTACTCGCTTTAGTACCTCAAATGGTCCTATATACCTTGGACTTAACTTACCTCTTTTGCCAAACCGCATCACCCCTTTCATAGGTGAAACCTTCAACAAGACTTGTTCACCCTCCATGAACTCCAAGTCTCTCACCTTTCGGTCTGCATACTCCTTTTGTCTACTTTGCGCCGCTAGAAGCTTTTCTTGAATAGACTTCACTTTCTCTAATGAATCCCTCAAAAGATCAGTACCCCAAGGCCTAACCTCAAATGCATCAAACCACCCAATGGGAGACCTACATCTCCTACCAAACAATGCTTCAAATGGGGCCATATCAATACTGGAGTGATAGCTATTATTGTATGAAAACTCTGCCAAAGGTAAGAAGCTATCCCAATGACCACCAAACTCTATCACGCATGCACTAAGCATATCCTCCAACACTTGAATCGTTCGCTCAGACTGACCATCAGTCTGAGGATGGAATGCAGTGCTAAGGTCCAACCTAGTACCCAATTCAGCATGCAATGTTTTCCAAAACTTAGAAGTAAACTGCGTACCTCTATTTTATATGATGGAGAGTGGAACCCCATGCAATCGAACGATTTCTGAGATGTAGATTTTTGCTAACTTCTCTGCATTGTAAGTCAGCTTGACCGGAATAAAATGAGCAGACTTAGTTAACCTATCAACAATAACCCAAATGGAGTCATACTTACCCATTGTCTTTGGAAGACCAACCACAAAGTCCATTGCGATTCTCTCCCACTTCCATTCAGGAATGGGCATTCTCTGAAGTGTTCCTCCGGGCCTTTGGTGTTCATATTTCACTTGTTGACAGTTTGGACACTTGGCAATAAAGTCAACAATATCACGCTTCATTCTACTCCACCAGAAGTGTTGCTTTAGGTCGCGATACATCTTGGTTGCACCCGGATGTATAGAATACCTTGTACTATGAGCCTCTGTCAGAATGGTGTTGATCAACTCATCGATGCGGGGTACACATACCCTTCCCTTAATCCTCAAAACACCTTCCTCATCAATTGTTGCTTCTTTAGCCTCTCCTTGCAACACTTTATCTCGAATCCGGATCAATTTCTCATCATCAAACTGCTTCCCCTTAATCTTGTCAAGGAAGGAGGATCTTGCCTCCACACAAGCTAACAATCCTCCCTTCTCATTTACTTCTAACCTCATAAGGTTATTAGCCAAAATCTGCACTTCTCTAGCCAATGGGCGTCTAGAGGCTTGTAAATGAGCTAGACTTCCCATGCTTCCCACCTTTCTACTCAAGGCATCTGCCACAACATTCGCCTTCCCCGGATGATACAAGATAGTGATGTCGTAGTCCTTCAGTAGTTCCATCCATCTCCTCTGTCTCAAGTTCAAATATTTCTGAGTAAAGACATACTGTAGACTACGATGATCCGTATAGATTTCATACTTAACCCCATATAAATAATGTCTCCATTGCTTTAGTGCAAATACTACCGCGGCCAACTCCAAATCGTGGGTTGGATAGTTACGTTCATGCACTTTTAATTGTCTTGAAGCATAAGCAATCACATTCTTTTCTTGCATTAGCACTGCACCCAAACCCGAATAAGATGCATCACAATAGACAATGAAATTCTTACCCTCTACCGGCAAGGTGAGGATATGTGCAGTAGCCAACAAAGTCTTGAGTTTCTGAAAACTTTCTTTGCACTCATCCGACCATACAAATGGAACATTCTGCTTAGTCAAGTTCGTCAATTGGGAAGCGATAGAAGAGAATCCCTTGACAAATCGGCGGTAGTAGCTAGCTAACCCAACAAAGCTTCTTATTTCTGACACATTAGTGGGTCTTACCCAATTCTTCACTGTCTCAATCTTAGAAGGATCTACCATCACTCCTTCCTTAGAAACCACATGCCCCAAGAAGGACACTGCATCTAGCCAAAACTCACACTTAGAGAACTTGGCATAAAGCTTTTTCTCCCTCAACATTTCCAAAACAATCCTCAAATGCTCCTCATGTTCCTTCTTACTTTTACAATAAATCAGTATATCATCAATAAACACAATCACAAAGAGATCCAGGTATGGCTTAAAAATCCCATTCATCAAGCTCATGAACGCAGTAGGGGCATTCGTAAGACCAAAGGACATCACCACAAATTCATAATGTCCATACCTAGTTCGAAAAGTAGTCTTTGGTACATCCGTTGCCCGTATTTTCAATTGATGATAACCGGATCTCAAGTCAATCTTAGAGAAGACACAAGCACCTTGTAACTGATCGAACAAGTCATCAATGCGAGGAAGAGGATACTTGTTCTTAATAGTTACCTTGTTCAACTGTCGGTAGTCTATGCACATCCGAAAACTCCCATCCTTCTTCTTCACAAACAAAACCGGAGCACCCCAAGGAGATGCACTTGGTCTAATGAAACCTTTGCTCAACAACTCTTGAAGTTGGGCCTTTAACTCTCTTAACTCTGCGGGAGCCATTCTATAAGGGGGTATAGAAATGGGGCGTGTGCCCGGTTCAAGATCGATACAGAAGTCAATATCCCTATCTGGTGGCATACCAGGAAGATCTGTAGGGAACACCTCCAAAAACTCACGGACTACCGAAACCGACTCAATTGAGGGTACTTGAGTAGTGTCATCCTTGAGATGTGCCAAGAAAGCTAAACACCCTTTACTAACCATTTTCTTAGCACGAAGAAAGGATATAATACGCACCGGATTGGAAGTGTAGTCACCCTCCCACACTAACGGATCTGTCCCAGGCTTGGCTAATGTCACCGTTTTAGCATTACAATCCAAGATCGCAAATTGCGGAGAAAGCCAAGTCATACCCAGAATTACATCAAAATCAACCATTTCTAGGATAACCAAATCCACATAAGTGTTGCTCCCCACAAAGTTCACCAAACAAGACCTATATACCCTTTCAACTACCACAGACTCACCCACCGGAGTAGAAACACGAATAGGCATATCAAGTAATTCACAATGTAGATTTAGACCATTAGCAAATGATGAAGATACATATGAAAACGTGGAGCCAGGGTCAAATAATACAGATGCCATGCAATCACAAACCAAAAGATTACCTGTGATAACAGCATCAGACGCCTCCGCTTCGGATCTCCTAGGGAAAGCGTAACAATGGGCCCTATCACCAGTCTGTCCGTTGCCCCTACCATGTTGTGTCGTAGTGGCTCCAATTTGCCCATCTCCTCTGCCGTTGTGGTGACCACCATTACCTCGACCACCACGTCCCCCAGAAAAAGCGGCCTCTACCATGACCACCTCTACCTCTAGCTATTGGGGCTCTGTAACTCTGTTTTGGACAATTCCTCCTAACATGTCCAATCTCCCCACATCCATAACACTCTCTGGAGTCAGGCATGGGTCTCTCTGAGAAGTGTTGACCGGTCTGAGGTGGACCCCCAACTGCAGTCTGTAGCGAAGACTGAATTGGTCGAACTGAGTAGACTCCAGAACTCTGTCCTCTAGTATACGAACCGTTGAACTCACCTCCCTTTCGAAACCTTTTTGATGTCAATGTCGTGGTGAAGTCATCTGGCTTCACTCCTTCCACCTCTATCACAAAGTCCACTACCTCTTGGAAGGATTTTGCCGTAGCCGCTACCTGTAAGGCTGAAATCCGCAACTCTGACCTCAACCCCTTCACAAAACGGCGAATCCGTTCTTGTGGACTGAAACAGAGTTGAGTGGCATACCTTGATAAAGCACGAAACCTAGCCTCATATGCATTAACCGACATCCTACCTTGCTCTAGGCTCAAGAATTCATCTCTTTTCCTATCCCTCAAAGTCCGTGGGATGTATTTCTCCATAAACAAGCTAGAGAATGAGGCCCAAGTCATAGGTGGTGCCTCTGTCGGTTGACACTCAACATGTGAACGCCACCACATTTTGGCGTTCCCTTGAAACTGATAGCTTACGAACTCAACGCTAAACTGTTCTACTATCCCCATCTTGTGTAGTAGCTCATGACAATCGACCAGAAAATCATAAGCATCTTCAGATTCTGCACCCTTGAAGACTGGAGGTTTCAATTTCAAGAACTTACTGAAAAGTTCGTGTTGATCGTTTGTCATTATCGGTCCAGTAGTCAGACGTGGAAATGTGCCTATCTCCAATGAGGCATCCATGCGGGGAGCCATAGTAGCCGCATGTCGTACCTCTGAAACCGGAGGTGTTGGTGCAGAAACCACTGGAGGTGCCTGACCGTGATCAGATAACCCGCTAAGGTAAGCCTGAACCTGATTAATCATCTTTGGGGTAGGTTGGGGTGGCATTTCCTCATTCTGCACTTGTTCATTCTCCCCATCCTCCCCTTCTCTTACCACTTCCTCAGTCGGTGGAGGAGTCACCGCCCTAGCATCAGATGGACTAGGTGTTCGTCCTCTTCCTCTAGAGGACGTCCTCCCACGGCCTCTACCACGGCCTCTTACCGCTGTTCTTCCTCGAGCCACAGCTCCAGTGGCTGGCTCAGTCGTTTCTTGTCTTGCCGTTGTGGCTGCTGGTGCGGTCGTTGCTCTAGTTCTAACCATCTGCGAAATAGAGTGAAGATGGTCAGATACCAATTCGTATCACCTAGATACCAATTGGACTCAAGTAGTAGCACGAAAGAAGGAATGAAAGAGTGAAATTTTCCTAAAGTCTTATAGCCTCTCAAGGAAAAGTAAAGGCGTCCCCCTACCGTTCCTTAAGACTCTACTAGACCTGTTCTTGTGTGATGAGACCAACGAACCTAATGCTTTGATACAAAGTTTGTCACGACCCAAATCGGGGACGCGACTGGCACCCACATTTACCCTCCTATGTGAGCGAACCAACCCATCTAAACCTTAACATTTCAAGATATATCAACAGAAAATAATGCGGAAGACTTAAGCTCATTAATAAACAATTCAAAACTATTATTATTATCCCCAAAATCTGGAAGTCATCATCACAAGAACATCTATCCTTAAATTACTAAACTAAAAACGTCTAAGAACTAAAAATACATAAAAGCTAGTCCATGCCGGAAGTTCAAGGCATCAAGACTTGAAGAAGAAGATCCAGTCCAAGCTAGACGCATTAGCTCACCCTGAATTTCCGAAGGTAGTGAAGACTGGCTTGATCTACTGTTGAGTTGAAGTTGACGGAACGTTTGCTGCATTCCACAAATAACAAAGAAGAAAACTAAAAGTAGGGGGTCAGTACAACACAAGTACTGAGTAGATCATCGGCCAACTCAAAATAGAAAACAGTATATATCAGTTAATATTATAAATCAACTATAAACTCAACATGTAGCATCAACAAGTATCATCAAGTTCATCCATGAGGGCTCAAGCCTCAATACCATACTCATTTGGGAATTAAGTTTATTAAATTGAGTATATTATCATCTTTCAAGATTCATTATCTTTCTTCCTCTTATGTCGGTACGTGACACTCTGATCCCCTACCACTATGTGTCGGTACGTGACACTCCGATCCCCTATATGTGTCGGAACGTGACACTCCGATCCCCTATATGTGTCGGAACGTGACACTCCGATCCCCTATATGTGTCGGAACGTGACACTCCGATCCCCTATATGTGTCGGTACGTGACACTCCGATCCCCTAATTCTACGTGTCGGTTCGTGACACCCGTCCCACTAATACTATGTGTCGGAACGTGACACTCCGATCCACTAATACTATGTGTCGGAACGTGACACTCCGATTCACTAATACTATGTGTCGGAACGTGACACTCCGATCCACTAACCTCCTTCTATCCGTTCATCAAGCCTTCTCTATACCAAGGCATCATCAATCCCATTACTTTAATTCATCAAGCCTTCTTTTATACCAAGGCATCATCATTAATAAGTAGATTAAAGTTTCTTTCAAGATTTGGGATTCAATGGTTTTCATCATGCTTGTTTTATCAAAATCACATAATCATATTCATGCAAGCATACAATTAAGCATATAGACAGGTTTACAATACCACCAATACATATCATTCACTATTAAGAGTTTACTACGAATATCGTAAAATAACCATAACCTACCTCCACCAAAGACTAGAATCAACAAGAGTTTTTCCAAAGCCTTGTTCTCTCCTCTTTGATCGACTGCTCTCTCTCTTTTTCTTGTTGTTTCTGTCTTCTTTTATTCAAACCCTCTTTCTTTTACCCTAATTAACATATAATTAATTGTGAAAGAGGAAAATAAAACCCACTCATTAACTTAAGGTTACCTCTTTTAACCCCCAAGTAATTAGACTTATTAATATTAACCCTCTAACTTTATAATTAAGGAAAGAATAGTCCAATGCGTCCCTTAAAACGTGTGAAGAAATCCGATTCTGCCTGGGATTACGCAACCTGTGACGGGCCGTCGTGCCTGCGACGGTCCGTCACGCAGGTCGTTGTAAGGGTCAGAATCTTATTTTTCACCAAGGACACTGTGACGGTCCGTCACACCTATGACGGTCCGTCCTGCAAGTCCGTTACGAAGTTCAGAGAGTCGATTTTCAGTACCCAATTTCAGAATTCTAAGTGTCATGGAACGAAACCTCCTCGACGGGCCGTCGTGACCACGATGGTCCGTCGTGACCACGACGGTCCGTCGTGACATCCGTCGTCCCAGCCAGTTTTTCCAGAAATAAAATCTGCTGCTCAAAACGACTAAACAGGTCGTTACACTTTTTCAGACTACTGATATAGGTGATTTATTTTTTTAATTTTTGGCTTTCCATTTTCTAAAAAGAAAACTAAGATTTTGATAAATAAGTTGTTGTTGTCATTTCACGATCTAGAATCTTTTATTTTCTTTTTCGTTCTTTCCAATGTTTCCTAAACTATTAATTCGAATGTAACTTTTTGGGGGTTCATATTATTTTCGATTAAAATTTTTATTTATTTGTTTATGTTATTCTTGTATTTTTGTTGACACCCAAATCTCGACCTTTGAGTGTTTTAGAAATATTATTCAAATAAATACTTTTTTAAAAAAATACATTTCGAGTTTAAAATGTTAGTTGGTTTTGTCCAAAAATATATATTATAGTATGAATACTTTATAAAAAATTTATTAAAATATATTAAAATTATTAATAAATTTTGAAATAATTATTTACTTTAATGTTTAAAAATTCAAGTATGTTTAATTGTATAAAATTATTAAAATATATATAGTATTTTAATTAGATATTATCTCATTAATTTTCCTCCATAATCATGTAAATACTAGTTTATTCTATTTTAGTGTCTTTCAATTCTACTCTATTTAATGACAATTGTATTTCAATTATATCCACTCTTACATTCCAATTGTAGCTAATTTTTATTGCAATTTTTGTCATTCAAATCCAATCCAACGTGATTTTGATATTTCATCTAATTATCTTGAGCATCCATCTTTTGATATTGAATCTCAGCTCCTCGTCAATTTAATAATTAACGGTTCAGATTCACTCATCCTTTCTTTGTTTTTTTTTGATATCAAAAGACCCAAACCCTAACTTTTCCATTTTTATAAAATCTTCCTCTCTCCCACCTTTTCTCTCAACGGACGACTCCCTCTCTCCCCTCGCCTGTTTTCATCTTTCCTCCCTTCTCTCTCTTTCCGGCGACAGACAGTAGCAAGGCAAGGAAAACAGAAGCTGCGGCGAGTCCAACAGCTTGTGGCTGCCTCTGTTTCTCTCCTCTCCTTTCTCTGGTGTGGCAAAACAAAGAAACCAAGTGATTCTGGTGATGGGAGCAGCGCCAGTAGCTCCAGCTGGCAGAAACAACATTACTAGCTGGCAAACAAAAACAACAACAGCAGCATCCATCTCTGGCCCAAAATCAGCAGCCAGACGACAAAGAACAGCAGCGACAAGGCAACCCCCAGCCTGCGTACTGCAGCGAAGCCAGCAACCAAACGACTCCAGCAGCGGCTCCTACTCGCCTGCCTCTTCTCCCCTCTCTCATTTCCAGACAACAGCTCCAAACCAGTGAACAAGGCGAACTCCCACGAAGCTTTTGAATGTCTCAAACTAGTCAAAAGACGGATATTTAACCGATATTTCCGGGTATATTTCTTTAAAAATCCTTATCTAATCTTAACAATTTTATTCTTCTTCTTATATGCAATGTGTGAAAGTTCTATGAATGTTTGGTGTAAAAGTTCTCTTAGTCCTAAAATTGAACTACTAGTAATGACTTTCAAATTTTAAAAACTGTTTATTTGTGATAGAAAGTTGAATTATAGTGTCCTTCGTGTGCTTGCTGTCTTTATCCTTAGCTCATTGTCCGCTTCACAAAAATAATGTGTGGAAGTTAGCTCTTGTATTTTAAACAATACATTGACTGGTGATTCTTGGTTAAAATTGACAAGTATGGTTATGATATCACTGATTATCTTGAGATGTCCCTATTCTTTATTACCTCCAATAATGTCATTTAATCCCTTTTATTGATGTAATTTTACTTGTAGTAGTCATAATAATTTTGTTTAATAATTGGGTGTGCTACTTGAGTTTAGATGGATCCTAGACATATTTCTCTTTTCTTGTTGTGAATATATTTTATTAAGAATGCATAAATACTTCTTAACTTGTGTTTTCGTCCTTAAATATAATTATTATATCCTTACTTGAAATTGATTAATTGATACCAAGGTGATTTTTATAGTATTTTGCTAATTAAGATAGATTTCATGTCTCTTGGGTAAGGCAAATTTTGCTTATTATTTTATTTATTAATGTTAATTGATCATAATTTGATGAATGGAAGTTGAATAGATTCTCACTTGTTATATTTTAGTAAAACTATTTTTGATTGACCAAAAAATAATTTAATATAATATTATGGATTTGGTTATTTCTTTAAATAAGGAAAATAATATGTGATTGATCCTAAATATTTTCAAGCCATATATTACATGCCCTCTCCTCCACTATATAAAGAGATGACCTCATTCTCATTAGGATAGACTTTAACCATAAGAAAAAGACTTAGAGGCTTACGCTATATGAAGAGATTCCATGCTTAGACTGTTGGGTTTTATTTGTCCTAAATTTTTTACCTTAAATAGGTTTTCCTTGTAGGAAAAGGTTTTGAATTGAGTAATCCTTTTTCTTGTAGGAAAAGGTTTAGGACTCTATAAATAGAGGCATGTTCCTTCTAACTTAATCAGCATTTACAATGTAATCTTAAGGGCTTTGAGAGTTTTGGTTAGGGGGAGAATTTATGGGTCACAAGCTTGATACGTTATCACTTCTGTGAACCTCCCATGTATTCCGAGTGAATTGATTGAGGTTGTTTCCCTCTGTATTTTATACTCTCATATTTATAGTGGATTGCTCATCTCCTTTGTGGACGTAGGTCGATTGACCGAAGCACGTTAAATCATTGTGTCTTTTTGTATATTTCTCGTTGTCGTCTTACTCGTGGTCTTTCGAGGTTTGCTTTGCTAGCTTCCGCGTTTACACCTGCTTATTTTCGGTCCTAACAAGTGGTATCAGAGACAGATTTAATGATGGAGTTAGGTTCAGTGGTTCGATAATCGATGATTGAACCAGGTTAGAAAGAGGTGTTCATCTTGACTGGTGTAGCTGTAGTCACAACCTTTTTTGACAGTATTGAAGATTTTGTTGGAGAAATTGTTTCAGTGAGATTCTTTGTGTTGAGACATAAATTTTGCAAAGGATATTATGGAGAGGAGAAGCAAGTTGTTGAAGATTAAGCCAAGAAGGTGGACAAATTTATTTTGTTAGAAATTCAGGCCAAGGGTAAGATTTGTTGAGTTTTATTTGCCCTAAATTTTTTACCCTAAATAGGTTTTTTTCCTTTTAGGAAAAGGTTTTGGATTGAATAATCCTTTTTCTGGTAGGAAAAGGTTTAGGATTCTATAAATAGAGGCATGTTCCTTCTAACTTAATCAACATTCACAATGTAGTCTTAAGGGCTTTGAGAGTTTTGGTTAGGGGGAGAATTTATGGTTCACAAGCTTGATACGTTATCACTTGTGTGAACCTCCCATGTATTCCGAGTGAATTGGTTGAGGTTGTTTCTCTCTGTATTTTGTACTCTCATATTTATAGTGGATTGCTCATCTCCTTTGTGGACGTAGGTCGATTGACCGAAGCACGTTAAATCTTTTTGTCTTTTGGTATATTTCTCGTTCTCTTCTTACTCGTGATCTTTCGAGGTTTGCATTGCTAGCTTCCACATTACACCTGCTTATTTTTGATCCTAACAAGTGGTATCAGAGCCAGATTCAATGACAGAGTCAGCTTCAGTGGTTCGATAATGATGATTGAACCAGGTTAGAAAGATGTGTTCATCTTGGCGGTGTAGTTCTAGCAGTAACCTTTTTGACAGTAATGAAGATTTTGTTGAAGAAATTGTTTCAGAGAGATTCTCTATGTTGAGACATAAATTTTGCAAAGGAGATTATTGAGAGGAGAAGCAAGTTGTTGAAGATTAAGTGAAGAAGGTGGACTAATTTATTTTGTCAGAAATTCAGGCCAAGGGGGAGATTTGTTGGGTTTTATTTGCCCTAAATTTCTTACCATAAATAGGTTTTCCTTTTAGGAAAAGGTTTTTGATTGACTAATCGTTTTTCTTGTAGGAAAAGGTTTAGGACTCTATAAATAGCGGCATGTTCCTTCTAACTTAATTAGCATTCACAATGTAGTCTTAAGGGCTTTGAGAGTTTTGGTTAGGGGGAGAATTTATGGGTCACAAGCTTGATACATTATCACTTGTGTGAACCTCTCATGTATTCGGAGTGAATTAATTGAGGTTGTTTCTCTCTGTATTTTGTACTCTCATATTTATAGTGGATTGCTCATCTCCTTTGTGGACGTAGGTTGATTGACCGAACCACGTTAGATCTTTGTGTATTTTGGTATATTTCTCGTTGTCTTCTTACTCGTGGTCTTTCGAGGTTTGCTTTGCTAGCTTCCGCGTTTACACCTGCTTATTTTCGGTCCTAACATAGACGACCTCATGTTGCATATATTTTGACTCTTTGTTCACTTTATAATCTTTCCGCATGTTAGTTTGTTTAAAGATCGTGTTTAGGATGTAACAATTAATTTCTCTAACTCACTTATGAGAATATTTTGAGATATAAGAATCAACATATAGTCTTGAACGCTATCTACAAAATAAATCATGTTTATATGTGTTGCATATTGATATTGACATCATAAATCAATTCTAACATGTAAATTGATTAGTAATCATGACTCTACGAATTGTGCAATATGTGTGACTCCTGCATGCAAGTTTTCTTGATATATAAAATGTCCTCCAATCTGAAAATAAATGAACTCTTTCTTTTTAAATATGCTACTTTTAAATTCTCGCCACATAAAGTCATATGCTAAATCTTTCTCTGCATGCTTATCTGCCCTGTACAAATATATTAATAAATAAATTATGCATTTTGAATAATGTGTTACCTCTTAAAACAAGCTAATAAATCAGTGCCGGTATGAATTTATCATGTTTCAAATTGAAATTAAATTAATAAATCACTGGCCCTTGTAATATTCTTCTTGTTAATATTATTTTATTACTTCTTATTTAGTCTATATTATTATGTTTTGTTTTCACACACACCTAGCATAAGAGCTTCACAATTATGTATGTTCGAAAGCATGTTGAATAAAATTTAGAGGCCAATGTGAGATTTCTGTGTTAAATGCCCGTCCTATTTGTTTGACTTGGTATCTAGGGGGGCTATTAGGAGCATATATTTTTATTTTTTTCTAAAAGCTGTGTAAATAGTAGCAAATGCCTCTTGGATATTATGTGGGGGCGCTATGCACCTTTTAGGACGTTATGCTTGTGATGGTGGGGTAGGAGTAATTTAGGTCCTACAAAGATGATGACATTGCCTCGATCCATAAACGATGAATATATGTTTTGTATCTCCTTTAAAAGAATCCAAGTTGATCCGTAATGTCTTTTAGAGTCTCCCTTCCCTTTTCCTTTTTTTGTTTTCTAATTATTTTTATTTGGGGTAATTTATTAAATTAAATAAAATTTTTGTCTTGTCTATTTAATTGTGTAATTTTTGTCTACTCTCTTTTCACATTGTTATTTGCTTAGTATTTTTTATGTTTTATATTATGTTATCAACTAGTTTCGCATGATTAAATAATTAACTAAAACAATAAATTGTTTAATAATACTCATCACCTAGCTGGCATGTTTAAATTAAATAACCTAAATAAAGTGACCACACATTCTACTTGTAACCCCCACAAAGTTTGATTTATCTACATTCTACTTGTAACCCCCACAAACTTTGATCTATCTCTTTTTTACTTATAATAAGTAAATTTTATTTGAAAAGACACGGAAATATTATCTAATAAGGTAGAACAGAGATAGTTACATACGTCCTATTTTATGTGAAGATGTTATTGTTTAGATAGTCAAACAATTTTTTTCTTTGATTCAAATTTTCACAATATTTTTTCAAATTTTTTAATAATTCTTTATTTTGTCTTACAAAAATATTCAAATACGTAATTATATTTAAAAAAAGGTTTGAAGAATCTATACCCAAATCAATAGTGAAATTACGTATTCTTACTTTCTTATTTTGACTATATGCTTAAATTGTACCCGAAATCATAGATTATTCTTCAAAAGTTTTATGGTAATTAGAGTTCTTTTTATTCCTATGTTGATGAAAAAATAACATGTAATTAGTAAAACAAGTTAAGGTTGTCACAAAATTTACCTAGACACCACTTTTATTTAAAATGTAAAAACAGCCACTGTCGTTTGATAATGGCTTTATTTTTCATTTGGTTCATGTGATATGGATTCATTATTTAAATAAAGTTCATCCTATTATATGTTAAAGTGTTATTATTTGAGGAATCAAACAATTTCTTTTATAAAATATTTTGATTCATTCTCTATGTTGATTTGTAGCACTTTTTGTACGTAAATTTTTGTTTTAAAAAGTCGAAGAATCTATGCCCGAATTCCTAGTCAAACTAAGATACTTTAATCTTCTTACTACATACCTTTTCACATAATTCGAGATAAATAAAGTACATATTATAAGTAACATTTTCAAATACGAGTACAAGATTTTGACTCTATAATTATATCGAATAAGTAGAAGGAACTGTAATTTCATTCATTTTACATATAAATGTTTGTGAAAAATATTTGATGAAACTTCGACTAATACTTAGTTTCTAGGCCTGATCACCAAGTTTAAGGAATCAGAGACATATTATCAAGTAAAAGAAGATAATTTATTGAGTGAGGGCTAAATGAATTTCAAAAAAGGTGAACTTAAAAAATTCACTCGCAAGAATATTGGTATGAATAGAAGTCCTGACATGCTCAATTATACTCCATTATAACCTCCTCCTCCTCCTGTTGTTGTTGCTGCTACAAGTTTAAGTCGAATGGAGAAATCAATTTCTTCCATCCTAAATGCTATACTACTTGTTGATGATGATCAAGTTTCGAATGAACACATCATATCGAGTAGTAGTACTTGAAAAGTAAGTGGTGGAGGAAGAGTAAGTTGATTCGAAACTTAATCACCAACATCAAGTTGTGTAGTATTTACAATGGACGAAATTGATTCCTCATTTCTCCTTGAGCTTGTAGGAACAACAAGAGGAGGAGGAGGGGATGATAAATTATCAATGAGCATGTCAACAGTATAATTTATATGAGTATTATTAGGAGCTAACTTTTAGGATTCACTTTAATTGGATATATCTATTAGTCCAGGCTCAATTAATTCTCCTCTATTACTTGAGAATATAACTCTCATCCCTTACATTTTGTTTTCAGGCATTAAAATTAATCATTATAAGGAAATGTTATTCATCCTCTCTCTATATGTAAGGAACTGAATTACATTTCTTCCTATTGGTTCAACATACCTTAAAAACAAAATTTTGTACTTGCAATTGATAATTTATTCATAATATGAGAAATTATAAGGATTGATATTATGAATTTTTATATAAATTCTTTAAATTTATAAAAATTAAATGTTTATATATTTAAAGACTACGGGAAAAGTACTCCAAATAAACATAGCTAATGAATCAACATTTGTTTTATAAAATATTGTTGGACACCAAAAAGGGTAACATTTTAACACAAAATAGTGCGGAGGGATTATAAACATTGTATTCATATATTTATAAGCTAATTTGCTTCTTTTTTTTTTGAATTCAAAATTCTTAAACTTAAAATGATAGATCCACCTCTACCGTCTAGTGAAATAAGTGCTCCTGTCAAGGCCATATAAAACTAGTTGTGTTTCTGTACTACATCTTGACACATTATGGTTTTAATTAGCCCAGGTACAAATCATTCAAAAAAATTTTAAAAAATAATTTTTTAAAATTATGCGAAAATAATTGCAAGTTAATATAGCGAATGATATAAAATAATTGTTTTTTAGGGGGAAGACTATCGATAAAAGAAAATATTATTTGACTCCCCAAATAGTTACTCATTCACTTTAAGAAGAGACAAGAGAAGTGAATAACATTATCTGTTCCACTTTATGAATATGATTTTTATGTTTTTTTTTAAATAAAACTTACTTGGTGGAGACTAAAAAATATATATATGTCACTATAACTAACAATTCAAAATATTTTAAGTGGAGAAAATATGTACCCAATTTTATGCATTGGGCGATGCCTAAATCCATATTGCATTCTGGAAAAATATCCCATTTCTCTTTTGATATCTTACTCGTCATGCATTTCTAGCAAAAAGTTAAAAAAATATTCAATATAAATCTAATTTTATAGAAAAAACCCATTATAAATAATGAATTTTTTCATGTAATGAATTAAAAATAAAAACTGACACTTCAAAGAAAAAAGGAGAATTGTTAAACCATATTGAAACATATTGATCACAAAAGAAAGTTAATAAATAGATAGAGCAGTGATGTAGCTAACGCGTTAAGTATCCCGCCTGAGGAGTACGTTCGCAAGAATTAAACTCAAAGGGAATTGACGGGGCCCCGCACAAGCGGTGGAGCATGTGGTTTAATTCGATTTAATAAATTTTTTAATCAAGAAACGTGATATATTCTAAATTCAAGTATAAAAGACATAGATAACATAAACCTTGAAAATGACAAATTCTATTGCAAAGAACGATAACAAAAAAATTTAAAATCAACATCATTACTAATGTAAAAAAAGAAATCCCCAAAAACAAAAGATCAAATTTTAAATTAAAGTTAGAACAATGTAAAGAATATTTAAAAACACAAATATTAAAGATCATAAAAACACAAATACAAATTATTTATCAACATCATTCAAACCAAAAATAAACCCCCTGAAAACTAGCTCTCACCTTTTTATAAATGATCTAGAGTTATTTTTCAACCTCTTGTAATGAAGTTTATATAGAATGAGTTAGGGTTTAAGGTTATATTAACTAATGGGCCAACTCATTTAGCTAGCACCCCTTATGGGTATATTAGATCCAAAAGATATTTTTGGAAAATTTTTATCAGATTTGGACAAAATCTCTCTCTCTCTCTCTGCTCTCTCTCTCTCTCTCTCTCTCTCTCTATATATATATATATATATATATATATATATATATATATATATATATATATATATATATATATATCTTACAGTAAGTAAGTTTTACTGTAAAATAATGAAAATCATATTCATAAAGTTGAATGTTAAAACTTAAATACTTCTTTCTTCTCATTTTAATTTGGTGTGTTACTATTTGTGTTTGTGTGTGTGGTGTGTATACATATATATATATATATATATATATATATATATATATATATATATATATATATATATATATATATATATATATATATATATATATATATATATATATATATATATATACACGATTAAGTTTTCAAAAAATAACTTTTCAGCCTAATATATCCATATGGGATGCTATCTAAATGAGTTGGCCTATTAATTAATGCAATCGTACACCCTTCTTGATCTATACAAACTTCGCTAAAGATATGAAAAACCTACTCTAAATTGTCTAGAGAATGATGAAAACAAAAATGTTTGGAGGTTAATTTTTTGTTTGAGTGATTTTGATAAATAATTTGTATTTGTGACTCAATAATTTTGAATTTTTGAGCTTTTTAATATTGTTGTCATTGGTTCAATTGTAATTTCAAAATTGATCTTTTGATTTTGGGTATTTCAGTATCGACCTTATCCCATCTTCATGGAAATGCCAACAGGGGAAAATTTGAGCCTAAATAACTTTTTAGTAGTATTTGAATTTTGTCAACCTTGTCTAGACCCTAAAGGGTAGAAAAATCTTGTAGTAATTTATGATTTTGATTAAATAAGTATATATATAACTTGGTAATGAACCTGTATGACTTTACGTAATTGAATTTGAGATTCTATATCTCTAAGAATCTAGCTTATCATAAAGGGTATTTTCTGAGCATCGTAGGTTAGAGGTGTATTTTACCGCTAAAGAGGGATGAGGGCTTCTCTGGTGGGAGACACATGACTCATTGTCGTTAATAAACACCTAAATTTCTTTCTTTGACAAAATCTCCCTCCTCACTCTTCTATTTATTTACTTTTGGGGTAAGAAGTATTCAGTTCCACGTCTTAAGCATGATTACGGTTAAGGACCTTCTTTGGTACTTTCATACTTTTAGAGCTGATGAATGACCCATGTGATTTATACTCGTTTCTCACCATTTTTGAGGTTAAAGGAAAGATATTTCACTCTTCGAATCTATTTTTTGATATATAGAACATAATAGAATGGGTTAATAATGACGTAGAAAGATTTTTTTATTCTATGGGGGAGACAATCCTAAATTAGTTAGTTGGGATCATGGGTTAAATATAGGGCTCATAGAACTATTATATTTTGGAGTAATTATTGATTGTTTATTGATTCCTGTGTCATTGTGAATGTTTGTAGACAAAGAACAAGTGGAACGAATTTGGAAAGGAAATGATTATGTTTCTTAGGGTTTGAAGCTTGTTTCGAGGTAGGTGATGGTCGTGATTCTATGTATGTGTGGTGTATGTATGTTCTTGATTTTTTGTGATAATAGTATATGTATTTATGTTGCAATGTTGCTCATTCTTGTTGAAAATGAGTTAGATAAATGATGTTACTATGAAATTTGTGAAATACATGTCATTCTGATTCTGGTGTCACTTAGGGATCGGCTACCACATTCCAATATAGATATGTTCGATCGGATTGCCACATTACGGCAACACTTTCGATCGGATTGTGATGTTACGACAAAACGTTTGATCGGAAATCACTTTTTGGAATAATATTTGATTGGCTTGCCACATTTTAGCAAGCTAACTGTTTAGGTTTGGGTTCCACGAGAGGAAAACCGATGTGATGATAGGTGTTAAATGTATTGTTGATTCTTCATGTTGATAATGTTGTATATGTTGATATATATTTATGTGATTATAATGTTGCTTGACTTGTGTATGTTACACTAGTGGGATACCGGCATGATCTTACCAGTATATTGTGATTATGTACTAATACTATAGTTTCTCCAATTTTTGTTTAGTGCAACGCATCTTCACCAGACTATTGACAAACCTCTCTAAGAACATCAGTAATCATTTCATAGAATTCAAGGGTGAGCCTATTCTCTCGGCCTTCCATGAGATTCTCTTTCGTCTATGTCAACCATTTCCACACTTAGACATTTGTTCAGTTAGTTGAATAGTTCATTTATTTGGGGATGTATCCCTTCTTGTCTAGACTTATGGATCTTGTTAGACGTTTTGGTATATTGACTTTTAGATTCTAGGCATTTCAATTCGACATTTTTTGGTTAATTAACTTTCTTCCGTAACTTAGTTGCTTTGTTATTGGTTTAGTTGCTTTGTTTGGGTTGGAGCAGTGGTTCTCCCACCGAAGGGATAGTGTTGGTACTAATGTGTTATTTGGCCTGGGTTCTATTTATTCATATGTATTCATGAGATATCCTTCCAAGTATGATATTATTCTATTTATGTTTCTACACCCGTTGGAGAATCATTAATAGTCATCCATGCTTATCGTATTTGCCCTATTTTGTTTATGGTATATCAGACTTGGGTTGATTTAGTGAGTTTGGCTATGATTGACTTTGACATAATCTTAGGCATGACTTGGTTGTCCCTCTAATATGATGTTCTTACTTTTAATACCAAGTGTGTAACTTCAGAAATTCCTGGAGGTGAAAAGTTAGAGTGGGAAGAAGTATACAAGCCTAAGTAAGATAATATTATATCCTCCATTTGTTTTTGTAAATTAGTAGAGCATACATGTTTGTCTTATTTGGCTCATATTAGGAATGTGAGAATGAGACTCCATCTATTAAGTCTATTCATGTGGTGTCCGAATTTAAAGAACTTTTTCACAATGGCTTGCCTGACATGCCTCTAGATAGACATATATATATATATATATATATATATATATATATATATATATATATATATATATATATATATATATATATATATATATATATATATATTTCTGCATTGATTTAGAGCATTGTACACACCCGATGTCTATCCCTCCGTATGGCATGTCTATGGAAAAATTAAGAAAGCTTAAGGTTGAAATCTAAAGTGCCTTCCTTTAGGGCCGTGGGGCGCTGCGCCTCCCATAGCGTCATAGGACAATCTCTATCCGTAGGGCCTTGGGGAGGCGCGCCAGCCATAGCGCCCAAAATTGGCCTCAGAAGTTTGGGGCCTTGCGCCTCATACCTCTTTGAGCACCAAAGAGGCCAGTTCGTCCTAATTTTTCCCCACTCTTTCATACTAGTTCCTAAATTATGTGCCAATGTTTCATAGTTATTTGCAACACTCTAAGCTACATCGAAACATCACAAAACCATTTATAAACATGAGATCATAAACCTTGAATCAATAATCTAATTCAAGAAAAGTTAAGATCAAAGTGAAAGAACTTAATAATCAAGTCTAAAATTAAGAAGTAAGTTATGGGAAGGTTCTTAAGAGTTTTCAAAGGTCTTTAACAACATTTTAGCATTGTGTTAAGACTCAAGTTTCAATCTATATAAAGAGTAAGAAGTTGAGTTGATGTCTCAAGATATATTAGGGAACTAAGTATTCCATAAGAGTTTATCAATGTTTTCACATTTAGATAAGATAAAACTAAGATTTCCGAAATTGCTTTGAGCAAGAAAGGAGAACATTGGATCCAAGAGAGATTTTTAAAGCTAAGTGTGACACAATTATCTCAACCCTAAGAAAGGAAGTTGATTTTAAAAGCATGAGCTAAAGTATATTTTGGGATTAGTATAGAGCATTGATGTGGGAATGAGAGTTCATTTTAACTCAAGTCTCCATGAAAACCATGTAGCCATCATGAGTATAAAGGGGTCATACTTTTTATATGATCACGTAAGTTGATCTAGTGGATGCACTAAGTAAAGTAACGTCCTATACTAATGGTAAGATATAGAATGGTCATTGGCAAAGTGAGGTAAAACATTGTACCATCACGTAAGCTCGTAGTGATGGTTGTGAGTTAGAGAATCTTCCACAGAAACTATATTCCTTTGATATATAATAAAGTTATGTTTGTTATTGCACTTCTTTAACAAACTGACTTGTTTATAGTGTTTTTACAAGTCATGTGTGTATATATATATATATATATATATATATATATATATATATATATATATAAAAAAAAATAGGATGTGTCTTTATTGCATTATATAAAGTTCAACACTTCATGAGTTGAGAATAGCCAAGGTAACTATTTCTTCTTACACTTTTCAGGCTTAAGTTTTGTTATCATTCCAACTCGCATATTCGCATAAGGCCATCAATGGTCAGGGCCGATAATTTCCTGGTTGTAGGCTCGGGGCGTGAAAAACATATTAGAAAGTAACTGATTAGTAGTATTATATTAGTATTGATCACCTTTGTTTGACCTTTTATTATTAGAAAGAAACTTTTAAAAAAACAAATCATAAGTCTTTTAAAACATTAAATATATGTGTAATTTGTTTTATTAGATAATATACTTGTGTTTTTTCGCATATCATTCAATGCATAGTAAGAAAAGTAGAAAAAAACATTAAAGATAAGGATGATCATAGTTCTGTAGGTAAACCAAAAGAAATTTAGTCTTTTTTATCTATAGGATCTAAAGGAACACTTAAGCATTCCTATAAAAAGCGAGAAAATGTAAGTTAGTATACAAAGGAAAAAATGAAGTTATCTACGCATGTTGACTCTTTCCATCATCTCCTCTTCGGTTCTCAAAGTGGCCATTTTGTTACATGATTTGATATATAATTAATGGAGATATCAATAACATAGGGGCAAACTCTTTATTTTTGTTGTGGATGGAGATGAGTTATTTGATGTAATTAAAGGTATTGTTTTCTGTTGTATTCGGAAACCATTTCTTGTATATTGTTTTGATATGCAATTGTAAAATATTTTATTTGTCTTCTCCTACTAAATGTCACCATACCATTATTAACGATTCTTTGTTTAAGGAAATTTTAACTCTAAATTTATCGGTGATACACCGTTCATGCTTGGAAATGTATAACCTGATCAAATTGAAACCTCGTTTGAAGATTCTACTGTTTTTCTTGCTGAAACTCATGCTGACGTCTCTCACTTTTGTCCCCTATCTCTTGGTTTTGAGAATCGAATCTCGCCCATATTTTGGCTACCACTATGGTTCCACGAAAGGGATCTCATACAAAAATATGTAATAGAGTTATATTTTTTGTTTGTTGTCTGCTGAAGAAGATCAATACAAATTGGGTTCTATGGGTCCGCGAACACATGGTTGAATGTTTTTATAATACTAACTCCACTTCAAGCTTATCCTATGACTTCTTATCTCTAGTGGATCTCTTTGACTACATCCTACATTGATTGATGCTACCTATGATACTCAAAATTTTCAAGAATAGATTATGTGTTGATTACCGAGAATTGGTACAAGAAGGAGTTTATCAAATCCAGGGCTGATACAACCCGGGCTACTTGAATCTTTGCTGACACTGCATTATTGCTCCTCTAGGAGGCCGAATACATCAATTTAAGGCTCAATTCTCTTGATTTCCATATGCAGGTTTTACAAGATGCCATTGGAAAATTCCTTCAACTCCACAAGGACTCCAGTATCGATATTCTAAATCTTTGCCTTGAGATGGGAGGACTTAAGAAGGATGTCTCTCATTCTTTTAACATTATTCTGGGAGAAGTCAACTCCATAAAACAGGAGTTGACTCTGCTAATAATCAACTGGATGTAACTATGAACTCTTTATATTGATCTTTCTATACGAATTTTGAGAAATCTCGTACCACTTTTTGCACGAATGTTGTAAACACTCTGACGTATTTTCTCATGAAACATTAATAATATGAGAAGCATGAAGTCATGAAAAAATTATGGAGAAATAACACAAATCCAACGATCAAACAAAACAAAATCCAGTATGGATTTACTAAGAAACAATAAAAGCAAGAGATATTCAATCATACAGAACAAATGGATAATGAAGAACCAGATATATACGCTGATCAATCAACCACAACTAATGGAAAAGATTAACAAATCAGCCAAATTTAAGGAAGCTCAGACAATATATCAAGAAACCATCAAAGAAACGAAGGAATTTATTTAATCATGAATACATATGATATGGACATATTTCAACAAATCAATTCAACTAAATCAAGGGATCATCCAAGGATCCTTGATTTACAACTCCTTGAGTTTTAGAATAGACCATCACCTCTCACGGCTATTTAAACCTTTCTCTGTCATAAATGAAAAGTAAGAAACTTCTCCTAAGCTTATATTACGATCCTATTTCATCTTTCATCAATCTTTGTAATCACGTTAGTGAACACAACTAAAAAGAAAAGAGAGAGAAAGATTTTGAGTGTAAGTTTACAAGTAGATGAAGTGTCAAGATAGAATTCTTAATTGTATATCAGACAGTACCAAGTTAACGAACTTTGTACTTCTCAAGACTAACTTCAAATTCTCTAAAGGAAACCCTCTAAGGGGACTTTACTAGGCACCAAAACAGTAATCTGAACCTATATAAACATCCTATGTTATTTATTTTCTACAAGATGTTTTACTGTTTCTTCATTCTACTAACTTACAGGTGAGACGACTGACCATTATAGGTAGCCGACTAAAAAATAATTTTATTCACCCCTCCCTGTATATACCATAGTTCCAAAGGTATGTCAAGTCTTTCCATCATCACCTCTTTGGTTCTGAAAGTTTCCATTTTAGTGTATGATTTAATCTCTATAGCAGGGAGATATCAATTAGATCGCTGCAAATCTTCTATGAGGTAAGTTGTTTATTGAACAGTGTCAAAATATTTGCATGGTATTGTGCATGTGTTCTTGTTTGTTTTTTCATTCATTTTCCCAATTTTATGCTAGGGAAATAGGCTTAGGGATGTCTAGTATAATTAAAGTGGACACAATACCATTCTGATAATTCATATGTCAACTATTTTTCAGTGGATGATGATGAGCTCTTTCTTTTTCTTGTGGGTGGAGATTATTTCTTTGATGTAATTGAAGCCATTGTTTTTTTGTTGTATTCTGGAAACCATTTCTTGTATATTGCTTTATATGTAATTTTGAAATATTTGATTTGTCTTCTGCTAGTAAATGTTGGCATTTTATAATAAGACGTGGGGTTCCCAAGTTATTTAATTTTTCTATTATCATGTTTGTTAATATTATTTTATTAGTTGTTATTTAGTATTTATTATTATGGTTTTTGTTTGCATACATACCAAACATGAGATCTTCACAACTGTGTGTGTTTGAAAATATGTTTAATATGATTTAGAGGTGATGTGAGATTTATGTGCTAAATGCTAGTCCTATTTGTTTGACTTGGTGTCTAGGGGGCCTATTAGGAGCATAATTTTATCATTTAGTCTAAAACCTCCTTAAATAGTAGTCCAATGCCTCTGGTACATTAAGCAGGGGGTCTAGGCCCCTTTTAGGACGTTATGCATATGATGGTGGGGTGGGAAAACTTTAGGCCCTACAGATATGATGACATTGCCTCGAGAAGTAAACGAAAAACATCTATTTTTTCCATTCTCTATATAGAAGCCGAACGTTGATTCGTAAAGTATTTTAGAGTCTCCCTTCCTTTTTCCTTTTTATGTGTTGTAATTATATTTATTTAGACTGGTTTACTATATAAAATATAATTTTGGACTTGACTATTTAACTGTGTAATATCTGTCACCTCTCTTTTTCCTTTATTATTTGCTTAATATTTGTTTTGTTGACATTATGTTATCATCTAGTCCGCGTACTTAAACAATTAAATAAAATAATAAAGTGTTTAATATTATTTATCACCTAGCTGGCATGTTTAAATTGAATAACCTAAATGAAGTGACCTACTTGCTACTTTTAACCCACATAAGTTGCATGAGATACGATCGGGATCCACACTTGTGCATCTCGAGAGATACCTAATACCTTCCCTCGAGGTAATTTTTATTCTTATCATGATCTCTGGTTCATTTAAATTAGTTAGATGTAGTTAGGTTAGGTCGCGACTCCTCAAAACATTTAGAATTCCCAAAAGAGTTTGTTAGGTCGTGATTAAAACACATTTTGCAAAAAAATAGAGCGCGACAGTGATCAATTTATTGAATTTATTATTAGTCAACACTACTATATTTTTATGTATTATTAATTTGGGATTTTATGATTAGAAGAGGTGAGTTTTGCAATATGGTTCAATATTTCTCTTTTCTTTCTTTTCACTTTTTATTTGTAATTCATTATATATTATATTTTGGTGAAAAAAATAATTATTTTTTATCAATTTTTTAATAGATTTTGATTTATTTATGTTTGCTATTTTTCTTATAGTTCGCAAGAATTGCATAAAGAGGAAGGTAAAAGAAGAGAAACTGCAAGTTGTTTAAAATGCAATACAGATTTAGATATTGTCCCCTCGCAAAAATCAGGTGTGTCCTCTAATTCTAATTTTTTTATTGTCTTTTAATATTTTCGAATTGTTATATGCTGTGATTTATCTCTTTTTTCAATACTTCTAATAAGTAAATTTTATTTGAAAAGATAAAAAAATTGTATAAGATAAGGTAGCACAGATAGAGTCATATTCTTCCTTCGTCCTATTTTATGCGAACGTACTATTGTTTAGAGAGTCAAACAATTTTTTTCTTTGATTGTAGTTTTAACAATTTATTTTTGAATAATATTTTATCTTTACATACAATATTTTTTTAATATTAAATTAATTTTTTTAAAAAGTTTTGAAGTATTTTTACCGAATCAATAGTGAAATTGCATATTTTGACTTTCTTATGTTGACTATAGGCTTAATTTTTAAGAAGAAAAATAATTTTCTAATGAAACCATAGATTATTCTTCTGAATTTTTATGGTATTAAAGTTCTTTTTATTCATATGTTAATGAAACATAACATGTACTTAATAAAAACAAGTTAAGGTTGTTTCAAAATTGACCTATACACCACTCTTTTGTAAAATGTAAAAGCAACCATTGTCGTTTGATATTGACGTTAGTTTTCGATAATTATTTATACTATGTTGATCCTATTACATCTTAAAAGTGTGTTATTATTTGAGAAATCAAACAATTTCTTTTATAAATATTTTGATTTATTCGCTATATTGATTTGTGGCACTTTTTGTGTATACATTTTTACTTTAAAGTTGAAGAATTTATGCCTGAATTCCTAGTCAAACTAATACGTTTTAATCATCGTACTCCGTACCTTTTCAATGAATTCAAGATAAAGAAAGTATATATTATAAGAAAAATTTTCAAATACAAGTACAAGATTTTGACTCTAGGCTTATGTCAATAAGAAGACAAAACTATTATGTCATTCAGTTGTACGGATAAATGTGTGTGAAAAATAAATGATACAACTTCATATAATGGTTAGTTTTTGGGCCTGATCACCAAGTGTAAGAGATCAGAGACAATATGTCATGTAAAAGAAGATAATTTATTGAGCGTGAACAAATTGAAAAATTCAAAAAAGGCGAACCCAAAAAGTTCGCTCCTAAGGATATTACTATGAATAGAAGTCCTGACATGCCATTGATACTCCACTATCACCTCCTCATGTTGCTCTTGCTGATACAAGTTTTAGCAGAATGGAGAAATCAATTTCTTCCATCGTCAATGCTATATTACTTGTTGATCATGATCAAGTTTCGAATGAATACATCATATCAAGTAGTACTAGAAGGGGAAGAGGTAGAGACAGAGGTAGAAGAAGAGTGTATTGATTCTGAACATGATCACCAACAAGTGGTTTAGTATTTTCTGTAGAAGATATTGAATCCTCATTTCTCCTTGAGTTTGTAGAAACAACAACAGGAGAAGGAGGAGGGGCTGGTGAATTATCCACGAGCATGTCAGCAATATAATTATTATGAATATCTTTTACTTGAGAATATGTCTCTGATCCCTTACATTTGGTGATCTGGCATTAAAATTAATCATTATAAGGAAATGGTGATATATAGCTTAGAGTCATATTTTTGTACTTGTATTTGAAAATTTACTTATAACATGTGAAATTATTATTCTTGAAATTATGAATATGGATATAAAATCTTTAAATTTATAAAAATAAAATGTGTGTAGATTTGAATTCTACACGAAAAGCACTCCAAAAAAAATTCTAATGGATCAAAATTTTTTTCGTAAAATATTGTTGGACACAGAAAAGATTAACACTTTAACATAAAATAGTGTGCAGGGAGTATAAACAATGTATCCATAACTTAAAAGAAAATATTTTTTGGTTCCCCAAATAGTACCTCATACACTGTAAAAAGAGATAACGAAGTATATAAGATTATTCGTTCCACTTTATGAATACTATTTTTATGCTTTTTCAATAAAACATACTTGGTGGATCTAATAAACATACACGTCACTGTAAATAGCAAACAAAAATATTTTAAGTGGAGAAAAATATATACCTGATTTTCTGCAAGGGGGAAATACCTAAATCCATGTTGCATTCAAGACAAACATCCCTTTTTCTTTTAATATATTACTCGTTATGCATTTGTCGCAAACTGTTAAAAAATATTAAACTTACGTTACTTAAATTTTATAGAAAAAAAAAGCCATTAAAAATAATAAAATTTGTCATGTAATTAATTTTTATTTTTAATTCATTACATGAGAAATTTCTTTAATTTTAAGTTTTTTTTTAAAAGTATATTTGATTAATTTATGTTTAATATTTCTTTAACTGTTTGCAATAAGTGCACAATGAGGAAGATATTAAAAGAAATGGGGATGTTTGTCAAGAATGCAATATGAATTTAGGTGCTGTAACCTATCAAAAATTTACGTATATATTATTCTCCACTTGAGGTCACTGATAATTAGTGTCATCGCTCTTTGATATGTTGCACTTTCTTTTTCTTTTTTTGGGGCATATCGTAGTAAGGAAAGGGAGTGAGGGCACTCATTCGAATCGAATAGCTGAAACTACTATAACTCCTATTTTTCTGCTTTAAGAGAAGCCTTCTAGCTCGTTTTAAAGCGTTGAAGAGAGAGATAGGACATTCTAAAGATAGTTGTTGAGGAAGCGATTTCTAACTACGAGTCCGTTTTCAAGCTAACTGAATGCCTATCTGCTGCTAGTTCTGTTCCACTTTCTAAATAGAAAGGAAGAGGTCAGTCACCAACAGGAGGAGGATATGAAAGAGAGTACCAACAACCATTCCACTCGAGCGGAACTTCTAACTGAAGTTGCTCACGTTTTTCAGCAGGGTCTGGGCTACGGGGTCCTTTTTCTATCTTATGCGTTCGGGGACGGCCCCTCATGGATGCTATCTATTCTAATTCGAACTTGTTGGATGCCAACTCGGCCCTTCGACTTAGTGCGTCGGCAAATTGGTCCTCCCAGGCTTGTACTCAAAGACCATGTCGAACCCTGCATCAAAGTCTTGTCACCCTGCCCGCTTGGGGTCTGAGTAAGGAAAGAGCTCGTAGCCGCGTTATTGGGCTTGTCTTGTTGATAACCTTGAGACCGGCGAAGACTGTGCTCCAGCTGGTGGTGAAGGAAAGGGGGAAGCGACTCGTTCCTTCCTTGCGGAGGAGTTAAAACAGACTATGACGGCTCCGTTGCTTTATATCTTTCTTTTCATTTTCTTTTATTTATCTAAATAATTAGAACTTATTGTTGAAGATAAAGTCAAGTTGAAGATCACTTTTGACCTATATTCCTGATATAGAAGAAAGAAGCCTTTAGCAACTACTAAGAAAGTAATCTCTTAAGTAAAGGGTACTAATAGTTCTTTAAAAGGTTCTCTTGGGGTGCTATGTCAAAAGTGATGTGATTCCCGGGGGGGATCAGGAAGGAGATATAGCAATAGACGGCCTATTTTGAGCTTGAAAGAAGAACTGCTACGCCCCTTTACTTAAGTAATATCCTAAGCTTCTCTCTTAGCCCTTTTCTCAGCCTATTCTAATTTCACTATTCTATTAGTCAAGGTTTTTGAAAGAAAGTCTAACAGACGTGGGAAAACTGACTGATAGTGAGGGTTGGCGCCCTGTAGTGAATGTGGTAAGAGGTGTATAACCATTACCCTTTCCTTTCGGTGGGCGAGAGGAGAAGTGTTGTTTGCAAGCGAACCCAATAATGCCAGGAGGCGGATTCGGTACACTCTTTCCTCGGATAGAGACAGAGCTAAAGCAGCCTATCTCAGTTCTTCTCCTAAACGTGGGACTCATATTCGTGAGCCGTCAATGGGGGAGGAAGCTCCTCCGTCTCTTCTTCGCCGCCTAATCCCTACCTTTACCTTTAGCTGGGTCAAGGCGGGAAGGAAGCCTCTTTGGCACGTATGAGTAGCTGTCACGAATCGAAGTTTCAAAAGCCAAAAGAGAGATTTGGAGACAAGAAAAAAGTTGGTTGAGACACGGGATGATAGGGCGGGCGGCCGACTTTCGGTACTTTCTGCCAACTCGATTTCAATACTAAGTAAGCTCCTCATCGCATAAGTAAGAAAGTTCAGCTACAGAGGGTAAGGAGAGGGGCGGACGAGAGTTCTAATAATTCTCTTCCTTCCGGTCTGCGAGCGTCCCATCTTTTTCTTACTTGGATGAAGAAAGACAGAACCTCTCTTTTCGGCCACAGCCAGCAGTTCGCTTTCCACTTCCGAATACCAAAGAGCGATTGAGAGAAGAGCAGTACGTAGGACTTAAAAAGAGGGTTCCTTCCTCTCTTCACTCTCCTAATTTCGATCCTCACCTTTCTGGTGCCAAAGGCCTACCCTTCCACTTTACAGGAAGTTCTAAAGGAAGAAGTCGAAAAGGAAAAGAAAGTCACCTTTCCTGCCAACCTCCTGGCTTTATTCTTATACTGATCGAGCTGCACTATTTTTTATTCTAATAGATTCCACTTCGCTTGCTTGCACGACTTCCCCCTTGCTTAAAAAAAAGGGGGCAAGTCAAGTAAGTAAGCAGTGATCTGAACCACTTTGAAATAGAAAGAAAGATAGAAGGAAAGCAAGAAAGAACTATCTGACTTCGCTATCTTTCTATGAGCTCCTAGGAAAGAGATCCTACTCCCAAAGAAAGGAAGCTTAAGAATAGTCATTAAGAGAGGTGACCCTCTTTTGCTTTTTCAAGCTATGAATGTAGAGATCAGGTTGAAGAGTGAAAGGGACGAAGTGGTATGAAGTTGCTTGAACCTAGCGCTCGGGAGGTTGTGCTCGACCGAAAGGGTAAGGGCAAGAATACTTGGCTGGACGTAGTTCAGGATCGATGTAATTGAGACAACTAAGTAGAGGATGGGAAGATGTGAGGCCGGCCAAAGGTGGTTCTATATAGCTCTTACGCTTTTACAACTCGTACTATTTTATTTGAAAGTGAAATCCTTTTTTTTTTTTTGGCATCATCCGGGATTATCAGTCCCGGTTGGAAAGTCTTCCAACTTTCCAATTAGGATTTTCCGAGCACACAGATTTTTTTCATTTGAATAATAAGGGTAATTTGGTTGTTTGGTTAATTCTAAGGATGTCGAATGGAGCACTAACAAGGGTTGTGTTCGAAGGTCAATTGTGTTGTAGCTGTTAAAGGCTACTTCACTATTGGTCAAGAACTAATATCTTGTTATAATCTCTAGTTCTATCCCGATATCGGTTATCCTTCCCAGAAGCTTCGGCTAATGGAAAAGATAATCTTTAAAGGAATAGAACCCCTGGTTGGAACCCAGGCGCCCCCCCCCCCCCCGAGACCGATTCGTTTGGTCCGACAGGGAGAGTGGAAAGCCTTAGTGGGATCATCGAAACACACAAAACATATTATTATGACTTTATGAAAAAAATTTTGTGCGATCGAAAGATCTCCTAAGTTTTCCTGGCGGGGCATGTTTGAACATGCCCGACGATTAAAGGGACTTCTCTTTCGAGTTCCTCTAGTCGCCACTGCGTCCATGTCCAAAGAGATTGCCCTTGCGGGATGTTCCTTTGTTAAGCAAGTCAGATACTTAAAACAGAAATCTGGATTCTTGTACACTGCCTTATATTTAAAGCAATGTGCAGTATCCTTACAGCGGTACTATGCTGGTAATTACCATAAAGGTGATTTACTTTCTGTTCCAGTATCCCTGACCAGGTGTGGTATTCCCAAGATCATACCCGCTGTATTACGAAAACACGTAAGAGCGAAGTCTGATCGAGGTGATAAATTGGTTAAACTTTACCTATCTTGGTTTGGTTTAGCTAAGTTGATATTGGTTGCCAAGAAAGTGACTAAGGCAACCTTTTCTTCTATGGCTTCTCCTCACCCTGATATTGGGAGAGTTTTGGAAGTCCTAGATGAGATTAAAACCTCTTTTAGAGACCTCCAACCAATCTATCTACCACACCTCCAAAACATTCCCTTGGAATTAGGAATGTCTTGGGAACCAACTTGGAAAAGTACCCCCTTATTAGACAATTTCGTCCGTAGTTTTGACTTAAAAGTGGACGATACAGTCGATAAGGAGGCTGCAAAGTATGCTAAGGATCATAATATCTTTGTGAACCTGAAACATGAAATTGCAGCTTTTATCTGGAATATTCCAAAAATTCATTCAATTCCAGATGGGTTCTTTTCACCTGGTATTTTATGGTCTAAAATGGTATATTACCCTTTTGACCGTAATAATACCCGGTTTGCTAACGAAATGTTCAATTATTTGGAATCTGCTGTGGGTCCCTATTTTAGTACGTTACTAGGGGCTTACACAGGGGTTCCGTTAGCAACTGGTCGGTTAGCTCAGGTGATTGAGGGAGGTGGTTGTAGACGTATCTTCAATCTGCATACTTTTTGTGACTCCCCTTTCCTTCCATATCCGGGTGCTATCTCTATATACACCTCCTCGTGCGAGTCCCCATGCAAGAAGGCATTTTTCACATCTAACTGATACAATGGCCAACGGTCTGTTGCTGATTTTAAGTCAAAGGAAAATGTTTGACGTTTTCTCTTTGATTTAAATCACAACAACGGACGCTCTTGGTCGAAAGTTCCATCAGTTGGAATACTGGATAGAACGAATGAAAATCATATTCATAAAGTTGAATGTAAAAACCTATATAATTTTTTTCTTCTCATTTTAATTTGGGCATGTTACTATCTGGGGAGTCAAATAACATTTTTATTGACTATAATTTTCTCCCAAATAAAAGTCAAAATATTTGAAATATTTTCTATACTGACTTGCAATATTATTCGTTTAATTTCAAATATGCATTTTGATTTTTTAAAATTTTACTATTTGTACCTGAATTATTTAAAAGCATAATGTGGGATGAAGCTGTACAAAATCACAACTAGTATCATATGGCCTTCACCAGAGCACTTATGTACATTATGGCTGTAGAGGTGAAGCTATCATTTTAAGTTAAGGATTCAAAAGTTATTTTTTTAAAAATTAAACAAATTAGTTTATATGGTTATGGATACATTGTTTATACTCCTCTCATCCTATTTTCCATTAAATCGTTACTATTGGAGGAGTCCAGCATTTTTTAAAAACATATGTTTGTTCATTAACTATGTTTATTTGGAGTAATTTTCGTGTAGTTTTAAAATTTATAAACATTTCATTTTTATAAATTTGACGAATTTATATTAAAATGTAATGCCTCGAGCCTAAACCATTTTACATATCATAATGTAACGCCCCGAGCCTAAACCCTGGGTATGGCCGACACTCGAAGATTATTGCTGGTCTCGAGATGACCTTTGGCCTTGCTTACAAAGTTGAAGACTTGAACCGAAGCGATAACTCATCAACTAACTTAAAAGTAATACTTGGAAAAAGTGAGAACTCATGTCTAAAACGTTTAGAACTGAAATGAATAACACTAAAGAACTATTCTATCTGTCTATGAAGCCTATAATCAAACAGGGATGTCGGGACAAGACCCCCCACTTATCCTAACAACTGAAAAATGAAATAATGCTATAAAAGATGTCCTCTATAATGTAAGGAGGCTCAACAACGGACTCTGAGATGCTCTCTTGATCAACGGTGATCCTAGTTACATGCGTCTGCATCATAAGACAAGGCACGCCAACCGAAATTAGTACATTGAATGTACGAGTATGCGAGTTTGAAAGATAAACACAACTTAAGCTTGAAAACGATGTTAAGGGAACACTAACCTTTGCTCTTCTCAACTTAATGAAAAGCTTAACTCAATATAAATCAATAAGACACATGCAATATATAGAAATGTTGTATGACAATTTAAATACTTAGTTAGTTAAAGAAAATTCAATAACAAACTCAATTTTACTTGTGTAATGAAGTAACTAGTTTCTGTTGAATCTAACCGACAACCACCACTATGAGCCTAAGTGGTTAGAATTTTCTGTTCAATATTCTCAGCTAGAATGATAAGGGAAGTATCACCCATGCACTTCTTCAAAAATGGAAAAATAAAACACCATATTAACCGCAACTAACTCTTGTGGTAGCTCCAACTCATAAATTACTTTTCAATCATCTTGGAAATTCTATATGGATCAACATAACAAGGACTAAGTCATTACAACAAAATGGGATATAGCGGAAATTAAAAATTAAATTAGCGTCCATTACTATGGTCACTATAGACATTACCATCCAATGCGCTTTGGCTGCTATATCGAGGGTCCGCAAAGGCTTTTGCAGCCATTTGGACAAAAGCTGGTAAAGTCATGCTCTTTCCCGCTAAAAACTCATTTGATTTAGTGGAAATTGGTTGCAGCAATTAAAAAGTCTAAAAAATCCAATCCAAAAAGGCTAGTTTTCCATGTAGCAACCATTTGTATAGAAAGTAAAACCAAGTAGATTGTCGCTAAAACACATTTGTTCTAGCGGCAATGGCTTAGGCAATTAAGATGGCTGTTAATCTAATAAAAATAGTAGTTATAAATTTGTTGTGTCTATTTTTATAGCTGGTAAATCCTACGAAATTGCTGCTAAAGGGCATTAGTTCTACTGGTAATAAAGATAACTTTTAAATTAAATTTACTACGACAATCATGTTCATGTAACGTCCATTTTCATAGCTGGTAAATTCGATAAAAATTCCGCTAAAAGTTCATATGTTAAACAACAATGGTTTGATGGTAATTATAAAGTCTAGAATTTCCTTTTAAAACCATCTTAATTTCCCGCATTTAGCATCTAGTATTTTTGTCTAGAAAATTTACTTGGTTTGACGTAAAATTCACAAACTTTAAGGACCAACTTTTAGTCGTAAATAATAATGACCACATCAATTCAAAAGTAACATGTTCGCACTTATACTGATAAAGCCAACAAATTTCTAATTTAACATTCTATTAGATTTGGTGATGTTTGTCAAATGCTAAAAAATCTATAATATAATTCATAGAACATAGTAGATCTCATAAAATAATATAAAATCATTAACTTAAACTATTGTATCAGAACTTTAAAACTATACTAATATTAACGAACCAATGTCATTATATGACTAATTCATAGAACGTAGTAGATCTCGTCAAATCATTAATCCAAACAATAGTATCAGAACTTTAAAACTAAATTGATATTAACGAACCAATATCATTATATAACAAATCCAATATAATAGTGTCTTCAATAAATTTCCACAGTGGTTCGCAATATAGACTATGTTATAGGCATTATTTTTGAAAATCATACCGCATGACCTGAACTAATTAAATAAATGTGTCAAAAGATGAAACTAAATTGATAAATATATCATGAGATCAAACAAGTTCTCATACTCTAATAAAATATTTACTAGACTAAATGTTACCTCAAAAAAGCTATGTGAAAATATCAATGACCCTAGAATGAAAAAGACACTTCAATATTAAGACATTCACAACCTAGACAAGAAACAAAGAAAAAGCAAAAGCACATTCGTAGCCTGAGCAACAAACCGTGAAATAACGGAGGCACACTAAGAACTTAGCAGACTACATGTACAATACATATACATACACACAGATAATTTATGTCTAAAATGCCTTATTCAATTGGTATAGATAACCGATAAAATTTACATCTGTATTGGACGCTCAAAACCTATTAAGATATAAAAAAATCAAACCAATAAAAACAGGCATCAAGCTTGACAAAGATACCAACATAAAGTTCATACATATTTGCAGAAAATAATTTTACAAAGTAGCTTTAGTAATTAGACCACTAATATGCAACTATACCAACAAGGCCTAAGTTAAAAGTATCTACACTTTCCTGCAGTGGCGCTATTTTGATGCTTCAATATGTGTATCTTTTATATTTCTTGATCAACGTCACTAACCTACAAATTGAGTGTCTATGAATCGAAGCTAGTAACGTAACACAACCAAGGGTTGGGGTCTTATTCCAAGGGAGTCGTAGTGGAAGTAGTTACTTAGAATTTAGTTCTAAATAGTGATTGCTCATGACATTTTCTAGTTATACAAAAATTAGATTCATTTGTTACACCAAAGTGTCAAATATCAAGAAAAAAGGTTTTTTTCACAAGTAGTAGGATACAAAAAATAAAGGACAAAACAAGTACTGAAGAAAGTTTTTGGGTGTGACCACAATATATGTTGACACAAACTAATGGTTACATGATTTTGATAAGAAAATGGTAAATAGGCTAACCTTTAGGTTACAGTAAGTTCCTTTTCGGGTCACTTATCCCATATCAAATGAATTGTCCTCGGACACCACTTGTCTAAACAAGCCAACCTATGCTTTTACCGCACCCTGGCCATTCGATAGAGGTTTCTTGTATATGGGACTAGGGCTCAGCTCCTCGGGCTGAACCTCATGTCGACCCACTCCTCAGGCCATCAGTCTACTTGTCTTGGTTTCGTGACCTCCCTCTCGGGCAAGGCGAAAATACATGGGTTGTTTTGTATTTGCAACTTCAAACCAATTAAAATAAACAAACATGTAGGTGAAATCACAATTAAAATTCATATAATCCTATCAGCAAGCAAGACCAAAAAGTAACATCAGCATATATTTGCTAAATCACACCATAAGAATGGGTTTTTAGCCACACATAAAGCAATAATAAAATATAATTAAAATGATTAAGGAAGAAAGTTCATATAATAGATTAAACCTTAAAAATATCAAAGGAAAGTAAATGAAGAAGAACCACTACAAACATTGGAAGAAGAACATCTTTCTTCAAGTTTCCTAAAAACCCTCTCCGAACATGAGAGAAAAATTAAAAACACTAAATAAAATATGATGTTTTTATTTTTTACTCTCTAAGATTTTCTTCTAAATGAGTTCAGTGTTTATAGACTTGAGATTTAGTGCTTGTGGATCCATTCGTCATCTATAGTTGTGAATCATTGAGAGATTTTGCGACTCGCACTTTGTCTAATTTGTCGCAATTTGTGGCGTGCCTTAATATCCATGAATGCGATATCGTTGGGCGGAATAAATCTGCTTCGTTAAATTATTTGCCGAAAAGCCAACTACTTCTTTTCGTCGCCTTTTGATCCATCTCCTTCATGACTCACTTGTTGTAACAGAAACCGGACCTTTGCGTACTTTGAATCTTTAGTTGTTCTCATCCATTTTGCGCCTAAGATTTCATGATGGTACCAAATTCCAAAATACCTCAAACTTAATAGTTTTTATCCGATATTGATATAAAATACACAATTAAGGACATAATTTGTATTAAATAAGGCCCTAGATGAGTCGAATTTGAGGACTCATAAAACCTAAACCAAAACAATTAGTATACCGGAACGTGGTACCCAATGTCATATCTATATTTGAACGTGGTAATCTGATGCAGTTTGTTAGTCCGGAACGTGGCAATCTGATCCCATCTTTATGTCGGAACATGGCAATCCAATCGTAGTTGGTTATGTTGGAACGTGGTAATCCGATCCTTTAACACACACAATCACAAATGCAAGTACAGTCTCAAGTTATCCAATCAAGGAGTGATGCGTACATATAGTGATTCATCTTTCTCATTTACAACAAGTGTTATTAATAATGAAACATTCATATACATACAAGCATCAAATGATGCATAAACATACAAACATCACACAATCATAGAATCACAACCATCACCTACCTCGAATCAAAGTTTGAATCCCCTAAGGAGCTTGAATATTCCCTTTTCATACTCTTTCCTCTTGTTCTACGTCTACAATAAATAATATACGCAAGGATCAAAAAGATACCCAATTACATGGATTAAATTCAATAGTATCAATCCTAGGTAAACCCTTGATCTCATGTATCCAAACAATGGATTTTCCTACCATAGTTTTCAATTAAAAACCCTCCCTCGTTTTTTATAACACAAGAAAATATATTCCACGAATCAAAAAAATGGATTCGGGAGGTAAAAATCTTACATTTAGCCTCAAGAATGGTGAAAAAACTGTAAAGAAGTCGTATGAGATGTTCCTTAGCTCTCAAAGTCAAAAAGTTTAGAATAAATATGTTTTAGGGTTTATTTACGAATTTAAGTTGGGTCTGACCGGCCACAACGACACCCGCCCCTATATAGCAGACCTGCCAGAGACACTAAATCCCGCATCATTGTTTCTTGTATGAAATAGTGAGTCATTTAATTAAATGCAAGACCACCATTCCACAACCTCTATCCAATGAAGTTCGGAAAAAATCGTTTACGCTAAGATTGATTCATGAAGTCTACTCGCCGAATTCAATTTTATAGAGTCATACATGTTCCTTGACGTCTTATATAACTACTAATGTAATAAAAATTAAAAATGAGTCACCCGATATCTACGACATTTTCCTACACCTTAATGACTCCGAATTCGTCCAAATCTAGACTAAGTTGTGAAAAGTTTTGTATCTCCAATCCTTTTCCCATTGGCTTTTCCCTGATGACCTTATAGTATGTATGTACACGTTATCCCTATAAGGTAAAAGGTGGTTTCTGATAGACCCTTGATTTAAGTAAAGTGAACCTTTCTTAACAGAAGCAAAGAATATCTCTCCTCTTTCTACTTTACACTTGTAAGGTTATTACAGGAAACTCGAATTGAAAACATTAGCTAGCTAGAAATACTGATCGGTTTACTGAAGTGTATTAAAAATTTTAAATTAGATGATCGAGGTAATGTCACACATGTTTGGAGATTATAATAAAGCGTAGCACTGTAAAATGGAAAATTAAAAAACACAATGTATTAGGATTTAATTGATAAGTAGTATTACATTAGTATTGATCACCTTTGTTTGACATTTTATTATTAGATTATTATTTTTTTTAAAAAAGGCTTCTAAAAATATATGTCTAATAGCTTGCAATAGATAGTATATTGTGTTTTTTTTTTGCTTATCATAAATGCATATTAAGAAAAGTAGAAAAAACATTCAAGATAAGGATGATTATAGTTCAACATGTATCAAGAAAAAAAATGAAGTCTTTGTTTATTTATGGGATCGAAACAAACACTCAAGCATGCCTATAAAAAAGGAGAAAAGATAAGTTGATACTAAAAAGGGAATTTTTAAGTTTTCTATGAATGTCGAGTCTTTCCATTATCTACTCTCTGATTCTCAAAGTAGACATGTTATTACGTGATTTAATCTCTACTATAAGGATAAATCAATAACATCGGGACAAACACTTTCTTTTTCTTATTGGTGGACATTAGTTATTTGATATAATTGAAGCCATTTTTTCAGTTGTATTCTGGAAACCATTTCTTGTATATTGCTTTATATGTAATTTTGAAATATTTGATTTGTCTTCTACTAGTAAATGTCACCATATCATTATTAATGATTCTGTGTTTAAGGAACTTTTTGGTTCTGAATTTAACAGTGATACACTGTTATGGGTGGAAATGTATGGCCTGATTAGTTTGAAACCTCGTTAGAAGATTCTAAAGTTTTTCTGGCTGACACTGGGGCTGACATTTCTAACTTTTGTCCCCTATATCTTCGTTTTGAGAATCAAATCTTGCCCTTGTGGCTACAACTCTTGTTCAACGAAAGGGATGTCTTAGAAAAATCTCCAACAGAGTTATATTTTTTATTTATTGTCTGCTAGAGAAGATCAATATAAATTGGGCACTGTTTGTTCGCGAAGACATGGTTGATTTTTTTGAGGATACGAACTCCAATAAAAGCTTACTGTATGGACTACTTATCTCTACGACTATTGTTTATTCTCTTGTGGATCTCTCTAACTACAGGCCTACATTGATTGATGCTACATTTGATACTCGAACTTTTTCGACCATTAGAAGGAGTCGTCCCAATCTAGGGCTAATTAACCCCGGATACAAGGATACCTGCTGACTTTGCAACATTACTCCTCAAGGAGGCTGAACACATTAGGATAAGTCTCAATGTTCTAGAATACTATATCCAGGTTGTAGAGGATACCATTGGAAAAGTGTTATAACTCCAAAAGGACTCCAATATTATTATATATTGAAAAGCTTCGGCTTGAGATGGGAGGACTCAGAAGGATGCCTCTTGTTATGTTATCACAATTCTAAAAGAAGTCAACTCCATCAAAACGAGAGGTCACTCTTATAACAGTCATTTAGAGGTCACTATGAACACTTCATATTGCTCTTTCTCTAAGATTGTTTAGAAATCTTTTACTACTTTCGGCACAAACGTGGTCAACACTCTGACGTATTTTCTAGTAAAATATTAAGACTATGGCCTCGTTCGCTTTTGTTTAAGGCACTCAGTTTTGTGGATATCTTTCTCCTTATCTGTTGGAATGTATATTTGGGTCTCGTTGCCCCATACTCATTGTCTATTTAGTTTTTCGTTCTTTCTCTATCTTGCTTGCTGATTTGTTTTTCTTTTTTATGATGTAAAAGGGGGAGAATCTGTACATGGGCATAGAAAAGGGGAAGCACTCATAAAGGGGGAGCACTGAAGTGACCATTCATCAAAGAACAATCGAACAGGAAAGGCGTGTTACTCTTTCATTAATTATACTTGTCAATTTCAAAAGCGGGAGACTATTAGCTTATTATATTCTAATTAATGACAAATCAAAGAAAGTAACAACAAAAATAAAATTACTGAAAACAACACAAAGCCAAGGATTAAAAAAACCAAATCATGTCTGGATTTACTATGCAACAAAAAAAGGCAAGAGATCTTCAATCACGCAAAACAAATGTCTAAAGAAGGAAAATATATGTCAGCACATCAATTAACCACGATTGACGGAAAAGATTATCAAATCAGAAAAATTCAAGGAAGATCAGACAATATCTCAGGAAATCAGCAAACAAATTAAGGAATTGATTTAATCATGTACATATCAGATGTGGACATGATGCAGCAAATCAATTCAATTAAATCAAGGAATCATCCAAGGATCCTTGATTTACAACTCCCTTGGACTTTTGAATAGAGCATCACCTCTCACGGCTATTTAAACCTCTCTCTTTTTTAGATAAATATACGCAACTTCTCTTGAGCTTATATTAGGATCTTGTTTTATCTGTCATAAAGCAATGTAATCATGTGAGTGAACACAATTGAAAAGAAAAGAGCGAGAAACATTATGTGTGTACGTTTCAAAGTAGAGGAAGTGTCAAGTTAGAATTTCGTATTTGCATGTCAGAAAGGACCAAGTTAAGGGAACTCTATACTTTTCAAGGCTCACTTCAAAATTCTCTATTTATACTGTGGATAGTCTATCTTTTAGAGCTAGCGTGAATTAGATGATTCAACAAATAATTTATCAATTGTTGAATCATGACGCTCTAAACAAAATCCTTGAAACCCAATTGGACTTGACTAGGCACCACATCGTTCATTCAACCAGTATAAACTTTCTGTGCTATTTATTTTCTACAAGATACTTTTTCTGTTTCTTCATTCTACTAACTTGCGGGTGAGTAGAAAAACCATTATAGGTAGCTGAGTAAGGAATAATTTAATTCATCCCAATCCTCTTGTATATCACATAGTTCAACAGGTATGTCGAGTCTTTCCAGCATCTCCTCTTTGGTTCTCAAAGTTTCAATTTTATTACGTGATTTAATCTCTACTTCAGCGAGATATCAATTACATCGGTGCAAATCTTCTATGAGGTAATTTGTGTATTGAACAGTCTCCAAAACTCTGCATGGTATTGAAGCTAATGTTTTTTGTTGTATTCTAGAAATCATTTCTTGTATATTGATTAATATGTAATATTGAAAAATTTGAAGTTTTCTCCTACTAAATATAACCATATCATTATTAATGATTCTCTGTTTAAGGATTTTTTTGGCTCTGAAGTAACCGGTGATACATTTTTCATGCTTGGAAATGTATGGCCTGATCAGATTGAAACAACGTCGGAAGATGCTAGTTTTTTTTGGTAAAAATCGGGCTGACATCTCTCACTTTTGTCCCCAATCTCTTGGTTTTGAAAATCGAATCTCGCCCATATTTTGGCTACAACTATGGATCATTTTAATTAATTTCAGTTTTTTTTTATTTGAGGATGAAGATAAATTATTTGTACTTGTGATTTTATGATCTTGGAGTTTATATTTTCTTTTTACATTTTTTTTGTTTATTTTATTGCTCATTAAGAGGAGTTATGGAAACAATTTGTAAATCTCTGTCGTTTGCGGTTAGTATCTTCAAACTTACTTTGTGAGACTACTGATACTTTTTGTAATTTTTGGGTTTCTTTTTTCTAGAAAGAAAACGATGATTTTGATAAATAAGTTCTTGTAATTTCACGATATAGAATTTTGACTTCCTTTTTCGTTCATTCCAATGTTTATAAAAAGATTATTTAGAATATAACTTTGGGGGGGGGGGGGGGGTTCATTATTATTTTTATTCAACTTTTTATTTATTTTGTATTTCATTCTTTTATGATTGTTGACACCCATTTTTTACCTTTAACTATTTAAAAAATGTTATTCGATTAAATACGTATTTTTAAAAATATATTTCAAGTTTTAAATGTTAGTCCATTTTTTCCAAAAAAAATATATTTAATATGCTTAATTTATAAGAATTATTATAAAGATATTTTAGAATTATTAATAAATTTCGAAATACTTATTTACTTAAATGTTTATAAATTTAAGTGAGTTTAATTATATAAAAAATATTATAATATCTATAGTATTTTAATTGGATATCAGCTCTTCAATTTTCCCTTAAATCATTTATATCTTAGCTTATTCTATTCTAAGTTCTTTCAATTCTAGTCTATTCAATATCAAGTGTATTCCAATTAAATTCACTTTTCCATTCCAATTCTAGCAAACTTTTATTGCAAGTTTGGCCTTTCAATTCCAATCCAATGTGATTTTGAGATTTCATCTTATAATCTGGAGAATCCATCTTTTGATATTGAATCTCAGCCCATCATCTCTTAAATAATTAACGATTTAGATGAACCTATCCTTTCTTTCCATTTTGATACTAAAAGACCTAAACCCTGACTATTCCATTTTTCCACTCTTCCTCGCCTCAATCTCTAGCCACCATCTCTACAACCTTTTCTCTCCACAGATGACTCTCTCTCCCCCCTTGCCTCTTCTCCTCTCTCCTCCCTTTTGTAAGAACCTAGAGACTATAATGTTGGTTATGATGTTATAAGGTCCTAAATAGGTCTATTATGTGATATTAAGTCAGTGTCTAAGAGTTTAGGTGCATTGGAAGTCAAACGTCAGGGGACGACAAAGATGTTGGACGACTAAGTAACCTATGTGCCTCCTATGTTGTTCTATGTGTTTATGTGTGATTCGTGAGGTTGTAAGGTTATTAAATGTGTTATAATATCATGTATAGGAAGTTTGTATAGTTTTGTGAAGCTTGGAGGTCAAACATCCAAGAACGTCCATGAAGTTCGAAAGATCGGCCTTTCAATTACCTTGTATGTCTAAGCATGTTTGGTCGAGTTTTACATGGTCGTTTTGGATGAAATTCATGTGAGATGTGCCAAACTTGTATACGATCATTTTTTCATTGGAAATGTCTAGGCAAACATCCTCAAACACGGCCCAAGGGTCCTTGAGGAAGGACCCAAGTTAGTGCCCTAGATTGCCCAAGAAAGCCCAACCAACAGTTGGCAATCGACACCCAGTGGGCCAGTCGATGCCCCGTTGGTGGAGGATCGTCGATTAGGAGTTAGTCTTGAGAGAGTAGATTTTAATAACAAGCCTCAGTCCCCAACCACAGACCAACGGGATGGTCCGTTGGTCAAGGGACGGCCCGGCGATGGCAGTTCCGCATGTGAGGCTGTGTTATACGCAAGTTCACTGTTAAGTGAGGGCTGAAGTTGTAATTTCAAACCACATACGAATAGAAAGTTTTCAGATTACTAAGGGATATTTTGGGTATTTTAAATATGTTTATAAGCCTTAAACACATCGAAGACTTCATTATTCAAAATAAAAAACACAAATCTCTTAGAATTATCTCTAGAACTCCATTAGAGTCAACACTCAAGGAAGGTCTTGGTGTGACGATTTGAGTGTAGAGCATTCATAAAATTGAATAATGATCTTCATCAAGGTATGGAATTTGATCCTTGAAACTCTCTCCATCAAGGAGACCAACCTTCAAGATGTTATCTTAAGTTTTCAAAGTTGAATTGTCCAATTTCATGACTCTACCATTGGATCTTGAATCAATTATTTTTAAACATTTGGTATGGATTAAACTGTAATTGTATTGATAATTTTAACCTAGATTACCAATGAAACCATGAATTGGATGAACTTTAGTTTTTGACTATGTTATGCGTTACTTGATATTGACCTAATATTGATGAATTGTGGTGTACATTTCTATGGGCTGTCTAATGATGTAATAATTTTATTCAATTTATATATATATATATATATATATATATATATATATATATATATATATATATATATATATATTGAATTGGATTGTTGAATATGTAGTGAATTGACCTACTTTCTTGAATATATCTATAATTATGGTGAATTGTTGGTTAGGCCATAGCTAAGGGCCTTGTGATATTGAATGTGGTGATTTGACATTGAATTGAGGTATTGAAGGTGGAGTGGTGGTAGACTACCATATTTTCTTTATTTTGATGTTAATCAAGCCACAATTGTATTTTTATTTTTATGTTCCACTTAAGATGGCGGTGTTTTGTATTTTACTTGTAATTGATTTGGCCTTGTCGGCATTACTTTATGCATTATGATGATCATGGCCTTGGCAGAAACTACTTGAGTAATGTGGCTATTTGTGTAATGATTATATAAATCATGACAATACCTATCTACATGTGAAGTCATATATGTGTTCTTCTATTCATGTCATCTTAGGTGATTATGTTAGATTATGACTTTGACCTAGTGTGCATAGAACTAAAGGTTGAGTCTATGTTATTCCTAATTGACTATATGAGTCTATATTGGTCATTTTATGATGTTATGATAGTGTCTACGATAACTTGAGGATGATAGTAGTTGCTTCTATGTGTTTCTAGAATGATATGTAAGGTGTGTTAAAGTGAAGTATGTGGTATCTTGTGTTGGTTGACTTATGTCCCTTTCTTGATATACATATGAACATGAATATGTGATTCCTTGACTTATGATTTTAAAGTTCTTAGTCTTATATGTATGAATTATATGAGACCTTAAATGATGTTAAGTGAGTCTTTTACGTGGAACCTTGAACCATGTGGTAAGGTTATAAATGTTGAAGTCGTTAGCCGTAATGCCATCCTTCAAAGAGAAGGTATGATGGACTTCATGTTAATTGGTTGTGCTGACATCATATTAATCCTAGCAAAGTCATCATGAGTTTCTTGTAGCCATTGTAAGGTAAGCCTAAAGGACATCTTTGGTAGGGTAAATGTGATTAGGTTATGAACTAGATATGGAACCCTTTACACGAACCTTAAATGTGAATTACTCTATGTGAAAGAAGGTTAGCACCGAGTGAGTATGGTAAGGGAAGTAGTTTTAGTCAATGAATTAGACTAGAATACAAAGCATTCCCTTCATATTTCTTAACCATGTGCCTACACATGATGTGTCTAAGTTCTACCATTGGAACGTAGAACAACCTCATCGGAGTAGGATAAAACTCTTGATTCCATGTCTTGCTATCACTGTCTTTGTCGATTATTCCTATTCTCATCATATGTAATACCTATTAGAATTAGAGAAGTTCTATGAGGTTTAGGGTATGAGACACTATCTAGATATTGCACAATAGGTTTTGAAGGTGTTACTTGGAGTTCCTAGGTCTTGTCCAAACCATTACATGAATGTCCATTATGTATTTAATGTCTTCTAAATGAAATAATGAATGTAATGACTTAGGTTAAGAAAGTATGTTAATTAAGTACTTATCTAAAGTAGTTAATGGTTTTCTAATTAAGGTATGAAAGGGGCATAGGAATGTTCACTTTGTATCTTACCTAGATGAGTCTTAAGAACAACTCTATCATAGGGAATAGTTTATTATGTGGAGATGATCTAAACTTAGGTAGTCTTAAGCATTATTGAGGTAGTCTTTAAGAGGTCAATCATAGACTTTATCTTCTTCATTTACTTAAGTAAGTCTTTTGATAGCCTTTTGTAAGATTTCATATCATCAATATATTCTTATGCTAAGTGAGCACGATTTTATCATAGATAGTCTATAGGATCTCTTAAGTATGTGTAAGGGATTGTAAGGGCGGTAGTTTCACAACTCACTCAAGGTTGACTTAGAGTAATATTTGGTAGAAGAATCATACATTGATGTTTATGATGTCTTGTAACTCTGTATGTAACTCATCATAAGTAGTATTGAGGGTCATTTAGGTATGCCTATAGAGGCTATACGGGCGGTGTCTCTTGATGTTACTTAAGTGAGTCTTAGGATATCGTTAAGTGGGATAATCCATACTAGAATATGTCAAAAGGGAAGAAAAGAAACTTCTTTATAGAGTGAAGGAATTCACTGTAACAGTGAGTTCCGCTAACTAAAATGTTGGATCAAAATTATGATAATTTGTTTGAATGTTGTCTTATGTGATTCTAAGTTGTTAAATGTTGTTCTTATGATTATAATATGATTTTTAGATGAAAAGATTCATATTTCCAATAAATGTTTGTTTTCATGATTTCATGCATTATTTCATACTTAGTACATGTGGTTGTACTAATCTATACTTTTATCTATCTCTGTAGTTGTTGTTAGGTGAGGAGAATTTGGGAAGTGAAGACTTGGACCATAGAAAATTGTTCAAGAGAAGTTGAAGTTTGTCCTCATTTAACTCGAGGGCATATATGTCTTTTATGTTTTCTATTTAAAGTATTGTAATAGACTACATATTTCTATATTCATATTTCATATGGGCCGTGTACCAATTTTTATTGTGTCTTAAGATGATGAGATTGAGACTTAGTATTTCCTATGACTTTATAAAAGATATTTTTAAAGTCTATGATACGTTTTTGTGAAATTTTTTTAGTACGCACTACTTTTCACTATGTTTATGTGATTAATGAAATGTAAGGGCTTGTAAAAGACCTGCGAGTGGTCAAGTACGCCAGTTGCAATCCGGGATAGATCCAAACTTCTAGGGTTTGGTTTCGAGATTTGACAAGCTTGGTATCAGAGCATAGTATGTGAAAGTAGTATTAGGAATCGAGTAGTCTTATCAACTGATTTCCTAGTAGAGTCTTGACTATTGGTATGAGTTGCGACACATCTATGGGCGAGAGGCTATAGGACGATAGAGTTTCCCTTCTTTTCTACTTCTATGTTGTGCCATATACTAAAAGTAATGAGTACTCTTTTCTTATGATTTTCCTTGTGTTTCCAGGAGGATGAATACGAGGAGGACGCCGACTAGGGTAGTTGAAGAGAATGAGGTGTAAGAGGATATTCCGCCTCAAGTTGAAGAAGTTGAGCAAGTTCCTCAAGGTTCTTAAGGTTATCAAGTCTGTAATGGGGAAGGAGGTAATGGGGATCCCCCGCAATTGAGTAATAGGGATATCAAAGAGGCTTTGCTTTCTTTAGCCTGAGCCATGACTACTCATGTGAATTTGATTATGGCGCCTAGGGTGAATGTTCTGGAGAGCACTATGATGTCTAGGTTAAAAGATTTTGTGAGGATGAATCCTCCTATCTTTCTTGGCTCTAAGGTAGGAAAGGATCCCCAAGAATTTCTTGATAGAGTGTACAAGGTGTTGAGTGCTATGGGGGTTACATTTAGAGAGAAGGTGGAGTTGGCTTTATATCAATTGAGGGATGTTTCTAACATATTGAACACTCAATGGAAGGATAATAGGCCGGAGGAGTTGTGTCCAATTGCGTGGGAAGAATTTAAGGAAGATTTTCTTGGTAAGTACTTTCCCCGTGAGAAAAAAGAAGTTAAGGTAGATGAGTTTATCAATCTCAAGCAAGGCAATATAAGTGTTGAGGAATACTCTTTGAAGTTCCAAATGTTATCTAGATATATCCCTTCTCTTGTGTCTATCCAAGAGATGAAATGACTCATTTTGTGACGGTTGTAGCCGACATAGAGAGGGAGGAGTGTCGTACCGCTATGTACGTAATGACATGACACTAGCTAAACTAATTGTGTATGCACAATCAATTGAAGAGTCTAAACTTAGGAGGATGGATAGAAACATAAAAAGGGGTGGTTCTAATGACCAAGAGAAAACTAGGTTTAAGAAAAGGTCTCAATCTCAAGAAGAATCTAGGAGTGCTATGTTCAAGCTTGAGAAATAAGGTAGTGCCAAAAATGGCAAGCCTACCTGTGTCAATTGTGGAAAGAAGCATTATGGTGAGTTTCTAATTGGTACCGGGAGGTTCTATGGTTGTTGTAAGGAAGGACACAAGGTTATAGATGTCCTATGGTTGATTTTAGAGGAAGAGAGGGTAATCAAGTTGCTCTTAGTGTTCCAAAGGATGATGGTCCCACAAAGAGGCGTTCTACGCACTCCGGACTAGAGGGGAGAGCCCGGTGATGGTGATTATGATGAGGGTAAGTCCTTTCATTTCTTTTTAGTGATATGAGTTCCTTCTAAGTGGGGGAGTATGATTCGTAGATGGGATAAAATAGTGATAGAAGCAAGTTTCATGTGCATGGTGTGTAGAAGTTTTGTTGAAATTGAATTACATTAACTTCTTGCATTGTGTATTTTTATGAAGACATAATTATATTGTAAGATGTGTTATATGGTGTTACTTCGCATATTAACATGTTCCTATCACGAATTGTCTAAAAAGTTGCATTTTTGAAAATGTTGCAAAAATCGATGTAGCTTGGAAAAACATCTCACTTTTAAAATTTTGGGAATTTGAATAATTTATTCTTTGGTATAGAATTTTTTTAAATATGATTATAATTAAGGTATATAAGTATGATATTGAATACAAAATGAGTTTTTGCTACTTAGAATGAAGCATTTGAGTTTTATAGCATAACGAGTTAAAGAATTGTTTTCTAGTTTCTTGTTGTGCTGTGAATATTTTAACTATGTGAAATTTATATTTTCTTGTTTATTATGTGTTGTATAATATGTTTATTAGCTTCTAGTTAAATCTCTATTCTTGGAAGTGTTCGGAGAGTGGCAAGTGTCATTCGAGGATGAATATTGTCCAAGTGGGGGAGATTGTAAGATCCCGAAAGTGAATTAGGTCAACTAGAGTCTAACATGTTTTTTATTATGTTCTAAGGTCCTAAATAGGACTATTATTGGATATTGAGGCAGTGTCTAAGACTTTAGGTGCATTAGAAGTTAAATGTCAACGGACTGCCATAACGTTCGACAACTAAGTAACCTATGTTCCACATATGTGATTCTATTTCTTTATGTGTGATTCATCAAGATTTAAGGTCCTTAAATAATTTATTATAGAATGTATAGGCAGTGTGTAAAGTTTCGTAATGTTTTGAGGTCAAACATCAAATAACGTCCATGAAGTTTAAAAGATGTGCCTTGAAATGACCTTGTATGTCGAAGCAAGTTTCATCAAGTTTTACGTGTTCTTATTTGATGAAATTCATGTGAGAGGTTCTAAAATCATATAAGATCATGTCTGGGTTGAAAACATCCGGGAAAACATCCCCAAGGACAACCCAAAGGTCCTTGAGGAAGGACCCATGTTGGTGCCCTAGATTGCCCAAGACAGCCAAACCAACAATTGGCAATTGATGCCCAGTGGGTCAGTCGACGCCTCATTAGTGGAGCATCGTCAATTCGGATTTAGTCTTGGGAGATTAGAGTCTAAATACAATCCTCATTCCCCAACCACGGATCAATAGGATGGTCCGTTGGTCAAGGGACGGGCCGCCGGTAGCCCTTCCGTCTGTGTGGCTTTGTTATGCGCCGCTTCACTGTTAGGTGAGGGGTGAAGTTGTAATGTAATCCCACTTCCAAATATAAGTTTTGGAGGTTCCTATGGGGTATTTTGTGTATATTAAATGTGTTTATAAGCCTTAAGAACATTGAAGACTTCATTCTTCAAAATTAAAAACCCAAATCTTTTAAATTTCTCTCTATAACTCCATTGGAGTCAAAATCGAGGAAGGGCTTGGTGTGACGAATTGAGAGGACATTATTCCTAAAATTGATGAATTATATTAATCAAGGTATGAATTTTGATCCTTGAAAATCTCTTCATCAAGGATCCCAACCATCAAGATGCTTCCTAAAGTTCTCAAATTTGAATTGTCCAATTTCATAATTCTACCATGGGATCGTCAATCAATTGTTTTTAAACTTTTATTATCGATTAAATTGTTATTGTATTGATGAATTTAACCTAGATTACCTATAAACCCATGAATTGGATGAACCCTAGTTTATGATTAAGTTATGGATTACTTGATATTGACCTAATATTGATGAATCATGGTGTAGATTTGTATGGGCTGTCTAATGATGTAATAATTGTATTCAATTGATAACTAGGTTGTACTGGATTGATGAATATGTAGTGATTTGACCTAATTTCACGAATATAGATATAATTATGTTGAATTGTTGGTTATGGCCATTGATAAAGGCCTTGTGATATAGAATGTGGTGATTTCACATTAAATTAAGGTATTGAAGGTGGAGTGGTGGTAGGTTGTCCTATTTCCTTTATTTTGATGTTAATTAGGCTTCAATTGTATTTTAATTTTTATGGTCCAGTTATGGTGGAAGTGTTATCTGTTTAACTTGTAATTAATGTGGCCTTGTCCGCATTACTCTATGTATTATGATCATCATGGCCTTGTCGGAAACTACTTGAAGTAATGGATTTTTGTGTAATGATTATATAAATCATGACAATATCTGTCTACATGTGAAGTCATATATGTGTTCTTCTATTCATGTCATCATAGGTGATCATGTTAGACTATGACTTTGACCTTGTGTGTATAGTCTAAGGGTTGAGTCTTGGCTATTCCTAATTGACTTTATGAGTCTATGTTGGTAATATTGATGATTTTATGATAGTGTATAGGATGACTTGAAGATGATAATAGTTTCTTCTAGAATGACATGTAAGGTATGTTAAAGTGAATTATGTGGTGTCGTGTCTTGGTTGACTTGTGTCCCTTGATTGATGTACATATGAACATGAATATGTAATGTCTTGACTTAGGATGTTAAATTTATTAGTCTTGTATGTATGAATGACAAGAGACCTTAGATGATGTTAAGAGAGTCTATTATGTAGAACCTTGAACCTAGTGTTAAGATTATGAATGTTGAAGTCGTTAGCCTTAATGGCATTCTTCAAAGAAAAGGAATGATGGACTTAAGGTTAATTGGCAGGAACGACATTAAATTTATACTTAGGAAAGTCATCATGATCTTTTTGTCGCCATTGTAAGGTAACCCTAAAGGATCTCTTTGGTAGGGTAAATAATTTTGGGTTATGAACAAGATATGGAAACCCTTTACATGAACCTTCAGTGTGAATTACTCTATGATAAAGAAGGCTAGCACCGAGCGAGTATGGTAAGAGAAGTAGTTTTAGTCAAAGAATGAGACTAGAACACTAAGCATTCCCTTCATATTCCTCAACCATGTGCATACATGGGATGTGTCTAAGATATGCCATTAGGGAGTAGAACAACCTCATCGGAGTACGATAGAACTCTGGATTACATGTCTTTCTATCATTGTCTATGTCGGTTATTTCCTATTCTCATCATCTGGAACACCTATTAGCATTAGAGAAGTTATATAAGATTTAGGTGGTAGTATGGGACGCTATCTAGACATTGCACAATAGTCTTTGAAGGTGTTACTTGGAGTTCCTAGGTCTTGTCCAAGACCATTACTTTGAATGTCCTTTATATGTTGAATGTATTCTAAATGAACTAATTAATGTAATGATTTAAGTTAAGAAAGTATGTTAAATGAATAAGTACATACCTAGAGTAGTTAAGGGTTGTCTAATTAAGTTGTGAAGGGGGCATACGAATGGTCACTTTTTCTATCTTACTTAGATGAGTCTTGAGAATGACTCTAGTTGAGGAAATAGTTTATTAGGTGGACATTATATATACTTAGGTAGTCTTAAGGATTATTTAGGTATTCTTGAAGAGGTTAATCATGGACGTTATCTTCTTGATTTACTTACGTAAGTCTTTTGATAGACTTTGGTCAGAGAATGTCATATCATCTATATATTGTTATGTTAAGTGAGCATGATTCTATCATAGGTACTCTATTGGATTTCTTAAGTGTGTGTCTAAGGTATTGTATGGGCAGTTGCTTCACAACTCACTCAAGTGATACTTAGAGTCACCTTTGGTAGAAGAATCTTACATTGATGTTTGTGATGTCATGTAGTGTTTATGTAACTCATCAGAAGTAGTCTTGAGGGTCATTTAGGTATGCCTAGAGAGGTTGTATGGGAAGTCTCTCTTGGTGTTACTTTAGTGAGTCTTAGGATAGATCTAAGTGGGATAATTACATACTAGAAGATGTCAAAAGTAAAGATAAGCAACTTTACTATATAGTGAAGGAGTTCAATGTAATAGTGAGTTGAGCGTAGTGAAATGTTGGCTGAAAACTATGATAATTTTTTTAAATGTTGTCTTATGTGTTTCTAAGTTGTTAAATGTTGTTCTTATGATTATAATATGATTTTTAAATTAAAATATACATATTACCAAAAAATGTCCTTTATGATGATTTCCATGCATTATGCCATACTTAGTACATGTGGTTGTACTAATTCATGTTTTATCTATTTCTATAGTTGTTGGTAGGTGACGAGAATTTGGGAAGTGAAGACTCTGACAGTAGCAAATCGTTCAAGAGAAGTTGAAGTATTTCCTCATTTGACTCGAGGACATATATGTCTTTTATGTTTTCTATTTGATGAATTGTAATAGACTTAGTATTTCTGTATTCGTATTTTGTATAGGACGTGTCCCAAGTATTCTTGTGTCTTATGATTATGAGATTGAGACTTAGTATTTCCTATGACTTTATATGAAAGAGATTTTTAAAGGCTATGATATGTTTCTGTGAAAAGTTTTAATTCCGTACTACTTTTGACTATGTTTATGCGATGAATAATATAGGGCTTGTACAACACCTCCGAGAGGTCAAGTACGCCAGTTGCAATCCGAGATTGAACCTAACTTCTAGAGTGTGGTTTCGGGATGTGACACCTTTGCTCTCATTCCGGCAATGGACAATACCCAGGCGAGGAAAACAGTAGCTCCGAGGAGTCCAGAAGCCGCTGGCTGCCTCTGTTTCTCTCCTCTCCTTTATCTGGTGGGGCAAACGAAAGCAACTGGCCATACAAGCAATGAAAAAACAGTGACACAATGGCTCCGGTGATGGCAGCAGTGCCAGAAGATCCAGCCTGCGGAAACAACACAACTAACCGGCAAAACGTAAACGACAACAGCAGCATCCATCTCCCGCAAAAAATTAACAGCCAGCCAGCGAAGAACAGCAGCGACCAGACAACCTCCGGACTGCATGCTCACCCAAACCAGAAACCAAATGATGCCAGCAGCGAATCCCAGTCAGCTGCCTCCTCTCCACTCTCTCATTTCTGGACACTAGCTCCAAACCAGTTAACAAGGCGATCTCCAGCGAAGCTTTTGAATTTTTCAAACTGGTCAAAAGACAGATATTTAACCGATCCGTCCGGGTACATTCTCATCTTAGAAATTCTATTCTTCTTATAAGCAATGTGTTTAAAGTTCTATCCATGTTTGGTGTAGAATTTCTCTTAGTACTAAAATTGAACTACTAGTTATCACTTTGAGATTTTACAAACTGTTCATATGTGATAGAAAATATTAATATAGTGTCCTTCATGTGCTTGCTAGTCTTTATCGCTTAGCTCATTGTCTGCTTCACAAGAATATTGTGTGGAAATTTTCTCTTGTATTTTAAACAATACCTTGACTGTCTATTTTTTTATTAAAGTCTATATGTTTGGTTATGAAATCACTTATTATCTGGATGAGATGTACCTATTGTTTATTACCTCCAATAATGTCATTATATCCCGTTAATTGATGCAATTTTACTTGTAGTAGTGGTAATAATATTGTATGATAATTTGGAGTGCTACTTGAGTGTAAATTGATCCTTGACATATTTCTCATTTCTTGTTGTTAATATATTATATTAAGAATATGCAAATACTTCTTGACTTGTGTTTTCTTCCTTTAATATTATTATATCATTGCTTAAAATTGAGTAATTGACACTAAGGTGATTTTGATGGTATTGTGCTAATCCGGACAGTTTTCGTGTCGCCTGGTTAAGTTAAATTTTTATTATTATTTTATTTATTTATGTTAATTGATCATAATTTCCTTCATTGAAGTTGGATTGATTCTCACTTATTATATTTTACTAAAACTATATTTGATTGAGATAAAAATAATTTATAATAATATTACTTATTTGTCTTTTTCTTTAAATAAGGTAAATAATATGTGATTGATCCTTAGTAATTTCTTGCTATATAATACATGCCCTCTCCTTCACGATATAAAGAGATGCCCTTATTCTAATTAGAATGGGCTTTAACAATCATAAAAAGACTTAGAGGCTTACACCTAGCAATTATCAAAAAATTTCTCTACTCTAAAGAAACGAAGTAACAAAAAAGTCTTGTGAACTCTATGAGGGCACTCCAATAAGTTTTATTGCATTCGGGCAAAATAGTTGATTGATTTTGTCTTCGTTGCTGATAAATATTTCTGCTTTAACTGGTTAGTTTTTCCTCAATAAGTTTAAATTTTATCTTGCATTATTACATCAAATGTTGTTGTGTGTTATTAAACGATGCACCAGAGTTACTTTGCATTCTTCCTCTCTCTATGTGAGATAATGTCTATGGTCAATGTGTGATTTATGTGATAAATGATCGTCCTATTTGTTTGACTTGGTGTCTAGGGGACTTATTAGGAGCATACATTTTTCATTCATTCTAAAACCTACTTAAATAAAAGTTCAATGCCTCTAGGAAATTAAGCGGGGACGCTAGGCACCTTTTAGGACGTTATGCATGCGGTGGTGGGGTAGGGGTACTTCAGGCCCTACAGAGATAATGACATTGCCTCGAGTCGTAGACGACAAACATCTATTTTGTCTTTCCCTATATAGAAGTCAAGCGTTGATCCCTAAAGTCTTTGAGTCTTCCTCCCCTTTTCCCCTTTTATGTGTTGTAATTATATTTATTTGGGGTGGTTTACTATATAAAATAAAATTTTGCACTTGACTATTTAATTGTGTGATATCTGTCACCTCGCTTTTCCCTTTATTATTTGCTTAGTATTTGTTATGTTTTACATTATGTTATCACCTACTCTAGCATGCTTACACAATTAATTAAATTCATAAAGTGTTTAATATTATTGAATAACCTAGATGACATGTTTAAATTGAATAACCTAAATGAAGTGACCATACTTGCTACTTTTAACCTCTCACATAAGTTGCATGAGATACGGTAGGGATCCACATTTGTAGACCTCATGATATGCCTAAAAACTTCCCCTCGAGGTAATATGAACCCTTACTCTGATCTTTGGTTCGTTGAACTTACTTAGGTCAGATAAGTGCCCTAACGCGCATCAATTTGTTAGGTGGCGACTAACATTTAGAAGTCCCAAAAAATTTGTTAGGTCATGATTAAAACACATTTTGTTAAAAATGGAGCATGACAGTGATATCAATTTATTGAATTTGACCCTAGTCATTAACACTACTATATCTGTATTATTAATTTGGGATTTTATAATAAAAAGAGGTGAATTTTTCAATATGGTTCAACATCTTTCTCTTTTCTTTCTTTTCACTTTTTTATTTGTTAATTCATTCTATCTTATATTTTGTGAAAAAAATAATTATTTAATATCATTTTTTTTAATGGAATTTGTTTTTTTATTTTTAATATTTTTCTTATAGTTTGCAAGAATTGCATAATGAGGAAAGTAAAAGAAGAGAAACTGCAAGTTTGTTAATGCAATACAGATTTAGGTATTCTCCCCAGTTAAAAAAATCAGGTATGTCCTGTAAATTCTTATTTTTTATTGCCTTTTAAATATTTTTGAATTAATATATATTGTTATTTATCGCTTTTTTTTACGTCTAATAAGTAACTTTTAATTTAAAAGAGACTAAAATTGTATCAAATAGGGTAGAGCAGAGAGTCATATTCTTCCTTCGTCCTATTTGATGTGAAGGTATTATTGCTTAGAGAGTCAAACAATCTTTTTCTTTGATTTTACTTTTAACTATTTGCTTTTGAATAATTCTTTATATTGACTTACAATATTTTTAATTATTTAATTATTTAAAAAAGAAAGTTTTGAAGAATTTCAACCCGGATCGATAGTGAAATTACGTATTTCGACTTTCTTTTGTTGGCTATAGACTTAATTTATAAGAACAAAAATACATTTCTAATGCAACCATAGATTATTCTTCTATATGTTTATGCTAATTAGAGTTCTTTTTATTGATATGTTAATGAAAAATGACATGTACTTAATAAAAGAAGTTAAGATTGTATCAAAATCGACCTTCACACCACTCTTTTTAAAATGTAAAAATGACCATTGTTGTATAATATTGGCTTTATTATTCCATTTGGTTCATGTTATATGGATTCATTATTTATACTATGGTCATCCTATTCCATGTTGAAGTTTTATTATTTGAGGAATCAAACAATTTCTTTTATCAAATATTTTGATTAATTCGCTAGGTTGATTTGTAGCACTTTTTGTGTATACATTTTTACTTTAAAAGGTTGAAAAATTTATGGTCGAATTCCTAGTCAAACTAATTTGTTTTATCTTCGTACTCCATACCTTTTCACGTAATTAAATATAAAGAAAGTACATATTACAAGTAAAATTTTCAAATACAAGTACAAGATTTTGACTCTCGGTTTATGTCAAATAAGTAAACAAAAATGTAATTTAATTGATTCTACAAATAAATGTGTATGAAACATAATTGACACAACTTCGTATAATGCTTAGTTTTTACGCCTGATCACCAAGTTTAATAGATCATAGACAATATGTCAAGTAAAAGAAGATAATTTATTGAACGTGGACTAATTGAAAAATTCAAAAAAGGTGAACCCAAAAAAATCACTTGTAAGGATATTTGTATGATTAAAAGTCCTGGCAAGCTCATGATACTACACTATCACCTCCTCCTCCTCCTCCTCATGTTGTTGTTGCATCTACATGCTTAAGGAGAATGGAAAAATCAATTTCTTCCATTGTAAATGATATACTACTTGTTGATTATGATCAAGTTTCGAATAAATGAATCATATCGAGTAGTACCGGAAGGGGAAGAGGTAGAGATAGAGGTAGAGGAAAAGTGTGTTGATTCGGAACTTAATAACCAACAACAAGTGGTGTAGTCTTCACTGTGGATGAAATTGAATCCTCATTCCTCCTTGAGTTTGTAGAAACAACAAAAGGAGAAGGAGGAGGGGATGGTGAATTATCAATGAGCATTTCAGCAATATAATTAATAAGAATATCGTTAGGAGCTAACTTTTTTGGATTTTTCTATTAGTCCAAGATCAATAATTCTCTTCATTTACAATAGAATATGTCTATTTTACATTTTGTTATCTGACAACATTAAAATTAAACATGATAAGGAACTGTTGTTCAATTCCTTTATATATATAAGATTATTAGTATTGAAAGCATGAATTTTGATATAAAATCTTTAAATGTATAAAAATAAAATATGTATAGATTTGAAGATTGCACAAAAAGTACAGCAAAAAGACATTGCTAATGAATCAACATTTGTTTCGTAAAATATTGTTGGACACCAAAAAGATTAACACTTTAACATAAAATAGCATGGAGGGAGTATAAACAATGTATCCATAACTTAATAAGCTAATTTATTTTCTTTTAAAATTCAGAATCCTTATAATTAAAATGATAGATAAACCTCCACCGTCGTCGTGACATAAGTACTCTTGACAAGGCCATATGAAACTAGTTGTATTTTTGTACTTGTATTTTCCATATTATGGTTTTAATAAGCTCAGGAAAAAATTGTTTAAATTTTTAAAAATATAAACATGTTTTTGAAAATTACACGAAAAGTTTTGCAAGTTAATATAGCGAATGATTTAAAATGATTATTTTTTTATGAGAGAAAGCTAGAGTTAAAAGAAAATATTATTTGACTCCCCAAATAGTAACTCATCCACACTAAAAAGAGACAAAAGAAGTATATAACTTTATTCGTTCACTTTATGAATACGATTTTTATGCCTTTTCAATAAAAATTACTTGACGGAGGATATATATATATGCAGCCATTTGGACAAAAGCTAGTAAAGTCAAGCTCTTTTGACGATAAAACTCATTTGATTTAGTGACAGTTAGTTGCAATAATTAATAAGTCTAGAAAATCCAATCCAAAGCAGTTAGTTTTCTCATGTAGCATCCATTTATATAGAAATTAAAACCAAATAAATTCTCGCTAAAACATATTTTTTCTAGCGGCATTTGGTGTGGAATTAACATGGCTATTAAATGCAATAAAAATAGTTGTAGTACTTTTGTAGTGTCCATTTTTTATAGCAGATAAATCGTACTAAATTGCTTCTAAAGCGCATTAGTTCTATTGGTAATAAAGCAAATTTTTAAATAAAATTTACTACGGCAAAGTTCATGTAGCGTCCATTTTGAAAGCTGGTAAATTCGATAAAAATATCGCAAAAAGTCCATATCTTTAACGACAATAGTTTGGTGGTAATTATAAAGGCTAGAATATCCTTTTGAAACCATCTTAATTTCCCCCATTTATCGTCAAATACTTTTGTCTAGAAAATTCACTTAGTTTAACTCTAAAATTCACAAACTTTAAGGACCAATTTTTTAATGGTACATAATAATGACCTCATCCATTGATATAATTACCTTTTTCGCACTTCTACCGATATATCCAACAAAATTATAATAAAAAAGAAATTCTATTAGATGTAATGATGTTTGTCAAATGCTAAAAATATATAATATAATTCAAAGAAAATAATAGATCTCATCAAAATTAAACAAAATAAATTATTAATCAAAACTGTAGTATCAGAACTTTAAAACTAAATTTATATTACCGACCGAGTATAATTATATAACAAATCCAATAAAATAGTGTATTCAATGAATTTCACAATGCTTTGCCATATTGAAGTGTTTTCTAGTCATAATTTTTGAAAATCGTACCACATGACCTTAAATAATAAAACAAAAGTGTCAAAAGATGAATCTCAATTAATAAATACATCACGAGATCAAACAAGTACATCATGAGATCAAACAAGTTCTCATACTCTAACAAAATATTTACTAGACCAAATGTAACATAAAAAAGCTATGTGCAAATACCAACGACCCTAGTATAAAAATGACATTTCTGTATGAAAAAATTCACAACCTAGAAAAGAAAGAAAAAGCCGAAGCATATTCACAGCCTGAGCAACAAACCATGAAAGAACTGAAGCACATTAACAACTTAACAGACTAGATGTACAATACATATACATACACGAGCATACATTAATTTATGTCCAAAACCTCTTATTCAATAGGTAGAGAGAACCGATAAGATTTACACATGTATTGAACACTTAAAACCTATTTAAGATATAAAAAAATCAAACCAATACAAAAAGGCAGCAAGCTAGAGAATGATACCAACATAAAGTTCATACATAGGAGCAGAAAATCAGTGCACAAACTAGCTTTAGTAGATAGACCACTAATATGCAACAATACCAACAAAGCCTATAGTTAAATGTAACTACACTTCCAGGAAGCGACACCACTTTGATGCTTCAATATGTATATCTTTTATATTTCTTGATAAATGACACTAACCTACAGTTGGAGTGTCTACGAAACAAAGCTAGTAAAGTAACTCAACCAAGGGTTGGGGTTGTATCCAACGGGAGTGATAGTCAAAGTAGTAGTTACTTGGAGTGTAGTTCTAAATAGTGATAGCTCATGACATTTTCTAGTTATGAAAAAAATTGATTCAATTTGTGACAACAAAGTGTCAAATGTCAAGAAACAAGTAATTTTTTCACAAGTAGTAGAATGCCAAAAATAAAGGACAACACAAGTATTAGAGAGAGTTCTTGGTGTGTGACCGCAATCTATGTTGACACAAACTAATGGGTAAATGATTTTGATATGAAAATTTGCAAGTCAATGGTGACTAGGCTAAGCTTTAGGTTAAAGTAAGTTCATTTTCGAGAAAGTTATTCCATATATAATGGGTTACTCTCGGACACACCGTTAGTCGAACCTAAAAAGCCTACGCTTTTAACACACCCTAACCATTAGATAGATGTTACTTGGATATGGGACTAGGACTCATCTTCTCAAGCTGAACCTCATGTCTACCAACTCCTCATGCCATCAGTCTAATGCTTTTGGTTTCTCGACCTCCTCTCGAGGAAGGCAGAAATACATGGTGACTCTGTATTTGTAACTACAAACCCATTATATTAAACCACAAATGTAGGTGAAATCACAATTAAAATTAATATAATCCTATCAGCAAGCAAGACCCAACTGTAATATCAACATATTTGCTGACTCACACCCTTTAAATAGGGGTTTTTAGCCACACATAAAGCAATAATAAAATGTACTTAAAATGATATAGGAATCAAGTGGGTATAATAGATTAAACCTTAAAAATAGCAAATGAAGGTATATGGAGAAGAACCACATCAAACATTGGAAGAAGAACTTCTTTCTTCAAAGTTTCTAAAAACCCTCTCTAATCTTGAGAGAAAACTTAAGAATAAAGTTTCTAAAATAAAATATTGAGTTTATATTGTTTACTCTCTAAGACTTTCTTCTAAACAATAAAAGAGTTCAGTGTTTATAGACTTTATATTTAGTGCTGGTGGATTAATTTGTCATCTTTAGTCGTGAACCACCGAGCGATTCGACGACTCGCCCTTTCTGTGGTTCATCGCCGTTAATGGCTTGCCTTAATATCCATGCTTGCAGTATTGTTGAGCGGAATAACTCTGCTTAGTGAAATTATTTTGTGAAGTGTCAACTATTTCTTTTTGTCGCCTTTTAATCATCCTCCTTCACGACTCGCTTGTTGTAACAGAAAATGGAGCTTTTTTTCGAGCATGGATTATGTATTTGTTAACGAGAAAGGGTATTAAAAGGAGTTTGTCCAACCTAGGGCTGATACACCCCGGGCTTCTAGAATCTCTGCTAACTATGCAGCATTGCTCCTCAAGGAGGCTGAACACATTAGGATAAGTATCGATGATCTTGAATCCTATATGCAGATTTAGAGGATACCCTTGGAAAAGTGCTACATCTCCACAAGGACTCCAGTATTGATATTGAATAGCTTTGGCTTGACATGGCAGAAATTAATAAGGATGCCTCTCGTTTGTTAACACCATTCTGAAAGAAGTCAAATCCATCAAAACGGGAGTTGACTCTTATAACAATCAATTGGCGGTCACTTTGAACGCTTCATATTTCTATTTCTCAAAGGCAGTTGAGAAATCTCTTACTACTTTATGCACTACCGTGGTCAACACTTTGACATATTTTCTAGTGAAACAGTAAGACTATATATGACGTCGTTCACTTTTGTTTAAGACACTTAATTTTGTGGAGATCTTTCTCCTTATCAGTTGGACTATATATTTGGGGCTCCTAACACCACACTCTTTGTCTGTTTAATTTTCCTTCTTTCTGTATCTTCCTTGTTGTTTTGTTTTCCTTTTTTATTATGTAAAAGGGGGAGAATATGTACATGAGCATATAAAAAGGGGAATCACACATATAGGAGGAGCACTCAAATGACCATTCATCCAAGAAAAATTAACAGGAATGATGTCTTACTCTTTCATTAATTATAGTTGTCAATATAAAAAATGGGAGATTGTTAACTTATTATATTCTAATTAATTACATATCGCAGAAATTAACAAAGAAAAATACTAGCATCATGAAGTCATGACAACATTAAGGAAAATAACACAAGCCTAGGATCATACAAAACAGAATCGAGTCTTGATTTACTAAGCAACCATAAAGGGAAAGATATCTTCAATCAGGCATAACAAAAAAAAAATAAGGAAAAGATATATCAGCAGATCAATCAACGATGACTTATGGAAAATATTAAGGAATAGCCTAATTCAAGGAAGATTAGACAATATCTCTGGAAATCATCCAACAAACGAAGGAATTAATTTAATCATGTTCACATCTGATATGAATATAATTAAGCGTATCAATTCAACTAATTCGAGGGATCATCCCAGGATCCTTGATATACAGCTCCCCGAGAGTTCGAATAGAGAATCACCTCACACAGCTATTTAAACATCTCTCTGTCTTAAATGAAAAGTGAGCAAATTCTCTTGATCTTATATTACGATCTTCTTTTATCTTTCATCAAGATTTGTAATCACGTTAGTGAACACAATTGAAAATAAAAGAAAGGGAAAGATTCTGAGATTAGGTTAACTAGCAGAGGAAGTGTCAAGATAGAAATCAAATTTTCATATCAGACAGGACCAAGTTTAGGAAACATTGTACTTCTTAATGCTAACTTCAAATACTCTAAAGGAAACGCATGAAACCTAAGGCGATTGGACTAGGCACCACAAAAGTGGCTCATTTTTTCTTCATTCTACTAAATTGCAGGTGAGATGACTGGCCATTACGAGTAGCCGACTACAAAGTAATTGAATTCACCCCTCCTCTTGTATGCACATAGTTCGACAAGTATGTCGAATCTTTTCATTATCTCCTCTTTGGTTCTCAAAGTTTCCATTTTATTACGTGATTTAATCTCTACTGCAGGGAGATATCATATAGATCGGTGTAAAACTTCTATGAGGTATGTTGTGTATTGAACAGTGTCCAAAAATCTTTATGGTATTGTGCATGTTATCTAGTTTCTTTTATTCATTTGTTTTCCCTCTTTTTTTCTTAAGCAAAGAGTCTTAGGGATATTCTTTTGTAATTAATGTGGACACAATACCATTTTGATACATCAGACGTCAATTATTTTTCTGTTGATGATGATGAGCTCTTTCTTTTTCTAGTGGGTAGAGATTGGTTATTTGATGTTATTGAAGTCATTATTTTCTGTTGTATTCTTGAAATCATTTCATGTATATTGTTTTATAGGGAATTTTGAAATATTTGATTTATTTTCTGCTAGTAAATATCAGTATTTTATAATACGACGAGGGGTTGCCATGTTATTTAACTTTTCTTTTATATTCTTAAAGTAACAGTTAACATAGCTACTACTGTAAAAATCTCTATAAGTTTTCTCTATTGGAATATACTTATAAAAGAATCAAGAACCTCAATTTTTTTTACTTAGGTACTTCTATTCCATAAGTTAAACCTATGAATTGCTAACCTATTACCAACATTTTTTGAAAAATGAACGTTATGTACCAACATATTTTCTCTACGTTACTAAAATTTCTAACGAATTACTAATGTAGATTTTTTGTTATTGAATTTTCCAACCGAATACTTACAAAATTCAAAATATAAAGTACCAAATTTACTAACCTATTTGCTATCCATTAGTGAAGATACTAACCGGATACCAACCATGTTTTTGTTGGTAAATTTTCCAACGAATATGTTAAAGAGAATTTTCATAAATTACCAACATAATCTTCTAGTGGTTACCAACCAATTTTTTGTAATTAAGTTTACACAAAATTATAGTTTGTTGAGAAAATTTACTCAAAAATATTTTAGCAACACTTTTATTTTCGTTAGTAACCGTTACATAACTCGATTTACCAACCTATTTGATAGATTTACCAACAGATATTTTTGTTGATGATTATGCCTTATTTTGTAGTGTGAGTCACAATAGAAATTCGTAAACTAGAAATCATAGATTTGCCTCAATCTAAGCTTACTTGATATGTGTGTTGATAGAAACTTGCATATACTAGAAAAATATAATAAAGTTGTAGGCAAGTTGACCAAAACACACTTTGAATAAGGTAAAACAAACAAGAAAAAGAAAAAGCCCAGATCATCTGTTTTATAAGTCATGGAAGAAAAAGTCGAGATAAACTATTATGATCACCCCATTTTTTTCAAATTATTATATTTGTTTTTCTAAATCGAAAAAACTCTTCACACATTACATATTCAAATTATGACAGTCCCAAAAAAATTCAAACTTCTTTAATTTTTTGTTAGTTTTTTTTTTGTTCAAATAAAGAATCAAAGAAAGCAAGGTACTTTTTGTTGTATTTTTATTGCTGTTGATATGATTTTTTTTAAAAAATATTATATGGTTTGAATACAAATATAAAATGTATACAGTTACAATTACGGAAAACAATATTTGGTTTGTGTTTCCTTTTATCAATTTTTTTTAATATATAAAAGGATATGAATGATTTTGATAAACGGCAAGCTAGGATGAAGAGTGTTTTGGCACGTATAATTTACAAAAAGATATGCAAGGATGTCAAAATTATTGAAGAATGTTGTCATGGATGTGAAAAAAAAAAAAATCTTTTTAATCAACTTAGTTTTTGGGGTTTTATTTTTTTTTATCTTAAGCATGATGATAAATTATTTGTTCTTGTGATTTCATGATCTTGGAGTTTTTATTTTCTATGTTATGTTCTTTTCAATGTTTATTTTATTGCTCATCAAGGAGGAGTTATCGAAATAATTTGTCAATTTCTGTCGTCTGGGGTCGATATCTTAGAACTTACTTTGTCAAACTACTGATGAAGGAGGTTTTTTGTAATTTTTGGGTTTCCTTTCTCTAAAAAGAAAACGGTGATTTTGATAAGTAAGTTGTTGTAATTTAACGATCTAGAATTTTGACTTTCTTTTTCGTTCTTTCCAATATTTTTAAAAAGATTGATTCGAATGTAAAATTGGGGGGTTCATTATTATTTTCGATTTCACTTTTCATTTATTTTTATTTCATTCTTGTATGATTGTTGACACACAATTTTTACCTTTAACTATTTCAAAAATGTTATTTGATTAAATACCTATTTTTTAAAATATATTTCAAGTTTTAAATATTAGTCGATTTTGTCCAAAAACAAATATTTAGTATGCATACTTTATTAGTAAATATTATTTAAATATTTTAGAATTATTAACAAATTTTGAAAGAATTATTTTACTGAAATGTTTGAATATTTAAGTAAGCTTAATTACATAAAAAACATTATAATATATGTAGTATTTAAATAGAATATCACCTCTCCAATTTTCCCCAAAATCATTTAAATCATTAACTTATTCTATTCTAATTTCTTTCAATTTAAGGCTATTCAATTCCAAGGTATTTCAATTATATTCACTCTTCCTTTCCAATTCTATTATGTTTTTATTGCAATTTTTGACATTCAATTCCAATCAAATGTAATTTTGAGATTTCAACATATAATATTACGTATCCGTCTTTTGATATTGAATCTCAGCTCCTCATCTCTTTAATAATTAAACGTTCAGATTCACCCATCCTTTCTTTTCTTTTTGATATCAAAAGACCTAAACCCTGACTATTCCATGTTTCTACTATTTCTCTCTAGCCACCGTCTCTACCACCTTTTCTCTCACCAATGACTCTCTCTCTCCCCTTGCCTCTTCTCCTCTCCTCCCTTGTCTCTCTTTCCTGCAATGAACAGTAGCCACGCGAAGAAAAAAGCTCCTATGAGTCCAGCAGCCGCTGGCTTCCTCTATTTCTCTCCTCTCATTTGTCTTGTGTGGCAAACGAAAGCAACCGGCCATATAAGCAACGAAACGGCCGAAACAATACAACTAGCCGGCAAAACGTAAACAACAACAGCAGCTGCCATCTCCGGCACAAAATCAGCAGCCAGAAAGCGAATAATAACAGCGACAAGACAACCTTCGGACTGCGTGCTCGGGCAAAGCCAGCAACCAAATGACCTTAGCAGTGGCACATAGTCGCCTGCCTCCTCTCCCCTCTCTCATTTCTGGGCAATAGCTCCGAACCAGTGAACAAGGGGAATTCCAGCGAAGTTTTTGAACGTTTCACACTGGTCAAAACCCAGATATTTGACCATCTATCCGGGTAGATTTCTTTAAAATCATTATTTCATGTTAAAAATTCTATTCTTCTTATTATATTCAATCTGATGAAAGTGCTATGCATGTTCGGTGTAGAAGTTCTCTTAGTCCTAAAATTATACTACTAGTTTTGACTTTGAGATTTTACAAACTATTTATGTGTGATAGAAAGTTTAATTGTAGTGTCCTTCATGTACATGTTAGTCTTTATCGCATAGCTTATTGTCTGCTTCACAAGAATATGTGTGGAAGTTTTCTCTTGTATTTTTAACAATACCTTACTATCGATTCTTGATTAAAGTTGATAAGTTTTGTTATGAAACCAGTGATTATCTTGATGAGATGTACCTATTGTTAATTCCCTCCAATAATGTCATTTTATCCCTTTAATCGTGCAATTTTACTTGTAGTAGTGGTAATAATTTTGTATGATAATTTGGATTGCTACTTGAGTTTTAGATTGATCCTCGACATGTTTCTCATTTCTTGTTGTGAATATATTATATTATGAATGTGTAAATACTTCTTCACTTGTGTTTTCTTCCTTTAATATTATTATATCCTTGCTTGAAATTCATTAATTTGATAGAAAGGTGATTTTTATGGTATTGTGCTAATCCGGACAGATTTCGTGTCTCTTACGTGAGTTAAATTTTGCTTATTATTTAATTTATTAATGGTCATTGATCATAATTTCCTTTGTTGAAGTTGAATTCACTCTCATTTGTTATGTTTTAGTAAAACTATAGTTTATTGAGCCAAAAATAATATACTTATTTGATGTTTTCTTTAAATAAGTTAAATTATATGTGATTGATCCTAAGTAAATAATTCTACTTTAACTGATTAGTTGTTCCTCCGTTTGTTTAAATTTTATCATGCATTTATACGTCGAATGTTGTTGTGTGTTAGAATGAAATAAAGGAAGCACTCGAGTTAGTTTGCGCTCTTCCTCTCTCTATGTGATATAATGTCTATGGTTATTCTTTATTTGTTTTGATATATATATATATATATATATATATATATATATATATATATATATATATATATATATATATATGGGGGGGGGGATCGTTCAAGGAGAAGGGGATGTTACATGCTCATTGTTTCTCATTTATGTTATTAGGGGTCATTGCTATAAAAACTTCCTATGTGTAAATTACTTGAAGAATGCAAAACTATTATAATATCTCTTAAAGAATCATCTAAAATCAACAGTTGGTTTGCATTTGTTTTATGCAATATCCAGCGGGTGTAATAAATGTTCCCCGTATGAGAAAAATGTAGTAAATATTTTTTTTATAAATAATATTAGATTCCATGCATATACAACCTAATGTTGCATAAATTTTGACTGTCTGTTAACTTAATAATCTTCCTGCATGTTAATTTGTTTAGAGAACCTGTTTAGGATGTAATAATTAATTTTGGTTACTCATTTAAGGGCATATTTTGGGATATAAAAATCAACATATAGGCTCTAACGCTATATACAAAATAAATCATGTCTATATGTGTTTCATAATAATATTGGCAAGTTAACTCAATTCTCATATTTTAAGGCTTATGGTTACATATTTTCTTACATGTAGATTGATTAGTAAGCATGACTCTAGAAATTATGCAATAACGGTGACCTTTGAATCATTTAGAATCATGTTCTTAGGCATTATTAAGTAATTTTTAGCATGTCTAAAAAGTATGACGATTCTCTACATATTTGATTCAAACTCGTAACTATATCTGTATTACAATGATTTTTGACCACTTAAAATAAAACTATTATTTTCTAGCTTGTTAAAAAACTGAGTTACTTTTATGCCTTTTCTGTCACCATACCATGACATTTTATCCAAAAGTAAAAATTAATAACGCATCTTTCCCTCCTACATGCTAGTTTGCTTGGTATATAAACTATCCCCCAATCTGAAAATAAATTAATGATTTACTTTATATCTGCTACTTTTTAAATTCTTGCAACATAAAATATGTTGTTAAATCTATTTCTGCATGCTCATTTCCCTTGTTCAAATATGTCAATAAATAAATTCGGCATTTTGAATAATGTTTTGCTACTTAAAGCAAGCATTGACCCTTCTAACATTCCACTTTTTCTTATTTTTTATTACTTGTTCTTTAGTCTTTATTATTATGTTTTTTGTTGCACACATACCTATGACCTTCACAATTATGTGTGCTTGAAATCATGTTTAATAAAATTTAGAGGTCAATGTGAGATTTATGTGCTAAATGCTCGTCCTATTTGTTTGCCTGTGTTTATAGGGGAGCTATTAGGAGTGTACTTTTCAATTCAGTCTAAAACATCCTTAAACAGTAGGCCAATGCCTTTGAGAAATTAAGCGGGGAGCCAAAAATCTTTTAGGACGGCATACATGCGGTGGTGGGGTAGGGGTACTTTAAGCCCTACTGAGATGACAACATTGCCTCGACCGTAAACAAAAAATATCTGTTTTGTCTTTCCCTATATAGAAGCGGAGTGTTGATCCGTTAAGTCTTTTAGAGTCACCCTTCCTTTTTCCCTTTTCGTGTGTTGTAATTATATTTATTTGGGGTGGTTTACTATATAAAATAAATTTTGCACTTGACTATTTATATGTGTAATATCTGTCACCTCGCTTTTCCCTTTATTATTTGCTTAGTATTTGTTTTGTTTTACATTACGTTATTACCTAGTCTCGCATTCTTAAAAAACTAATAAAAATAATAATGTGTTTAATATTATTCATCACCTAGCTGATATGTTTAAATTGAATGACCAAAATGAAGTGAACATAAATGCTAATTTTAACCCCCACATAAGTAGCATGAGATACGGTCGGGATCCACATTTGTGGACCTCGAGTGTCACGACCCAAATCGAGCCGCGAGTGGCACCCACACTTAACCTCCTATGTGAGTGAACCAACCAATACAAAACCCAACATTTCAATATAATAACAAAATATAATGCGGAAGACTTAAATCTCATTAATGAACATTGATTAAATAACTTCTAAAATCAATAACTATTATTATCCCCAAAATCTGGAAGTCATCATCACAAGAACATCTATCCTCAAATTACTAATCTAAGAGTATCTAAGAAGCTAAAATAAGTAAAAAGTTAGTCCATGCCGGAAGTTCAAGGCATCAAGACATGAAGAGGAAGATCCAGTCCAAGCTAGAAGCATTAGCTCACCCTGAAATCCGGTGTAATGAAGACTGGCTAGAGTTGCGGTTGATTTGAAGATGACGGCACGTTTGCTGCACTCCACAATTAACAAAGAAAAACATACAAGTAGGGGGTCAGTACGAACACAAGTACTGAGTAGATATAATCGGCCAACTCAAAATAGAAAACAGTATATATCAGATAACATCATAAAATCAACCAATATTCTTAGCATGCAGCATGTACAATTACCATAACCCTTGGTCACAACACCAAGCACATCAATGAGGGCTCACGCCTCCCCATCATACTCATTTGGGAAATAGGTTCATTAAATTGAGTATATTAACATCTTTCAAGATTCATTATCTTTATTCTTCTCGTGTCGGTACGTAACACTCCGCTCCCCTACTACTATGTGTCGGAACGTGACACTCCGATCCCCCAATTCTATGTGTCGGTTCGTGATACCCGATCCCCTAATTTTACGTGTCGGTTCGTGACACCCGATCCCCTAATTCTACGTGTCGGTTCGTGACACTCGATCCCCTAATTCTACGTGTCGGTTCGTGACACCCGATCCCCTAATTCTACGTGTTGGTTCGTGACACCCGCTCCACTAATCTCATTCTATTTATTCATCAAGCCTTCTCTTATACCAAGGCATCATCAATCTCATTACTTTAGTTTATCAAGCCTTCTTTTATACCAAGGCATCATCAATAACAAGAGGTTTTCAAGATTTGGGATTCAATAGCTTCATCATGCTTATTTCATCACAATTATATAATCACATTCATGCAAGCATACAATTAAGCATATAGAAGACTTTACAATACAACCAAACACATATAATTCTCTATTAAGAGTTTACTACGAATAGCATAAAAACCATAACCTACCTCCACCGAAGATTCGTGATCAAGCAAGCAAATTCCCCAAAGCTTTGCTATCCTCTTCGTTCCTCTCTCTCTTGATCGATTCTCCCTCTCTCTCTGTTCTTTATATTTTTCCTTATTCAAACTCCTCTTATTTTACCCTAATTAGCATATAATTAAGTATAAAAGATGATGAATTAACCCATTAATTAATCCAAGGTTATCTCTTTTAACCCCCAAGAAATTGAGTTATTAATATTAAACCACTAACTTTATAATTATAAGCAGGAATAGACCAACACGCGCCTTAAAATATTTACAAAAATCCAACCCAGCCTGGGATTACGCAACTTGTGACGGTCCGTCCTGCAGGTCCGTCGCAAAGTTCAGAGAGTTAATTTCTGTGGAAATTGTGTGACGGTCCGTCGTGCCCACGACGGTCCGTCCTGCCATTCCGTCACGAAGTTCAGAGAGTCGATTTCAGTACCCAAATTTCAGAATTCTAAGTGTTTTGGAACGAGACCCCCTCGACGGTCCATCGTGGGATCCGTCGACCAAGACAGTTTTTCCAGAAATAAAATCTGCTACTCAAAACGACTAAACAGGTCGTTACATCGAGGGAAGCCTAAAACTTTCCCCTCGAGATAATTTGAACCCTTACCTTGATTTCTTGTTCGTTGAACTTAGTTTGATTTAGTTAGTTTAGATAATTTCCTAATACGCATCAATTCGTTGGTGGCGACTCAACTAAACATTTAGAATTCCCGAAAGAGTCGTTAGGTCGTGATTAAAACACATTTTGCGAAAAATGGAGCGTTACAGTGATCAATTTATCACGTTTGTCCCTATTCATTAGCACTACTACATTTTGATATATTGTTAATTTGGGATTTTATGATTAAAAGAGCCGAGTTTTGCAATATGGTTCAACATTTTTCTCTTTTCTTTCTTTTCACTTTGTATTTGTTAATTCATTATATATTATATTCTGGTCACAAAAATAAATATTTTATATTTATTTGTTTAATTGAATTTGTATTATATATGTTTAATATTTTTCTTATTGTTTGCAAGAATTGCATAATGAGGATGGAAAAAAGAAGAGAAACTGCAAGTTTGTTCAAAATGCAATATAGATTTAGGTATTGTCCCCTCGTTAAAAATCAAGTATGTCCTCTAATTCTAATTTTAATTGTCTTATAAATTATTTTTAATTATTATATATTGTGATTTGTCTCTATTTTTCTAATAAGTAAATTTTGTTTGAAAATACAACAAAATTGTATCAAATAAGGTAGAACAGAGAGAGTCATATTGTTCCTTCGTCCTATTTTATGTGAAGGTATTATTGTTTGGAGAGTCAAAGATTTTTCTTCGTTGATTGTAGTTTTCACAATTTAATTTTGAATAATTTTTTATCTTGACTTAAAATATTTTTTAAATATTTAATTATTTTAAAAAAAGTTTTGAATAATTTGAACCCGAATCAATAGTGAAATTACGTATTTTGACTTTCTTATTTTGGCTATAGGTTTAAAATATAAGAACAGAAATACACTTCTAATTTAATTATAGTTTATTATTCTGTATGTTTATGTTGGTTAGAGTTCTTTTTATTTATATGTTAATGAAAAATAACATGTACTTAATTAAAGAAGTTAAGGTTGAATCAAAATTGACCTACACACCACTCTTTTTTAAAATGTAAAAACGACCATTGTCGTTTGATATTGACTTTATTTTTCCATTTGGTTCATGATATATTGGTTCATTATTTATACTATCTTAATGCTATTACATGTTAAAGAGTTGGTATTTGAGGAATCAAACAATTTCTTTTATAAAATATTTTGATTTATTCACTATGTTAATTTGTAGCACTTTTTATGTATACATTTTTATTTCAAAAAGTTGAAGAATTTATGCCCGAATCCCTAGTCAAAATTTAGTCTTCGTACCCCATACCTTTCCACGTAATTAAAGATAAAGAAGGTACATATTATGAGTACAGTTTTCGAATACAAGTATAATATTTTGAATATAGGTTTATGTCAAAAAAGTAGACAAAACTATAATTTCATTCATTGTACAAATAAATGTGTGAAAAATAACTGACACAACTTTGTATAATGCTTAGTTTTTAGACCTAATCACCAAGTGTAAGAGATCAGAGACAATTTGTCAAGTAAAATAAGATAATTTATTGAGCATGGATTAATTGAAAAATTCAAAAAAGGTGAACCCAAAAAAGTCACTCGTAAGGGTATTGCTATGACTAAAAGTCCTGACATGCTCATTGATACTCCACAATCACCTCCTCCTCCTCCTGTTGTTGTTTCTTTTAAAGGTTTAAGGAGAATTGAGAAATAAATTTCTTCCATCGTAAATGTTATACTATATGTTGATTATGATCAAGTTTTGAATGAATACATCATATGAAGTAGTAATGGAAGGGGAAGAGGTAGATATACAGGTGGAGGAAGAGTGTGTTGATTCGGAGTTTGATCACCAATAACAATTGGTGTAGTATTTACTGTGGAAGAAATTGAATTGTTATTTCTCCTTGAGTTTCTGGAAACAAAAACAGGAGGAGGAGGAGGAAATGGTGAATTATCAATGAGCATGTCAGCAAACAATTAATATAAATATCCTCAGGAGCTAGATTTTTTGGATTTTTCCGTTAGGCCAAAATCAATCAATTCTCCCCTTGTACTTTACAATATGTCTCTTTTACATTTGGTGATCTAAAATTAAAGTTAATCATTATAAGGAACTATTGTTCAATTCCTTTATATATGTGTGTGTGTGCGCGCACACATGTGTCTCTGTATGTGTGTGTGTATGAAATTATTAGGCTTCAAACTATGAATTTGGATCTAAAATCTTTAATTTTATAAAAATGAATTGTGTATAGATTTAAAAACCACACGAAAAGTATTCCAAAAAACATTGCTAATGAATCAACATTTGTTCCATTAAATATTGTTGGACACCAAAAAGATTAACACTTTAACAAAAAATAGTGCAGAGGGAGTATAAAAAATGTATCCATAACTTAATAAGATAATTTGTTTTATTTTAGAATTCAGAACCGTTTTAAAAAATGATAGATCAACCTCTACCGTTGTAGTGACATAAGTTCACTTGTCAACGCCATGTAAAACTAGTTGTGTTTTTGTACTGCTTCTTGCCATATTATGGTTTTAATTAGCTCAGATACAAATCGTTCAAAATTTTAAAAATAAAAATACGTTTTTGAAAATCACACGAAAAATATTGCAAGTCAATATAGCGAATGATTTAAAATGTTTGATTATTGTGAGAGAAACCTATATTTAAAAGAAAATATTATTTAACTCGCCAAAGAGTAACTCATCCACCGTAAAAAGAGACAAAAGAAGTATATAAATTTAATCATTCAACTTTATCAATACAATTTTTATGCTTTTTTATTAAAAGTTACTTGGTGGAAGATAAAACAATATACATCACTATAACTAACAATTCAAAATATTTTAAGTGGAGCAAAATATATAACTGATTTTCTGCAAGGGGTAAATACCTAAGTCCATATTGCATTCTGGACAAACATCTGATTTTTCTTTTGATGTCTTATTTGTTATGCATTTGTTGGAAACTGTTAAAAACTATTAAACTTTACTCAAATTTCATAGGAAAAACCCATTAAAAGTAAAGAACTTTTTAATGTAATAAGAAATTTCTTTATTTTATATTTTTAATGAAATTTGATTAGTTTATGTTTAATATATTTTAAAATTTACAATAAATGAATAACGAGTAAGATGAAAAAATAAGAGGACGTTTGTCAAGAATGCAATATGAATTTAGGGTTTCCCCCTTACGAAAAGTCAGGTATATATTATTCTCCACTCACAATACTCTGATTGTTAATTATAGATACACACACACAGTGGAATACATATATATATATATATATATATATATATATATATATATATATATATATATATATATATATATATATATATATATATATATATATATTGATATATATTATAGTAAGTAAGCTTTATTGTTAAGTATGAAAATCGTATTCATAAAATAGACTGAAAAAGTTATATACTTCTTTCTTCTCATTTTAATTTTGGCGTGTTACTATTTAGGGAGTCAAATAACATTTTTGTTGACTATAGTTTTCTCCCAAATAAAAATAAAAATATTATAATTGTTCCTTATAGTAATTTGCAATATTATTCATGTAAATTCAAATATGTATTTTTATTTTTAAAATTTCTACGCTTTGTACCCGAGTTATTTAAAACCATAATGTCGGAAGAAGCTATATATAATCACAATTAGTGTCATATTGCCTTGACGAGAGCAGTTATGTCATCATGGCAGTTGTGGCGAAGATATCATTTTATGTTTAAGGGTTATGAATTTTTTTTAAAAAAATATAAGTTTATATTGTTATGGATACATTGTTTATACTCCCTTCATCCTATTTTCTATTAAATCGTTAGTATTCGAGGAGTCCATCATTTTTTAAAAAGCATTGCTTTATTTATTTCCTATGTTTATTTGGAGTACTTTTTGTGTAGTTTTTAAATCTATAAACATTTCTTTTTATGAATTTATATTAAAATTATTATTTTCAAGCCATACAATTTCACATATCATAATGTCACGCCCCGAGCCTAAATCTTGGGTCTGGCTGACACTCCAAGACAATTGTTGGTCTCGAGGGGACCTTTGGCCTTGCTTACAAAGTGGAAGACTTAAACAAAAGAGATAAATGAACAAATAACTTAAAATTAATACTTAGGCAAAGTGACAACTCATGTCTGAAACGTTTATAACTGAAAGGAATAACACTAAAGAACTATTCTATCTTTCTATGACACCTATAATAAAAGAGGGATGTTGAGACAAAACCTCCGAGTATACTAACAACTGAAAAATTAAAATAGTGCGATAAAAGATTTCTCTAGAATATAAGGAGGTTCACCAAATGACTTTGATCTGCGCACTGGATAAACGCTGATCGTAATATCTTGCGCCTGCATAATAAGATGATGCACGCCAACTGGCATCATTACATTTAATGTACGAGTATGCGAGTTTGAAAGCGAAGCACAACTTTAGCTTTAAAAGGATGTCAAGGGTACACTAACCTTGGCTCTTCTCAACTCAGTGAATAACTTAACTAAACATAAAGCAATAAGACAAATACAATATGTATAAAGCTTGTATGAAAGTGGAAATACTTAGTTCCTTTAAGAAAATTTAATAACAAAAAGATCTTTACTTATGGAATGAAGAAACTAGTTTCTGTGGATCTAACCGACAAACAAAACTATGATCCTAAGTGCTAATAGAACGTCTTGCCCATGCTGCTAGAACTATCATATACTGTGTCGTTACATAGAACTACTTATCTTAGTGGAGGTACGAGCTTAACTTAAGTGATCTTCTTAAAAGTATGACCCTTTAATAACCATGATGGCTATATGGTTCATGGAGACTTGACTTAATCTGAACTCGCATCCCCATATCGGTGCTCAATACTACTCCCAAAAATATTCTAAGCTCCTTTTTGTAAAACAATTTCTTTCTTTTTGTTGAGATAAGTAGTCAACACTTAGCTTAAAAGTTTTCTTGGAATCGCTGTTCCCTTTCTTGTTCAAATGTGAAACAAATTATTCACTCATAGGCAATACATAGTTCCTTAATAACATTTTAGAAAAGAACTCAACTCATTACACTTTAGTAGACTTGAAACTTGAGTCTAAAAAAAAGTTAAAACATTCCTAAAGACTCTTCGAAACTTTAATGTACTTTTCTTTGACTTCCTTCTTAACTGTTAGACTTGGCTCTTGACTTCTTTGATATTGATCTTAACTTTCCAAGAATTGAATTATGAATTCACGGTTCATGATTTCATGTTTATGGATAATTTCATGTTGTTAAGATGTACCTAAGAGTTGTATAATCAACTAGGAAACATAGCTACATCACTAGGAAACTAGTACGGAAGGATGGGGGAATAATAGGGAGAATTGGAGACCCTGGTGCTCTTAGAGGCGTGTGGCGCCAGCCCTAAAATATCAGAGAGATGGATGGGTATCCTTGATTGCACGGCGATTCAGAGGTCTATGGAAAAAGACATACCTTTGGGGCTGTAGAAGCGCTACACGCATGGGCTATCCCAAGGCGTTCTCCGACTTTTCTCCTTCCTTTTTCATTTCTAAACCCTCTAAAATTCAATGGTTCTTTTCCCAAAAACTTTGGATCACTAGTACTATTAATATACAATAGATTCAACCCGAATTACACCTGCAACATGAATAAAACCATAAAAAAACTTCAACAATAGAACCATAAAGAACTCAACGAAAGTTTCAACAATGTTCTTCAAGAACGCAATTTCTTATCATTCAAAACTTGAATTTGGTGAGTTAAAACATGGTTGGCGCGTGTATGAACTTACCCAATACTATGTGATCTCACATACCTTTTTAGGAATCACCCTTGAAGAATTTCACACACAAAACCAGAGCGTTCTTGGCGATGCTTGATTTCTCTCCTCTTTTCTCTCTTCTCAAAGACCTAGAGTGAATTCTATTTTTCTAAACAGAAAAAGATATGGTTTTACCCAAATTAATTTCTATAAATGAATTAATTTAATTAGGTAATTTAAAGAAAACTTTTGCCTTCCCAAATCCGGATCAGGATTTTCTTAATCCAACAGTCCAACTCCCGAAAGGCATAACTCACTCATCTGAACTCGGAACAAGTCTATTCTAAGGGATTTTCAACCATATTCGTAACTACACATCACTCATTCAGACCTTGGTGTTATGGTTATTTGATGTTTACCAAAACACACCTTTAACCTTATTTAAAATTTCAAGATTTTCTTATTCTTTCTAAAAATATGTATTTTCAGAGTTTAAACTCTTTTCCAGTTCTTTCTAGTTGCGAGATATTACAATATGTCCACCTTGGGAACATTGATTCTCGAATGAGGTTACTCTTACTAGACTTAAGGTAGCAACATCAGCTTAAAACAACCACAAACAATTGCAGCCAAACAACATGCTTACTAAAATTTGATAGTACTTAGAAGAAAGTATGTTCCTTGGTCTGCATTTTTTCCGGATTCAAACAAATGTAAATATCTCTTCTTCGTGTCCTCTTCAGTATCCCAAGTAGATTTTTCAACAAATTGGTAAAATTTTCTCATGTAGCATCCATTTATACAGAAAGTAAAACCAAGTAAATTGTCGCTAAAACGCATTTGTTCTAGAGGCAATTGCTTTCGGAAATTAAGATTGTTGTTAAATCCAATAAAAATAGTATTTATACTTTTGTAGTGTACATTTTATAGACAGTAAATCCTACAAAATTGCTGCTAACGCTCATATATGAAAAGGAGGAGATTGTTAACTTGTTATATTCTTATTAATGACAAATCATAGGAATTAAAAAAGAATAATACCATCAGCATGAAGTCATGACAATATAATGAAAACAACACAAAGCCAAGGATAAAACAAAAGGTAATCTAGTCTGGATTTACTAAGCAATAGGAAAAGGCAAGAGATCTTCGGTCACGCAAAACAAATGGCTAAAGAAGGAAAAGATATATCAGCATATCAGTCAACCACGACTTATGGAAATGATTATCAAATCAACAAAATTCAAGGAGGATCAGACAAGATCTCCGGAAATCATCCAACAAATAAAGGAATTGATTTAATCATGTGCATATATGATATGGACATGATGCAGCAAATCAATTTAATTAAATCAATTAATCATCCAAGGATCCTTGATTTACAACTCCTTTGGGTTTACGAATTAGAGAATCACCTCTCACAGCTATTTAAACATATCTCTGTCTTAGATTAGTTTTCAAATTAGAGAATCACCTCTCAAAGCTATTTAAACCTATCTCTGTCTTAGATAAAAAATACACAACTTCTCTTGAGCTTATCTTACGATCTTGTTTTATATTTCATAAGGCTTTGTAATCGCGTGAGTGAGCACAACTGAAAGGAAAAGTGAGAGAAACATTCTTTGTGTAGTTTTCCAAGTAGAGGAAGTATGAAGATAGAATATCTTATTTGACTAGGCACCACATCTGTGATTCAAACCAATATAAACTTTTTCTGTGTTATTTATTTTGTAAAAAATACTTTTAGTTTTTCTTCATTCTACTAACTTGCGGGAGAGTTGACTGACCATTATAGGTAGTTAAGTAAGGAATAATTTTATTCACCCCCACCCCTCTTGTATATCACATAGTTCAACAAGTATTAAAAGTGTTTCCATCATCTCCTCTTTGGTTCATGAAGTTATCATTTTATTACGTGATTTAATCTCTACTTTTGTCCCCTATATCTTGGTTTTGAGATTTGAATCTCTCCCATATTTTGACTACCACTATGGTTCAACGAAAGGACTCGCTTAGCAAAATCTCTAACAGAGTTATATTTGTTTTTTATTGTCTGCTGAAGAAGATCAATATAAATTGGGTTCTATTGGTCCGCAAATACATGGTTGAATGTTTTGATTATACGAACTCCACTGCAAGCTTACCCCATGGACTTCTTATTTGTAGGATTATTGTCGATTCTCTTGTGGATCTCTCCGACCTACATGCCTATATTCATTGATGCTACATATGATACCGGAACTTTTTCAAAAATAAATTAGGTGTTTATTAACGAGAAATGTTATCAGAAGGAGTTTGTCCAATCCAAGGGTGATACACCCGGGGCTGCTAGAATATTTGTTGACTCTACATCATTGCACATCAGGAGACTGAACACATTAAGGTAAGGCTCAATGGTCTTGAATTTCATATGCCGGTTTTACAAAATGCCCTTGGAAAATTTCTACAGCTCCACAAGGACTCCAGTATCAATATTTAAAAGCTTCAGCTTGAGATGTGAGGACTTAAGAAGGATGCCACTCATTTTGTTAAAATTATGCTGAAAGAAGTCAACTCCATTAAAACTGGAGCTCACTCTGCCAACAATCAGCTCGCTGTCACTATGAACATTTCATATTGATCTTTATCTACGACTGTTGAGATATTACTTCCCACTTTCTGGACGAACGTGGTCAACACTCAGATGTATTTACACATGAAACATTAACATTATGTCCTTATTTGCTTTTGTTTAAGACACTTAGTTTTGTGGAGATCTTTCTCCTTATCTTTTGGATTGTATATTGGGGCTTTTGACCTCATACTGTTTGTCTGTTTAGTTTTTGCTTCTTTCTCTATCTCGTTTGCTGTTTCGTTGTCTTTTTCGATTATGTAAAAGGGGGATAATCTATACATAGGCATACGGAAACGGGAAGAACTAAGACAGGGGGAGCAGTCAAGTGACAATTTATCCAAGAACAATCGAGCACGGGGTCCTCTTAAATTTCCATTAATTATAGTTGCCAAAATCAAAAAGGGGAAGATTGTTAACTAGTTATATTCTGATTAATGACAAATCTCATCAATTAACAAAGATAATATGATCGTTATAAGGTCATAACAACTTTACGATAAAACAACACAAAGCCAAGGATCAAACCAAATAGAATCCAGTATGGATATACTAAGCAACCATAAAATGAAAGATATCTTCAATCACAAAAACAAACGGCTTAAGAAGGAAAAGATATATTATTACATCAATCAACCACGACTTACGGAAAAGATTAACAAATAAGCAAAATTCAAGGAGGATCAGACAATATCTCAGGAAATCATCCAAAAATAAAGGAATTGATTTAATCATGTACACATCATTTATGGACATGATTCAATAAAATAAAGAGATCATCCCGGAATCCTTGATTTACAACTCCCTGGGCATTCGAATAGAGCATCACCTCTCACGGTTATTGAAACCTCCCTCTGTCTTAGATGAAAAGTAAGAAACTTTTGTTGAGCTTATATTACAATTGTATTTTATCTTTTATCAATCGTTCTAACTATGTGAGTGATTACAGTTTAAAATAAAAGAGAGAGCACGATTCTTTGTGTAGGTTTACCAGTAGAGGAAGTGTTAAGACAAAATTCTGATTTGCATATCAGAGAGGACCAATTTAAGGAAACTTTGTACTTCTCAAAGATAATTTCAAACGCTTTAAATGAAACCCTTGAAACTTAAGGGGATTGGACGAGGAGCACAAGAGTGAACCGAACCTGTATAAACATCCTATGTTATTTTCTGCAGTATATTTTTATTGTTTCTTCATTCTACTAACTTGTAGGTGAGTTGACTAACCATGACAGGTAGCCTACTAAAAAATAATTTAATTCGCCCCCTTGTATATCAGATTGTTCAACATGTATGTTGAGTCTTTCCATCATATCCTCTTTGGTTCTCAAAGTTTCCATTTTATTACTTGATTTAATCTCTACTGCAATGAGATGTCAAATAGATCGGTGCAAATCATCTATGAGGTAAGTTGTGTATTGAACAGTGTCCAAAAATATGCATGGTATTGTGCGGGTGATTTAGCTTCTTTTTTTAATTTATTTTTCCTATTTTCTACTATAAAAGAGGCTCAGGGATATCTGGTGTAATTAAAGTAGACACAATACCATTCTGATACTTCAGGTGTCAACTATTTTTCTGTGGATGATAATGGGCTCGTTATTTTTCTTCGGGGGGCAGATTAGTTATTTGATGTTATTGAAGAGATTGTTTTCTGTTATATTCTAGAAACCATTTCTTGTATATTGCTTTTTATGGAATTTAGAAATACTTTATTTGTCTTCTGCTAGTAAATGTCAGCATTTTAGTATAAGACGAGGTTTTCCCAAGTTATTTATCTTTTCTTTGATATTCTTAAAGTAACTGTTAACATCTCTAGTATTGTAAAAATCTCTCGATAAGTTTACTCTATTTGCTTATACTTATAAAAGAATCAAGTACCTCAATTTTATTTACTTATGTACTTTTATTCCATAAGTAAAACTTATGAATTGCTTACCGATTACCATCAAATTTTGAAAATCAATATTTACTTACCAACACATTTTCTCTACATTACTAAAATTTCTAACGGATTACTAATATAGATTTTTTGTTATTGAATTTTCCAACTGATTACTTACAAAATTTAACATATAAACAACCAAATTTACTAACCTATTTGGTATCTGTTAGTGAAAATAATAACTTGATATAAACCATGTTTTGTTGGTAAATTTTCAAACGAAAGTGTTAGAGCAAATTTTCATAAATTTCCATCAAAATCGTTTGGTGGTTATCAACCAATTTTTGGTAAGTAAGTTTGTCAATGATTATAATTTGTTTGCAAGATTTACCTACAAACCTTTTCGCAAAACTATGATTTTCGTTAGTAACCGTTAAGTAACTCGATTTACCAACCGATTTGATAGATTTACCAATGGATATTTTTGTTGATAATTTTGCCTTATTTTGTATTATGAGTAACAATAGAAATTCATAAACTGAAAATCATAGATTTGACTCAATCTAAGATTACCTGATACGGGTGTTGATAGGAAGTTGCGTATAGTAAAAAAAAAAGTTAAGTCGTAGGCAAGTTGATCAAAACACACTTCAAATAAGGTAAAACAAACAAGAAAAAGGAAAAGCCCAGAGGATCTATGTTTTATAAGTCATGGAAAAAATAGTTGAGATAAACTATTATTATCATCCAAATTTTTCAAAATATTATCCTTATTTTTCTAATTCAAAAGAACTCTTCACACATTGACTATTAAAAACTACAAGAATAGAAAAAATCTTAAATTTTTTGTATTTTCTTTGGTTGTTCCTTTATGCACACTAAATAAAGAATCAAGAAACCAAGGTACTTTTTCTTGTGTTTTTATTGCAGTTGATATGATCTTTTTCAATATTATATGGTTTTCATGCAAATAATACATTTTATATGTTTATAATGAAGGAAAACAATATTTATTTTGGTTTCTTTTTTATTAATTTTTTTTGCAATGCATAAAAGAAATATGATTGATTCTAATAAATCAAAAGTTATGATGAAGAGTGTTTACACACGTAGAGTTTACAAAAAGTTCTGAAAATATGTCACAATTATTGAAGATGTTCATAGATGTGATAAAAAAAAATTATTTAACTAAATTTTTTTTTGGGTTACATGATTTTGAATTTTAGATTTTCTTTTTATGTTCTTTTTGTTATTTATTTTATTGATCAATCATCAAGGCAGAGTTCTCGAAACAATTTGTCAATCTATTTCATTTGTTGTCATGCCCCAGCCTACATCTTGGACGTGACCGACACTTCAAGACAATTTTTGGCCTCGAGCGAATCATTGTTTTGGCTTATTTAACTCTTCGAAATACAATAATCATAACTTAACTGAAAAGAGTATCATAACTGAGAATGTTTGTAAAGCTTAAACATTCAAGCATAGCTAAAAAATAGTAACTCGAGTCTTAAAAAAAGGAATAATATTGAAAAGACTCAAAAGACTAACATTAGAGAGTCTAACTATAAAGCCTCTAAAACTGAGATGGATGTTGGAACATACCCCATAACATCCTAATAAAGAAAGTATTAAAAATCAATAAATGTGTCGTGAAGAATAAAAGGATGCTCACCACTGACTCCAAGTGCTCATCTGGATCAACTGGGTGTTGAATGGTGCTAATCTTTGTTTTTTGCATCACATCACGATACAATATGGACGTCTGCTTCGGCGCAAAGCGAATAGGCTGGCAGTCTTTGTAAAAACTAATAATTAAATTCTATTTTCTCTCCTATTTACTACGGCTTCACTCATGAATAACTAACTAATTTTAATAAAAAGTAATTTAAAAAGAAGTCCAAATATAAAAAAAAGTTGTTTGAAAACACGTTGTAAACTCTAAATGTATACAAGTATACAACTACCTCTAAGATGTATATAAAATAAAAATAAAATGATGTATATAAATAAATACCTTTAACATCCATGGGAGTTTCCATAACCGAAAACCATAACTTAAGAGCTATAGGGATCTACCTCACGCTAACAACGTATCATATACCCAGCCAAATGTATAAAACTAGAAATGCCTTATGGATTCATCAGTCTACGGTTAGCAGGGTTCATCTAAAAAGTATGTCCCCTTCTGCCCATGGTGGTTGTATGGTTTCTTGGGGGGGGGGGGCTGTGAGTTTTCTAAACAACTCTTCATATCGATGCTCAATGCTACTCCCAATATATGTTGAATCTTATGTTTTTAAAACATACTTATTTTATGGTTTGATATTAGTACTCAAAATATATTAACCGAAGGGTTATCCTGGAAATCTTGGTTTCCCTACTTGCTTCATTTAGAAAGCTATAGTTCTTTTCTTAATACTAGCCCTGAGGCTCCTTATAAATCTCAAATTCCAATCCCTTAAATGTGAATTTTTTTTATATTTCATTGGAATATGTAGCCCCCCCATAAACTTTTTTTGAAGAAAAAACTTCACTTTACTTTGAACTAAATTCAACATAAGTGTTAAACGAAGTTAACATATTTGTGAATGACTTATGAAAATCTGAAATGAACTTCTTCTTATTCTTAACTTTACTTCTTACTCAGCCTGATCTTTATGTCTTAAAAAGAGTTTAAAGTATTTGTAAAAGACTTCTTGAAAGAGCTCTAAGAATTTTCTAGACTTGGCTCTAAATATTCCTTGAATTTCACGTTATGGATTCAAGATTGTAATTTATGTTTTTCTAAATAATTTCTATATTCTTAGATGTCATTTTTAGATGTTAAAATCAATAGGAAGTGTTAAAACACTTAATATAAAATTAAATAGACAGAAAAATAAAACTTGGTGAAAAACAACATTTTGGGAGCGTCGGGGGAGCGCCACGCCATCCTCACTTGACTAAGGAACCATCCTGGCAAAAATCTTCCAAAATTTTTCTACCATTTTGTGACTTTAATATGCTTTAATTTAATTCTTTTTCTCAAATTCACTTTAGATTCATGTACCCACAACATATATATAAGGACCTATCAAGAGAAATTCAAGAACAACACCTAAATCATTAAAGAACTCCTAAATCTCAACTCATGTTCAAGAACGAGAAAAATCAAAAACAACATTTAAGAACATTCGAAATCCAATATTTTTAGGATGAAATAACGCTGAATTAGACATACTTGGCATGTAGGTGAATGACCCCAATGTTATGTAAGACTCAAAGAACTTTTTAGGGGTAATCCTCGTTAAAATCGATGACTTATTACGAACTTAACGATCTTGGCAAAACCTTGATATTTCTCCCATCCCCTTCTTCTCTTCTCTATTCTTCTAAGGGCTAAGCGTAAATTGATTTCCAAAAATTACTTAGGGATTATTTTTACCACTAATAAACCCTTCAATGTAATTAGGAAATAGATTGGTGAAAATACTAGTTTGCCCTTAGTTGAATCGAAAAATTGGACTTTCCTCACTTTAGTAACACAACTTTCGGTAGACATCTATTCCTCATACAATATTAAAAATGCACAAACTCGGCAGTTTTGGAAATATATCTCCAATGTATTGACCATATCTCTAAATAATCATGAGCTAGGAGTCATAGCCGTTTAAAAATGTCCAAAACTCATTTCATAAACTTAGAATAATTTTCAGATTTCCCCTTTACATTGAAAAATTAATATTTTTAGTTTCTTAGATTATTCCTTGACATTTTAGTTATGAGATGTTACAATAACTCCCCCTTGGGAACATTCATCGTCGAATGAGATGTCTTTTACTACGATAAGAATAGAACACTCAAGTTTAATAGTCGACAATCAAAATCAACTAACACATGAATTCTTCATCTATTCAAGTCGCTTCTTCAACAAATTGGTTCCTCCAAAGGACATTGACTAAGACCACCTCCTTTGTTCTCAACTTAGGAAATTGTCTATCTAAAATCTGAACTGGAATCTATTCTTAATCCCACCATTTTCAATCGGTTTAATCAGTGAAGGAAAGCCATGCACTTTTTCAATATTCAGATATAAAATACTGTATGAACCGCTTCTTACTCTTTTGGTAGCTCCAACACATAACTTACATAGTCTAATCTCTTGGATATTCTATAAGGACTAATATATCATGGACTAATATCGGATACTAAGTTTCCTCTTCTTACCAAACCTTATAACACCCTTCATAGTTGAAACTTTTAGATATACCCAATCGCCCACTTCAAACTCCTAAGATATTCTCTTAACATATACGTAGAATTTTTGGCGACTCTGTGCCATTTTCCATATCTCCTGAATCACCTTCACCTTCTCCATGGCTTGGAGAACTAGATCTGGTCCTATCAGCCCTACTTCACTAACTTTAAATCACCCTATAGGAGATTTGCATCTTCTCTTATAAGAGCTTTATATGGATCCATTTGGATGCTCTAATGATAATTGTTGTCGTAGGAAAGTTCAATGAGAGGTAGGTGATTATCCCAATTCCCTTTGAAATAAATACCACAAGACCTCAAAATCTCTTTTAAGGTCTTGATAGTAGGCTCCGGTTTCCCATCCATCTAAGGAATAAAAGCAGTGCTTAAGTTCACTTTTGAACCCAAACCTTTCTAGAAATACTTACAGAACTGAATAGTAAATTGGGAAATTCTATATGAAGTGATCGAAACATGGACCCCATTAAGCTTCACCACCTTCTGAATGTATAAATTTGAATAATCCTATGTCGAATGAGTGGTCTTTACCGCCATAAAGTATGTTGATTTTCTAATTCTATCGACAATCACCCAAACTGAATCATGTTGCCCGTGTGACCTTGGTAACCCTGTGATCAAGTACATATTAATGATCTCCCACTTCCATTCTGGAATTTCTTTATTCTAAACAAAACCTCCAGTACTTTGGTGTTTTACATTAACTTGTAGGCAATTTGGGCATTTGGCGAAAAACTCAACAATGCACTTCTTCAGACCATCCCACTAATATACCTCTCTTAAATTGTGGTACACCTTTAATTTGTGGTAACGGGATTAATGGAATATCTGGAGTTATAATCTTTCTACACGATCCTCTCTTAATGTCCATCAACCGTAGGTATACATAATCTATCTTGATACATCAAAACACCATCTCCCCCTTGTTCAAAACTCAATACTCTTTGCTTATCAACATTTTCCTTCAAATGAAGAAAAATGGTGTCTTATTCTTGTTTCCCTTTCAATTCTGACACATATGATGACTCAATAACAATTTTCTCCGCTATCCTTTCTTCCATTGAATGCATCAGTTTGACTCCCAGGCGTGCAAGTTTATGTAAAACTTTTGTTAGTTAGTTCTTCCCTTCTTCTAGATGGGTGGTACTACCCATAGACAACCTACTAAAGGCATCACTAACAAAATTAACCTTACCCTAGGTGGTAATGAATACTCATGTCATAATCCTTGAGTAATTCTAACCACCTCCTCTGTCTGAGATTGAGCTCCTTCTTGGTGAACACATATTGTAGGCTCTTATAATCAGTAAATATATCAACATGAACGTCGTACAACTAGTGACGCCATATCATCAAGTCAAATACTACAACATCCAACGCTAAGTCATGGGTTGGGTAATACCTCTCATGAAACTTCAGTTGTATATAGACATAAGTTATAACTTTGTCATTCTACATTAACACAGAGCCCAATTCAACTATAGATGCATCATAATACACCACAAAACATTGAGTAGCTTCTAAAAAGGTCAAAATAGGGGCAATAGTCAACCCAAGAAAATCCTTTTATTAGTTGGAGACTTGGGCCTAGGATAACTCTTAACTACTTATATCTTTTGGCTATCCAGTCTAAATCCATCACTGTAACAACCCTAAAATGAATTGGATAAATACTTAAGGTATCAAGAATGCTTGTGATTAGTCTAAGGTTCACATGGATAGATATGCGTAGAAGCAGACCTCAGAACCCTTGCTACGACCAATCCAACTAACTTGGGGAGTTGGTTGAGCTTGGAAAGGTTGGAACCAACAAAGTAAGGCTCTCGAAAATGAAGATTTAATCGAAGGAGTCTTTTACGGACTTAAAAAGAATAAATACGAAGTTTTGAGGGTCCAGGGGTAAAATTTCCCTTTCCAAGCCAAGGGAAATATCATAATTACCCTAAGGAATTAATTATTAATTAGTTAATTTAATTAAAGAACCGATTCGGCTCATGTTGACCCGAAATGGTCAATTTCGCAAGGGCCACACTACCCGAGTTCTAGCCCCATTGGAAGAAAAAAGTTGGTGATCTAATTAATTTTTATAATCTGATTTTTAAGGGCATAATTGTCCTTTAACTTAGATAATTAAATCAGATTTTTATTTAAATTAAGAAGGAGTCCTAGTTTGACTAATTCTCAAACTAAAACTCCTACTATTAGACTACTCTCTCATGATCTCTCTCTCACATTTCATCATCTCTCTCACGTTGGTTTTTGCCAATAACAACAAAGAACATAAATAATATCAAGAGTTCTTCCCACTAGAAGAACTCACATGAAATTTTAAGAAAAACAAAGAAACCAAAATGTAAGACAAAGAGAAGTTGTTCGTTGAGTGGTGTGGACGTTGAGGTAGCTTGGACTGATTATAGAGAGGGTTTTTGGAAGAAAATTCATCGTTTGAACATCAATTAAGGTATGGGTTTCTTTCCTCTTTGTACCTTTACCAAGATACCCCTTAAGATTCAAGATATTCATTCTGAAAACTAGGATTGTTCCCCCTTTGCATGTCCCTGTCACTAGCTCCCAATGAACTTTAGGTTGTGTTAAAAGTAGGGATGAAATGTGTTTTCGTGATGTTTATGTTTAAGTATGCATGTTCGAAATTTTGTGAATAATGATTATGTTGTACGAAATCATGTGAAAAAGTGATGTCTGTGTGAAATGTGTGGCAGTGAAGTTGGTAACTTTTTGGAGATGTGTAAAGAGATGTATAATCCTTGAATTTTATGTGCAGAAGTTGTACACAATGTGATGTTCATATGGGGAACGGAGTTACTAATTTTGAGTGAAAACACTTGACTAATGTAACTACTAAAATACACCTAACAATGCATTAAATGCTTGGTGAAATACCCTAAGAAACTAACATGAAAAGGTTGATGAAAGGAACCTAAAAATTATGAGTAAATTTCCAGCTTAGAGTACTTTAATTTCGTTCAAAGAAGGGTTGGAATCTGGAAATTTAATGCATTTTAAAGAAGTGAGGACGCAAGGATTCGGACCTGTGGACTCAACCTTTGGCTACTGGAATTCGCGAGAAAGGAAAAAGAAAAGGGAGCTGGGAAAATCGAAATTGGGTCTGTTGGGTTAGTAAGAAGAGAACAAGAATTAAAATAAATAAATGGGAGGCGTTGGAATTGAGCCCACGACATCCAAGTAGCGAGTGAACGAAGAGAAAATAAAGAAAAGAAAATGTGAGGCGTGGAAATCAAACCCACGACCTCAAGGTTGGAAAGGAGAATGACAAAATTAAATGAGAAAACAAAGTGAGAATGTCGCAGCTCGATCCCACGACCTCACTGCCAAAACACGTAGCCTAACGAACCTAATTTAAAAATATAAAATAGGATGCTGTGGGAATTCGAACGCACAACTTCCCAATGCCCTAGCAAAAATTAAAGAATAAAATGAAAGATTTTGTGGGGGATCGAACCCACAACCTTTCTCCAACCTAAGAAGAAAACCAAGTAGAAAACTAAAGATACAATGTTAGTGATGGGGTTCAATCTAGATTTCCAATATCATGGAGATTAAAAATAAAACAATAAAAAATGTGAACCTTATCAAAGTGATTAGAACTTAAGTTGCCTTGCCCAAACATCCGTATTAATACATAAGTTATACGTGAACAAAATATCCAAAAATAATGCCACCTACTTAGATAGAAATCAAGATCTTGGCATATAATAAAATACATAAGTCTTGTACTACATAACCTTAGGAATGTATGAATCACTTAACGAATAATGGATGAAGCCCCAGTCTTGTGTGTATACACTCATAAGTCTAGCATATGTTCAAAAGTATGTAATGAAATGATGAACCCTAGAAGGGTTAACTATGAGTGTAAGATACACTAAATGGCCAAGTGCATTCGCATAAGATGAGATGAACAATTAAATGATGAAACCCTTGAAGGGTTAAGAAAGGGTGTGAAACACACTGATTGGACAAGCGCATTCACATATGATTAATTTAACATTCACGTAATAAGAGGTGATTAACTTTAAAAAGCAAAGGTTCTAACGATAATGAATGTCGTGACAACATGACATAAGCTAAGGTAAATGTTAACAAAACATACTCATCTCTGAGAGTGTAATATAATGAAGAGACCAGTCTCTATGAAAACTCTAATGAAAGTATTGATCTGAACACACTTAATACTAATGATAAGATAAGGAATCATCTAATGAGCTATGATGTCCTCATACTAGAAGCACGATTCCATAACGTATGAGATGAATGTAATGGAACTTTATACTACACACTGATAGTCTAGCTATGAGTGGTGGGAAAGGGTGGAGCTTCACGTAACTCTAATGAGATGAGACAGTATGGCTTTCCGGGTATGGGTCTCCTCATATATCCTAGACTTTGAACCTATACAACCAATATAAGGATCTGGCGTGGTTAAATTCTCATGTACGCTAGCATGTTATGGGTCACTTTGGCCGGTGATTCCATATTTTTTCAATGTGGGGGAGAAACTAAATTTCATGATGCTCACATGATCTATGTCGGCTAAAGTTAAAGTTCTAATGAATTAATGAGGCCAGCCTCAAATGAAACACATAATTAAATAAATGATACCAAATGTGTTAGGATAGGATAATCAAAAGGTCAGTTAGATTCAAGTAATGACTTTAGGTCATTCTTTGTTATTGCACAAGAAACCTAATGAATGTCTTAAGCTACATCCTACGTATAGCTGGTGTTTACACAGGCCTATGAATGAAATGAAAAGGAGTACATATGAATGAAAGAAGCAAACTCTGTGTTTGCTAATGAAGACTCCCTAGTTGAGGTCCCATCTGTTGAGTCCTCATTTCATGGATGTCTTGATGTTAAGTCCATCATTCCAAGGTCTCATGGCATATGAATGAATTATATTAAAGATTTTATGTGCGATATGCAAAATGTGTTGTATGCTATATAATAAGTGTTGTGTGTAAATGTTATGTGCTGTGTGCAAATGTGAAAAGTATGATTATGTATGTTATTCTCATTGGAATAACATTTCTATTCCATATCTACAAAGCTCATTGACTTTCCTAATTAAATTTTGGAAAGCTTATTGACTTTCTTAATCCATATTTGGAAACTTTCCTAATCTCAATTTGTCAAGTCCACTGACTTGACTTCCAAAAATCATGTGTTAGGAAAGAGCTATTATTTCTCATCCATGTCCTTCGTGTGTGCTTGCATATCCGCATACTTAGTACAAGTGTGTACTAACCCTATATAAACTCTACTATTTTCGGTGCAGACACAAGTGGATGATAGAGCTACAGGATCATCGCTGCAGATATCCGAACGTTCTGCATTAATCCGGTTTTGGTAGGTCCTCATGCTTTCGAGGATGCTGCTATTTAATATTCTAGCTTAGTTTTAGAGTTGAGCTAGTGGAGCATGTTCCACTAGCGTTTCTTTAGTTTTATTCAGACCATGTATTGGTGTTATTTTGGCAATTATACATTTAATTAGAATTGAACTATTTCCTTAAGTTGCTTATCTATTAATTTTAGATGGTTGATGGTGAACAATTACATATTAATGAGAATGTTTTTATAAGTATGTTACAAAACAAAAAGTTTCAAATTTTCCGCGAAAATTAAACTATGTAAAGTAAAAATGACGCAAGTAGGCTTTTTCTGCAACCTCTGAGAGGTCAACAACGCCGGTCTCGTCTAGGGTCAACATTTCAGTCGTGACAAAGTTGGTATCAGAGAAATAGGTTAAATTCCGAGGAATATAAGTTCACATCACCCACATTGAGTAGTTTCTAAGTCATGTTAGTGAATTGCACCACTATCCTGGATTTGAGACTGCATGATGCATACGAAAATTTCCTTTCATCTTCTAATATCGTGCTTTTCCTAAAGTGTGAGTTCTTGGTATTATGAGCGTGTCTAACATCAATCCTGGTAGTTTTTCATAGAATGAACACTAGCAGAGCTAATGTTAAGAGGAGAGGAGTAGCAGCTGCTGGGGGTAATCAGAATCCACCTCAGGCTCTAGTTGAAGGAGTGGCCATGCGAGTTAACCCAGTTAGATTGGCTGATGTTGAGGTGAGGGCATCTCTGGCTAAGATGGCACATGACATTACGATGCAGGCTCAGTCTATGACTTCCAAAGTCAATAGAAAGGATTTTAAGAGAGAGAACCCACCGGTTCGCAGCATGGCTGACAGGCTGCGAGACTTCACGGGGATGAACCCTCCTATATTCACAGGGTCTAAGACATCAGAGTATCCTCAAGGGTTTATGGACGAGGTACATACGATTTTGGTGGGTATGGGGGCCACAGATACTGAGAAGGCTGAACATGCTTCTTATCAGCTCAAGGATGTTACACAGACTTGGTGCAAGATATGGCAAGATAGCCGAGTTTTGGGTGGAGTGCCAGTCACTTGGGAGATTTTCAAGATAGCATTTTTCTGGAGAGATTCTTCAATAGAGAGATAAGGGAAGCCAAGGTTGAGGAGTTCATCAACCTTAAACAAGGCTCTACGATAGTAAGGGTGTATTCCTTGAAATTTGTTAAGCTATCAAGGTATGTTATTTCCTTAGTATTTAATAGCAAGAATGAGGAGAGTACTGATTCTTTTTGAAATTATCAATGTATGCTACCTCCATGGTTTTTAATAAAAGGGATGAGATGACCAGGTTCTCATGGGAATCAATGGAGACCTGGAGGAGGAGTGTCGATCTGCTATGCTCCATGATAATAATGACCTTTCAAGGTTGATAATGCATGTCCAGCAGGTAGAGGACAGCCGCAAGAAGAGAGGTGTTCGTGATGTTAGGAATCATAGGCTTCCAGATCAGGCAGGTCCCAGCCATGGAGGCCAGAGAAACAATTTTGGTGTCCGTGAGAAGCCCAGGTTCAAGAAGAGGCAACAGAGTTCTGGGAACTCTAACTCTTAGAGGGATACAACAAGTAGAGGAGAAAGACCTGATCAAATGAGGGGCAACGGAGGTGAGATGGAGCGTCTTAAGAAGAATTGTGATAAGTGTGATCGAGCTCACAGTTGAAAGTATAGACCGAGAACTAATGCCTGCTTCAGTTTTGGTAAGAATGGGCAAATTGTCAGAGACTATCAACAGAACAGAGGTCAGGCTGGAGGCAATGCTCAGCCTAGGTCAAATCCACAGGGTGCAGCAGTAGCCGAACCTCATAAGAGGAACATGTTCTATGCCTTGAAAGGGAAGGGAGGAGCAGGAGAAGTCCGCTGATGTGATCACAGGCATGCTGCAAGTATTCTCAACTTCTGTTTATGCTTTATTTGACCCAAGGTCTACGCTTTCCTTTTTAACTCCTCTGCTTTCTACTACATTTGAGATATTGCCTGAAGTTCTGCATAATCCTAGAGTGGTTAGTAAACCATTAGGAGAAAATATAAGAACTTCTAGAGTATACAAGGACTGATTAATAGTTGTAAGTGGAAAGATTATGTGTTAAAACTTGGTTGAGTTACCCATACATGATTTTTATGTTATTCTTGGCATGGACTGACTTCATAGTTGTTATGCTTGCTTGGACTGTTGTATTAAAATGGTGAAATTTCGATTCACAGATGAAGAAGAGTTAGTGTAGGAGGGGTATAATTCATGTCATCCTAATCCCTTGATTTCAAATCTTAAGGCCAATAAAATGATGTCCAAGGGGTTACTATGTCATCTTCTGAGTGTTAATAATTTTGATCATGACATTCATTCAATAGACTAAGTGTTGTTAGTGAATGAGTTCCTAGATGTGTTTCCTAATGATTGGCTTGGAGTCCCTCCACTTGGAGAGATTGACTTTCGTATCGACATAGAACCCGATACTAAACCAATCTCAATTCCTCCTTATAGAATTGCTCCAGCAGAACTCAAAGAGTTGAACCGAGCATATCCCTTTGCGGCGCTCCAGTGTTGTTTGTAAAGAAGAAAGATGGAACCTTTATAATGTGTATCGATTATCGGTAGCTCAACAAAGTCAATATAAAGAAAAAGTATCCACTTCCCACAATAGATGACTTGTTCATAAAACTCCAACAGTCTAGTTTTTTTCAAAAAATATTCTTCGTTTAGGGTACCATCAGCTTAGAATTAGGGATGGATATGTCCCAAAGACAGCCTTTCGTACCTGCTATGGTCACTATTTGTTTCTATTCATGTCATTTGGTCTCACGAATGCACCTGTTGCATTTATGGATCTCATGAACAGGGTCTTCCGTGAATACCTTGACTCTTTCATCATAGTATTCATTGATGACATTCTCATCTACTCTAAGGAAAAGGAAAAACATGAATTCTGGCTGAGATCAGTTACCTTCCTGGGTCATGTTGTGTCTGATCTAAGTCTTGCCAAAGACCGTTACTCCTACTGACATCCGTAGATTTATGGAATTGGTTGGTTACTACAAAAAGTTTGTGGAGGACTTTTCTTCCATTGCAGGCCCCCTGACAGCGTAGACGAAGAATAAATCCAAATTTGAATGGATGGAGATTTTTATGTGGCATGGGATTCCTTTGCCTCTCATTTCAGATAGAGGAGCTTAGTTTACCTCACATTTCTGGAGATCTTTCCAGAAAAGCTTGAGCATATAGGTAAAGCTTAGTACTGCCTTTCATCCTCAGTCTGATGGGCAGGCAGAGCGCACCATTCAGACTTTAGAGGACATGTTGAGGGCGTGTGTTATTGACTTCAGAGGTAAATGGGATGACCATATGTCTTTGATAGAATTATCATATAATAATAGCTATCACTCCAGCATTGTGATGGCACCATTTGAGGCACCGTATGGTAGGAGGTGTAGGTCTCCAGTTGGGTGGTTCGAAGTTGGAGATTTATCAATTTTGGTTTCAGAGATCATTCATGAGGCGTTAGAGAAGGTTAGAGTTATTAGGGAAAGGTTGGCTACTGCTTAAGCAGGTAGAAGTCATATGCAAACAACAGAAAGCGACCCTTAGAATTTGATGTTGGTGACCAGGTTTACTTGAACGTATCACCTATGAAATGGGTGATGAGGTTTGGTAGAAAAGGGAAGTTGAGTCCAAGGTATGTTGGGCCATATGAGATCCTAAAGCGTGTGGGTGAGGTGGCCTATAAGTTAGCATTTGCTGCGGAGCTAGCTTTTACTCATTCAATCTTTCATGTCTCTATGTTGAAGAAGTTCCTAGGTGATCCAACATTGGTTCTACCTTTGGAAGGTTTGGGGTTTGATGAAGACTTGTCTTATGAGGAGGTACCTGTTAAGATCTTATAAAGACACGTCAAGTGGCTAAGGAACAAGAAGATTGCCACAGTGAATGTATTGTGGAGAAATCATCTTGTTGAGGGTTCTATGTGGGAGGTTGAAGCCGACATGAGATCTCTCTACCCTCATTTTTTCAGCTATTAAGGTTAGATTTCCTACTCTTAATTCTATGTTTTCTTATCTCTCCGTACTTTGTTGTTATTGCTTGACTGTGCATAGTGATTATGTTTTGATCGGACTTGCATTACGATATACAGTGATAGTGTCATTCGGGGAAGAATGTTACTAAGGGGGGGGATAATGTAACAGGCCTAAAAATGAATAGGATAAATACTTAAGGTGTCAAGAATGCTTGTGATTATACCAAGGTTCACACGGATTGATACGCGTAGAACTAGACCTCAGAACCCTTTATACGACCAGGCCAACTAACTTGGGGAGTTAGTTGAGCTTGGAAAGGTTGGAACCAACCAAGTAATGCTCTTGAAAACGACGATTTAATCAAAGGAGTCTTTACCGAATTAAAAAAGAAAAGTTCTTAAGTTTTAAAGGTCCAGTGGTAAAAAAGCCTTTTCTAGGACAAGGTTAATATCGTAATTACACTAAGGAATTAACTAAATAATTAGTTAGTTTAGTAAAAGAACCAATTCGGATTAGGTTGACCCACAATGGTCCATTTCGCAAGGGTCACTCTACTCAAGTTTGAGCGCCATTGGAAGCAACAAGTTGGTGATTTAATAAATGTTTATAATCTGATTTTGTAAGCGCATAATGGTCCTTTCACTAAGGTATTTAAATCAGGTTTTTATTTAAATTAATAAGGAGTCCTTGTTAACTAATTCCTAAACTAAAACTCCGATTATTAGACTACTCTGTCACGATCTCTCTCTCACATTTCATCATCTCTCTCAGGTTGGTTTCTGCCAAAAACAACAAAGAACAGAAATAATATCAAGATTTCTTCACACTTGAAGAACAAGCATGAAATTTTAACAAAAACAAAGTAACAAAAAACGTTAAGGCAAAGAGAAGTTGTTCGTCAAGTGGTGTGGACGTTGAGGTAGCTTGGACTGATTTTTGAGAGGGTTTTGGGTAGAAAATTCATCGTTTGAACATCAATAAAGTTTAGGTTTCTTACCTCTTGGTCCCTTTCCCAATATACCCCTTAAGATTCAAGATATTCATTCCGAAAAATAAGATTGTTCCCCCTTTGCACGTCCCTGTCACTAGCTCCCATGGAACTTTTGGTTGGGTCTGTTTGCTGCTACAAAATAAGGATGAAATGTGTTTTCGTGAGTATGCATGTTCAAAAGTTTGTGAATAATTATTATGTTGTTCGAAATCATGTGAAAAAGTGATGTGTGTGTGCAATGTGTAGCAGTGAAGTTGGTCACTGTTTGGAGATGTGTAAAGGCATGTATAATCCTTGAATTTTATGTGCAAAAGTTGTACACAATGTGATGTCCATAAGGGATGTGAAGTTACTAACTTATAGTGAAAACACTTGACTAATGTAACTACTAAACTACCCCTAACAATGCACTAAATTCTTGTTGAAATGCCCTAAGAAACTAACATGAAAAGACTAATGAAAGGAAGCGAAAAATTATGACAAAGTTTCCTTCTTAATGTACTTTAATTTCGTTCAAAAAGGAGGTTGGAATCTAGAATTTAAATACATTTTAATGAGGTGAGGCCAACAGGATTAAAACCTTTGACCTCACCCTTTGGCTACTGGATTTCGCAATAAAGGAAAAGAAAAGAGAGTTGGGGGAATCGAAATTGGGTCTGCTGGGTTAGTAAGAAGAGAGCAAGAATTAAGATAAATAAATGGGAGAAGTGGGAATCAAACCCATGACCTCCAGGTAGCGAGTGAAGGAACAGAAAATAAAGAAAAAAATGTGAGGCGGGGGAATCGAACCCACGACCTCAAGGTTTGCAAGGAGAATTACAAAATTAAATGAGAAAACAATGTGAGGGTTTGGGGGCTCGATCCCACAACCTCACTGCCAAAATTCGTAGGCTGATGAACTTAATTAAAAATAAAATAAAATAGGAGGTTGTGGGTGTTCGAACCCACCACCTCAAAACCTATAGAATAACTAAAAACAAAAATAAGAAGGATGTGAGGGTCCGAACCCACAACCACCCAATGCCCTAGTGAAAATTAAAGAACCTAAGAGGAAAACCAAGTGGAAAACTAAAGTTACAATGTTAATGATGGGGTTCAATCTAGAGTCCCAATAAAATTAAGATTAGAAATAAAATCAATGAAAAATGTAAACGTTATCCAAGTGATTCGAACTTGGGTTTCCTTGCCAAAAATTTCGTACTGATACATAAGCCATACGTGAAAAAAATATCAAAGAATAATGCCACCTACTTAAATCGAAATCAAGATCTTGGCATATATACAAGATACATAAGTCTTGTACTACATAATCTTAGTAATGTATGAATCACTTAATAATTATGAATGAAGCCCCGTGGCTTGTGTGTATAGACTCATAAGTCTAGCATACGTTTAAAAGTAAGTGAACCTAAGATGTATATAATGAAATGATGAACCCTATAAGGGTTAAGTATGAGTTTAAGATAAACTAAATGGACAAATGCATTGGCATAAGATGAGGTGAACAATGAAATGAGGAAATGAACAATGAACTGATGAAACCCTCTAAGGAGTTATGTGCTACATGCAAAATGTGGTGTATGCTAATGATAAGTGCTATGTGTAAATGTTACGTGCTTAGTGAAAATGTGAAAAGTATGATGATGTATGTTATTCTCATGGCATAACTTTTCTAATCCAAATATTGAAAACTCACTAAATTTCCTAATTCAAATTTGGAAAGCTCATTGACTTTCTTAATCCAAATTTGGAAACTTTCCTAATCTCAATTTTGCAAGTCCACTGTCTTGACTTCCAAAAATCATGTTGTTAGGAAAGAGCTATTATTTCTCATGCATTTTATTCCTATGTGCTTGCATATACCCATACTTAGTACAAGTGTGTACTAACCCTATACAAACTCTACTATTTTGGGTGCAGGCACAGGTGGATGATAGAGCTACAGGATCATCGCTGCAATTATCTAGACCTTCTCTATTCATCCAATTTTGGTAGGTTCCATGCTTTCGAGGATGCTGCAATTTTATTCTAGCTTAGTTTTAGAGTTGAGCTAGTGAAGCATGTTCCACTAGCGTTTCTTTCCTGTTTTATTCAGACTATGTATTGGTACCATTTTGGCAATTATATTTTTAATTAGAATTGAACTATTTCCTTAAGTTGCTTATCTATGAATTTTAGATGGTTGATGATGACCAATTACATATGAATGAGAATTTTTTTATAAGTACTTTACAAAACAAAAAGTTTCAAATTTTCTGCCAAAATTAACCTATGTTAAGTAAGAATAATGTATGTAGGATTGTCTGCAACCTCTGAGAGGTGAAAAAAGACGGTCTCGTCTGAGGTCTACATTCCAGTCATGAAAAAGTTGGTCTCAGAGCAATAAGTTAAATTCTGAGGAATATAAGTTCACATCAACCACATTGAGCAGTTTCTAAGTCATGGTAGTGAAGAGCACCACTCTCCTGGATTTGAGACTGTATTATGCATAGGAAAATTTCCTTTCTTCTGATATTATCCTGCTTTTCCTAATGTCTGAGTTCTTGGTGTTATAAGCGTGTCTAACATCAACCGTTGTTGTTTTCCAGAGAATGAACATTAGGAGAGCTAATGGTCAGAGAAGAAAAGGAGCACCCGCTGGGGGTAATCTGAATCCACCTCAGGATCCAGTTGAAGGAGGTCATGCGAGTTATCCTAGTCCGGTTGACTGATGCTGAGGTGAGGGCATCTCTGTCTCAGATCGAGCATGACATTACGATGCACGCTCAGGTTATAACTGCCCAAGTCAATCGTAAGAATGTTAAGAGAGAGAACCCACCGGTTCGCAGCATGGCTGATAGGCTGCGAGATTTCACGGGGATGAACCCTCCTATATTCACAGGGTCTAAGACATCAGAGGATCCTCAGGAGTTTGTGGACGAGGTACATAAGATTTTGGTGGCTATGGGGGCACATATACAGAGAAGGCTGAACTGTCTTCTTATCATCTCTACGATGTTGCACAGACTTGGTGCAAGATGTGGCAACATAGCCGAGTTTTGGGTGGATTACCAGTCTCTTAGGAGCTGTTAAAGACAAGATTTCTTGAGAGATTCTTCCACAAAGAGATGAGGGAAGCCAAGGTTGACGAGTTCATTAACATTAAACAAGGCTCTATGACTGTGAGGGTGTATTCCCTAAAGTTTGTTAAGCTATAAGGTATGTTATTCTCCTTAGTATTTAATAGCAAGAATGAAGACACTAGTGATCGTTTTTGAAATTGTCCTGGTACGCTACCTCCATGGTTTTGAACAGCAGGGATGAGATAAGCAGGTTCTCATAGGAATCAACGAAGACCTGGCGGTGGAGTGTCGGTCTGCGATGCTCCATGATAATATGGTCCTTTCCTGGTTGATGGTGCATGTCCGTTAGGTAGAGGACTGCCGCAAGAAGTAAGGTGTTCGTGATGTTAGGAGGCCTAGGCCTCAAGATCAGGCAGGTCTCAGCCATGGAGGCCACATAAACAATTTTGGCGTTCGTGAGAAACCTAGATTCAAGAAGAGGCAACAGAGTTTTGGGAAATCTTACTCACAGATCAGTACAACATGTAGAGCAGGAAGACCTGATCCCAAGGGGGGCAATGGAGGTGAGATTCAACATCCTAAGAAGAAATGTACTATGTGTGGCCGAGCTTAAAATGGAAAGTATAGACAAGGGAATAATGCTTGTTTTAGTTTTGGTAAGAGTGGGCAAATGGTAAGAGGTTTTCCACAGAATAGAGGTTAGGCTTGAGCTAATGCTCAGCCTAGGACAAATCCACAGGGTGCAGCAACAGCTGAATCTCCTAGGAAGAACAAGTTCTATGCATTGAAAGGGTAGAGAGGAGCAGGAGAAGTCCGCTGATGTGGTCAAAGGTATGCTGCAAGTATTCTCAACTTGTGTTTATGCTTTATTTTGACCTAGGGTTTACACTTTGCTTTGTAACTCCTCTGCTTTCTACTACTTTTAAGATATTGCCTGAAGTAATGCATGATCCTATAGTGGTAATTACACCTTTAGGAGAAAATGTAAGAACTTCTAGAGTATACAAGGACTACCCAATAGTTGTACGTGGTAAGACTATGTGTGCAAACTTGGTTGAGTCACTTACACATGATTTTGATGTTATTCTTGGCATGTACTGGCTTCATATCTGTTATGCTTGGTTGGACTATTGTAGTAGAATAATGAGATTTTGATTCCATGATGAAGAAGAGTTAGTCTGGTAGGGGTACGATTCGAGTCATCTGAATCCATTAATCTCAAATATTAAGGCCGATAAAATGATGTCCAAGGGGTTACTATGTCATCTTTTGAGTGTTAATGATTTTGATCTTGAATTTCATTCCATAGACTTTGTGATGGTAGTGAATGAGTTCCAAGATGGGTTTCCTAAATATTTGCTTTGAGTCATTCAACTTTGAGAGATTGACTTTTGTATAAACTTAGAACCCGATACTAAACCAATCTCAATTCCTCCTTATAAAATGACTTCAGTAGAACTCAAAGAGTTGAAGTTGCAGTTAAAAGATCTCACTGATAAGGGTTTCATTGAGTCGAGCATATCCCTTTGGGGCGCTCCAGTGTTGTTTGTAAAGAACAAAGATGGGACCCTTATAATGTGTATTGATTATCGGTAGCTCAACAAACTCACTATCAAGAAAAAATATCCACTTCCCACAATAGATGACTTGTTCGACCAACTCCAAGGGTCTAGTTTCTTTCAAAAATTAATCTTCATTTACGGTACTATCAACTTAGGGTTATGGATGGAGATGTCCCAAAGATAGCCTTTCTTACCCGCTATGGTCACTATGAGTTTCTAGTCATGTCATTTGGTCTCACGAATGCACCTGCTACATTTATGGATCTAATGAATAGGGTATTCAGTAAATACCTTGAGTCTTTCATCATAATATTCATTGATGACATTATCATCTACTCTAAGACGAAGGAAAAGCATGAACAACATTTGACACTAACCTTGCAGGTACTTAGACAGTATTTGTTGTACGCAAAATTTACCAAGTGTGAATTCTAGCTGAGATTAGTGACCTTCTTGGGTCATGTTGTGTCTGATCAAGGTGTAGAGGTGGACCCTAGTAAGAATGAAGTTGTTAAAAACTTGCCAAATCCCCTTACTCCAACTGACATCCGTAGGTTTCTAGGATTAGCTGGTTACTACCGCAGGTTTATGGAGGACTTTTCATCCATTGCTGCCCCACTAACAGCTTAGACGAGAGTAAAGCCAAGTTTGATTTGATGGAGATGAGGAGGTGGCATGGTATTCCTTTGTCTATCATTTCAGATAGAGGAGCTCAGTTTACTTAACGTTTCTGGAGAACTTTCAAGAAAAGCTTGGGCACACAGGCAAAGCTTACTACCGCTTTCCATCCTCAAACTGATGGACAGGCAGAGCGCAATATTCACAAAATAGAGGACATGTTGAGGGCGTGTGTTATTCACTTAAGAGGTAGCTGGGATGACCTTTTGTCTATGATAGAATTCTCATATAATAATAGCAATCACTCCAGCATTGGGATGGCACCATTTGAGGCACTGTATGGTAGGAGGTGTAAATCACCAGTTGGGTGGTTTGAAGTTAAAGATTCATCCATTTTGGGTCCAGAAATCATTCATGAGGTGTTAGAGAAGGTCATAGTTATTAGGGACTGGTTGGCTACTGGTTACAACCGCCAGAAGTCATATGCAGGCAAGCGGCCCTTAGAATTTGATGTTGGTAACCAGGTTTACTTGAAGGTATCACCTCCGCCAGGGGTGAGGATATTTTGTAGAAAAGGGAAGTTGGGTCTGAGGTATGTTGGGCCATATGGGATCCTACAGTGTGTGGGTAAGGTGACCTATGAGTTAGCATTGCCTGCAAAGCTAGCTTCAGTCCATCCAGTCTTTAATGTCTCTATGATGAAGAAGTGCCTAGGTTATCCAACATTGATTCTACCTGTGGAAGGTTTGGGGATTGATGAAGACTTGTCATATGAGGAGGTAGGTGTTGAGATCTTATACAGACAGGTCAAGTGGTTGAGGAACAACTAGATTGCCACAGTGAAGGTATTATGGAGAAATCATCTTATTGACGGTGCTATGTGGGATGTTGAGGCCGACATATTATCTCTCTACCCTCATCCATTCAGCTCTTATGGTTAGATTTCCTACTCTTAAGTCTTTGTTTTCTTATCTCTCTGTACTTTGTTATTATAACATGACTGTACATAGTGATTATGTTATGATCTGATTGGCATTACGATATACAGAGATAGTGTCATTCGGGGACGAATGTTCCTAATGGGGGGATAATGTAACAATCCTAAAAATTAATAGGATAAATACTTAAGGTGTCAAGAATGCTTGTGATTAGACCAAGGTTCACAAAGATTGATACGCGTAGAACCAGACCTCAGAACCCTTGCTACGACAAAGCCAACTATCTTGGGGAGATAGTTGAGCTTGGAAAGGTTGGAACCAACCAAGTAATTCTCTCGAAAACTATGATTTAATCGAAGGAGTCTTTACCAGAAGTAAGAAGAAAAAAATCTTAAGTTTTAAGAGTCCAGGGGTAAAATGACCATTTCATGTCTAAGGGTAATATCGTAATTACACTAATGAATAAATTAATTAATTAGTTAATTCAATTAAAGAACCAATTCGGCTCAGATTGACCCGAAATGGTCAATTTCTCAAGGGTCACTCTACCCGAGTTTAATCACCATTTGAAGCAACAAGTTGGTGATTTAATTAATGTTTATAATTTAACTTTTTAAGGGCATAATGGTCCTTTCACTAAGATAATTAGATCAGGTTTTTATTTAAGTTAATAAGGAATCCTAGTTTGACTAATTCCCAAACTAAAACTCCAATTATTAGACTACTCTCTCACGATCTCTCTCTTACGTTTGTTTATGCAAAAAACAACAATGAACAGAAATAATATCAAGAGTTCTTCACACTTGAAGAACTCACATGAAATATAGGAGAAAAATAAAAGTAACAAAAAACGTTAAGGCAAAGAGAAGTTGTTCGTTGAGTGGTGTTGACGTTAAGGTAGCTTCGACTGTTTTTGGAGAGGGTTTTGGGAAGAAAAATCACCGTTTCAACATAAATTAGGGTATAGGTTTCTTTCCTCTTGGTCCCTTACCCAAGATACCCGTTAAGATTCAAGATATTCATTCCAAAAACTAGGATTGTTCCCCTTTTGCATGTCCCTGTCACTAGCTCCCATGGAACATTAGGTTTCGTATGTTTGCTCCTACAAAGTAAAGATGAAATGTGTTTTTGTGATGTTTATGTTTAAGTATCCATGTTCAAAAGTTTGTAAATAATTATTATGTCGTTCGAAATCATGTGAAAAAGTGATGTGTGTGTGCAATGTGTAGCAGTGAAGTTGGTCATTGTTTGGAGATATGTAAAGGCATGTATAATCCCTGAATTTTATGTGCAAAAGTTGTGCACAATGTGATGTCCATAAGGGGTGTGAAGTTACTAATTTTGAGTGAAAACACTTGACTAATGTAACTACTAAACTACCCCTAACAATGCACTACATGCTTGTTGAAATACCCTAAGATACTAACATGAAAAGGTTGATGAAAGGAAGCGAAAAATTATGACTAAATTTCCTGCTTAATGTACCATTCAAAATGGATGTCGGAATCTAGAAATTAAATGCATTTTAATGAGGTGACGCCAACAGTATTCGAAACTGTGACCTCACCCTTTGGCTACTGGATTTCGCAATCAAGGAAAAAGAAAAGGGGGCTGGGGGAATCGAAATTGGGTCTGCTGGGTTAGTAAAAAGAGAACAAGAATTAAAATAAATAAATGGGAGGCGTGGGAGTTGAACCCAGGACCTCCAGGTAGCGAGTTAAGGAAGAGAAAATAAAGAAAAAAATGTGAGGCATGGGAATAGTACCCACGACCTCAAGGTTCGAAAGGAGAATTAAAAAACTAAATGAGAAAACAAAGTGAGGTTGTGGGGGCTCGATCCCACAACCTCACTGCCAAAACGCCTATTCTAGTGAACTTAATCAAAATTACATTAAAATATGAGGGTGTGGGGGTTCGAACCCACCACCTCACAACCTCTAGCGAAACTAAAAACAAAAATACGGAGGTTGTGGGGGTTCGAACCCACAACCTCCCAATGCCCTAGTGAAAATTAAAGAATAAAATGAAAGATTTTGTGGGGGTTCGAACCCAAAACCCTTCGGCCAACCTAAGAGAAAAACCAAGTAGAAAACTAAATATACAATGTTAACGATGGGGTTCAATCTAGAGTACCAATATCATGGAGATTAAAAATAAAATCAATGAAAAATGTTAACATCATCCAAGTAATTTAAACTTGTGTTTTCTTGCCCAAACATCCATATTGATGCATAAGTCATACGTGAACAAAATATCCAAGAATAATGCCACCGACTTTAGATCGAAATCAAGATCTTGGAAAATATACAGGATACATAAGTCTTGTACTACATAATCTTTGTAATGTATGAATCATTTAATGAGATATGAATGAAGCCCCATGGATTGTGTGTATAGACTCATAAGTCTAGCATACGTTCAAAAGTTAGTAAACCTAACATGTATGTAATGAAATGATGAACCCTAGAAGGGTTAAGTATGAGTGTAAGATACATTGAATTTCCAAGTGCACTGACATAAGATAAGATAAACAATGAAATGAGGAAATGAACAATGAAATAATGAAACCCTAGAAGGGTTAACTAAGGGTGTGAATCACACTGAATGGCCAAACGCATTGGCATACGATGAAATAAACATTCACGTTATAAGAGGTGAGTAACTATGAATAGCAAAGGGGCTAATGAAAATTAATGTGGTGACAACATGATATGAGGCTAATGTAAATGGTGAGAGCAATCTCAAATAAGGCTAATTAAATGTTACCAAAACGTACTCACATATGAGAGTATAAGATACTGAAGAGACTAGTCTCTACGAACATTATAATGAAAGTATTGAGCTTAACACACTAATACTAATGATGAGATGAGAAATCATCTAATGAGCTATGATGTCCTATATTGAAGACTGCTTCCATGACGTATGAGATTTATACTGAGCACCAATAGGCTAGCTATAAGCAGTGATGCCTTCTTTCGAGAATGGCGAAGGTTCACCTAACTCTCATGAGATGACACTATCCGGCTTATTGGGTATGGGCCTCCTTATATCTCCTAGTCTTTGAACCTATACAGCCAATATAGGAATCTGGCGGGGTTAAATTCCCATGTACGCTAGCATGTTATGGGTCACTTAGGCCGGTGATTCCACCTCTTTTCGGTTTGAGGGAGACACTGTATTTCATGATTCTCACATGATCTATGTAGGTTAAGTTAATGTTCCCAATGAATGAATGAGGACAACCTCAAATGATGCACATAATGAAATGCATGATACCAAAGGTGTTAGGATAGGATAATCAAAAGGTGAGTTAGATTCAAGTAATGAAATTAGGTCATTCTTGGTCATCGCGTAACTAACCTAATGAAAGTCTTGAACTACATCATAGGTATAGCTGGTGTTTAAACTGCCTATGAATGAAATGAAATGGAGTACGTATGAATGAACGAAGCAGACTATGTGTTTTCTAATGAAGAATCCCTAGTTGAGGTCCAATCTTTTAAGCCCTCAGTTATTGAATGTCTTGATGTTAAGTCCATGATGCTAAGGTCTAATGGCATATGAATGAATGATATTAAAGAAGTTATGTGCTACATGCAAAATGATGTGTATGCTATATGATATGTGCTATGTGTAAATGTTATATGCTGTGTGCAAATGCGAAAAGTATGATGATGTAAGTTATCTCATGGCATAACTTTCCTATTCCAAATGTGGAAAGCTCGCTGACTTTCCTAATTCAAATTTGGCTAGCTCATTTACTTTCCTAATCCAAATTTTGAAATATTTCTAATATGAATTTGGCAAGTCCACTGACTTGACTTCCGAAAATTATGTTGTTAGGAAAGAGATATTATTTCTCATGCATGTATTTGGTGTGTGCTTTCATATACTCATACTTAGTACAAGTGTGTAGAAACCCTATACCAACTCTACTATTTTTGGTACAGGCACAGGTGGACGATAGAGATACAGGATCATCGCTGTAGTTATCTGGATGTTCAGCATACATCCGGTTTTGGTAGGTCCTCTTGCTTTCGAGGATGCTGATGTTTTATATCTAGCTTAGTTTTAGATTTGATATAGTAGAGCATGTTCCACTAGCGTCTCTTTCCTGTTTTTGTTCATACAATGTATTAGTGCCATTTTTGCAATTACACACTTAATAAGAATTGAACTATTTCTTTCAGTTGCATATCTTTTAATGTTAGATTGTTGATGGTTAATAATTACATATTAATGAGAATTTTTTTATAAGTATGTTAAGATACAAAAAGTTTCAAATTTTCCTTCAAAATAATTCTATGTAAAGTAAAAATGGCGTAAGTAGGCTTTTCTGCGACCTCAGAGAGGTCAACAACGCCAGTCTCATTTGTGGTCTAGATTTCAGTCGTGACAATCACCTGAAATCATGTGAACTAAGAATGACATATACTCAACCCAAAACTAACACTTGGAGAACTAGACATAAAACTTCTTATCTTTCAAAGACTGAAGGACTATCTTGAGGTTTTCATTCACTGAATAAATTATTATATGATGATGGTAACAAGCATATCTAAATAAGGCTTGAAGGCACTGTTCATAAGATCCGTGAACTCTGCTGGTGCATTACTGAAAACCAATGACATGACCTAAAATTCATATTGTTCATATCTAGTTATAACTAATGTCTTTGGAATATCACATTCCCTAACTTTCGACAGATGGTAGCCCAACCTGAGATCAATTTTGGAGAAACAAGAAGCACCATAAATCTATTCAAATAGATCATCAATTCATGGAAGTGGGAATTTATTTTTGATGATAACTATATTTAATTGACGGTAATCTATACACATCCTAAGAGAACCATTTTTCTTTAACACAAAAAAGACGTGAGGGACCCAGAGTGAGACACTTGGTCGAATGAAACCCTTATCTAACAGATGTTTTAACTGATCTTTAAACTCTTTCAACTATGTCGGGACATCCTATATTGCGGGATAGAGATAAGATGAGTATCTTGATGAAGATATATGCCGAAGTCTATCTCTCTTAAGAGGGACTCAAGGAAGATCATATGTAAAGACTTCTGCAAACGCTTTCACTACTGGAGCTGACAGAATAAAGGGTATCCCAACACTAGAGACTTTAACTAGGACTAAGTAATGGACACACACCTTAGAAACTAACTTCCCCGCCTTAATATACAAAATGATTTGACCCCCAGACAGTGGTAAATTGTTTTTCCACTCTAAGACAGGATTATTGGGAAACTGAACTTGACTACTCGATTTCTACAATCAACTAAGGTATAATAGGCATGAACTTAATTCATAACAAGAATGACATCAAATTATACCATGTCTATCTAAATTAAATCAGCCATGGTACCGTTGTGATTAACAGGAATGGGACAATGGTGATAGACTCTTTCTGTTAGTATGGATTCACCAACAGCTCTGAAACACTTAATCGTTCACTATGTTTCTCAGGAAATATCAAATTTATATGGAGTTACAAAAGATAACTCGCTCCTGGGTCTAGTAATGAAAATAGTAAAGTCAAAGACTTGAACCATACCAACGAAAACGTCTGGTGAATTCTCATTTTCTTTGCTATTGTTGAGAGCATCTAAATGGTTTATTCCCTTGCTAGTACCGAAAGTAGGTCCCCTTGGCATAGCCATGTCTTGTGGAGCAACTGATTGAGATTGGGTTCTATTTCCCCCATTTTCACTTCATTCTTGTTCTCTGGGCACCCCTCATAAATGTATGGTATCATTGTACTTGAAACAACCATTGGAGCCCTCACAACAAACACCAGAGTGGATCCTACAACACTTGGTGCAGGCAGGAGGCTTACTATCCCCTTGTTCCACACTACCCTTGGAATACTTCGACTTAGATCTGGAATTATTACAATAGTACTCACCCTATTTCTTAGGTGCAGGTGCACTAGTATATGATAGAGCATGACCCTTCTATTTCTAGTTGGAAGGATGGGAAGTTTGCATTATTCTTCTCCTGCCCGGATTGATTTCCTGTCTTAGCTCTGTTGTTCTTGTATTCTTCTCTGTCTCTTATATTTTCCACCCCTACCTGATGAACATATATTATCAATCTCAAAATATCCATGTCCCTAACAATAATTTGTTGCTCGACCCTCTTCCTTTTAAAAGAGACCCAATCTAGCAATAAGCAAACTCGTTCTAGTCCTCATGTTTTTAATAACTTCTCGAGCATAACAATATTATTGGGTGAATTTCAACCCATAATCATGCACACTTAGATAATCCTGCTTAAGTGCTAGGTATTAACGTACCTTGGCCTCTATTGGGGAAAGAAACGACCAAAGAAGGCCTCCTCAAAACAAGCCCAACTCGTAGGTGGTGAATTTTAATCTATAACCTCTTTATACTAATCAAACCAAATTCTAGAAATTCCCTTGAGTTGAAAATAATCTAGGTCAAGTGTCTCTGTGCTAACAACATGCATCACCTCAAAAATCTTTTTGAGTTTTTCTGTGAAGTTCCCTAGATCATCAGTACAGTGAAATTTGGGTGATTCTTCCTCATGAACTCACGAATACTTGATGTGTCATCCTCTCCTTTTAGATCTCCTCTCAACTTCCATATTGGGATAGTCACTACTTGTCTTAACAACCGGATGACCTCACGAAATTTAGCATTGATGAATTTTCATTGAGGTTGCACATTTTGTGTATTGGGTACCTATGGTTCCTCAAAATATCTCGTAGTTGGACATCCTCTTACTGCTCCTCATGGAGGCATGCTGATATAAAACATGCGCAAGTACGAATTATAGAGAAACATTTTAGAGATAAACCCTAATGCACGAAAAGGAATATGAAAGAAGTTAGAAATCCTAAATGTGGTAGCCTCCTACTCATAGGTATGGCGTGCTTCACATTGATTACTAGGAACCTACAGACACGCCTTCATATACTTCATAAGACTCTTGAACTATGTGCTTGAGTACAATGTTTTTCACGCCCCGAGCCTACACCCTAGATGTAGTTGGCACTCAGTTACCGTTGCTGGCCTCGAGCAAAAGCTTGGTTTGTCTTACTTAACTCTGCGAAAGGAAATAATCATAACATAACTTAAAGATTTCACAACTTAGAATATTTGTAAAGATGACACATTCAACATAACCAAAAGTTGGCAACTCAAATCTTAACAAAAGGAATAATACTAAAAAGACTAGCATTAGACTATCTATCTATGAAGCCTCTAAAATGAAGATTGATGTTCGGACATACCCACATCATCCTAATAAAAAAAATACTAAAAATCAATAAATGTGTCCTCCAAAATACAAGGAGGCTCACCATTGACTCCGAGTGCTCAGGTTGATCAAACAGGCACTGGATGGTGCTGATCCTGTTTACATTCATCTGCATCATGATACGATGCAAGCAAACTGGCATAAGTATATTAAAAGTACGAGTATGGGAGTTTGAATGCTAAACAACATAGGCTAGAAAAGAGTATTGAACACACACCTTGGTTCTGCTCAACTCATGAATAACTAACTCATTTAAATATAAAGCAATTTAAAAATAAGTTCAATATAAACAAAAAACCATTTGAAAACATGTTGTATACTTTGAAAGTATACAAGGATACAACTAACTATGTGATGTAATAAAAAGAAAATAAATTGATGTATATAAATCAGTACATTTAAGTTCTGTGGGAGTTTCTCTAACAGACAACAATCAGTTAAGAGTTATAGTGATAATACAATGATCTACCTCATGCTACCAGCACATCCTATACCCAATCAAAGGTATAAGACTTGAACTGCCTAATGGATCCACTAGTATACTATGCAAAGAATTCATCTAAAAAAGTATGACCATTTTTCACCCATGGTGATTACATGGTTTATGGGGGAATCGAGTTGTCTGTACTCTCCCCCATATTGCTGCTCAATGCTACTCCCAAAATATACTGACTCGTATGTTTTTAAAACATATTGGTTATGTTATTTGATATTAGTGCCCAAATATATACTTAGCTCAAGGGCTATCTTCGAAATCTTAGTTTCCATACTTCCTTCATTTAGAAAGCTATAGTTCTTTTCTGAAAACTTGTCCTAAGGCTACTTGGAAATATCAATTCACATTTTGTAAAATTTGAAAACATTTTAAAATTTCTTTTGGAATACATAGTCCTCATGTACTATTTTTGAAGAAAAGACTTCACTTCACACTGAAAAGAATTCAAATTATGTCTTAAACGAAGTTAACACATTTATGAAAGACTTGTGAAAATCAGAAATGAACTTGATCTTATTCTTATCTTTACTTCTTACTCAACAAGATCTTTAAGTCTTAAAAAAAAGTGTAAAGTGTATGTAATAGACTTCTTGAAAGAACTCTAAAAACATTGTAGACTTGGCGATAAACTTTCCTTGAATTTGAAGTTATTTATTCAAGGTTAAATTTCATTTTTCTTGATAATTTATATATGTTTAGAAGTCATTTAGACTAATTAGAATCAATAGGAAGTGTTATAACACTTTAGAAAAACATAAACGGACGGAATATTGAGAATTGGTGAAAATGACATTCTGGCCGCGCCAACCTCACTTGACTGAGGCACCAATCTAGCACGCCACCCCAGCCCTCCTTGTGCAGGGGCACGTCCCATCACATGTTCCTTAGGCGAAAATCAGCTGAATTTTTCCTCCCGTTTTCTGACCTTAAATCCTTTTAATTTGATTGTTTTTCTTAAGTTCACTTTATATTCATGTCTCATTATCATATATGAAAGGATATAATACAATTAATTCAAGAACAACACCTAAATCATTAAAGAGCTACTAAATCTCAGCTCATGTTCAACAACAAGAACAAATCAAGCACAACATTCAAGAACATTCATAATCTAATCTTTTTAAGATGAAATCACGCTGAATCAATCATGCTTTGCACATGGGTTAATGAACCCAAAATTATGAAAGATTCACATACCTTTTTAGGGATCACCCCCAATAAAATCCACAAGTTATAATGAACTCGACGATCTTGGTGTTCTTGGCGAAACCTTGATTTTTCTGACTTCTCCTTTTTCTCTGCTATTTTCTCCCAATCCCTAAGCGTAAATTGATTTCCAAAGTTGAATTAAGGATTATTTTTACACCTAAAAACCGTTAAAATGAATTAGAAAATAGATAGGTGAAGAGACTAGTTTGCCCTTACTTAGATCCAGAATTGGACTTTCCAAACTTTAACAGACCAACTTGTGATAGAAATATCTCTACCAAAAATTGGAAAACTCCGCGGCTTTGTAAAGATCTCTCCAAGGTCTTTCCAATTATATAAAGAACTACCTCTAAATCAACTTGACCAAGGAGTTATGGCTGTTTTAAAATGGACAAAACTCATTTCTTATATTTAGAAAAAATTCCAGATGTCTCCTTTTCTTTTCAAAAATAATATTTTTAGTTTTTTAGCTTATTCCTAGCTACTTCGAGTTATGAGATGTTACATCTGTGGTCGGTATCTTAAAACTTACTTTGTGAGACTGATGATGTTTTTTGTAATTTTTGGGTTGCCTTTTTCTGATAACGTTATATCCTTTTTCAATATAATGGTTTTTAAAAGATCAGTTAGAACATAACTTTTTGGGGGTTGATTTTTATTTTCGATTAAACTTTGTATTTATTTGTTTATATCATTCTTGTATGATTGTTGACACCTAATTCTAACGGGCCTTTAACTATTTCATAATGGTTATTTGATTAAATACTTATTTTTAAATTATATTTCTAGTTTAAAATGTTAGTCGATTTTTTCCAAAAATATATACTTTTTAGTATGCATACTTCATAAATGTCATTATTAAAATATTTTTAGGATTATTAATAAATTTCAAAATAATTATTTTCCTGAAATGTTTAAAAATTTAAGTGAGTATTATATAAAAAATATTATAATATATATATTATATTAATTAGATATTATCTCTTTAATTTTCCTCAAAATCCTTTCAATCATAGTCTATTCTATTCTAATATCTTTCAATTATAGTCTATTCAATTCCAATGGTATTTCAATTATATCCACTCTTACGTCCCAATTCTAGCTGAATTTCATTGCATTATGAGATTTTTCATCTTATAATCTGGAGCATCCATCTTTTGATAATGAATCTCATCCCCTCGTCTCTTTAATAATTAACGGTTCAGACTCACCCATCCTTTCTTTCGTTTTTGATATCAAAAGACCCAAACCTTTACTATTATATTTTTCTATTCTTCTCCTCCCTCTATATCCTCCCTTTCTCCCACCTTTTTTCTCCACCAGGGACTCTCTCTCTGTCACTATCGGAGTCTAGACCCCAGACGAGACCGACGTCCTTGAAATCTTAGAGGTTGCACACAAGCCTATTTACGTCATTCTTACTTCGTCTAGGTTAATTTAGCGGAAATTTGAAACTTTTTGTTTCTTAACATGCATACTAATCATTCTATTATATTCATAATTGTTAACCATCAACTATGTAACATTAAGATCATCAAATAAAAGAAATATTTTAATATAGAATTAAATGTATACTTGCCAAAATGGCACCAATACAATGTTTGAACAAAAGCGTAAACAAACGCTAGTGGAACATACTCCACTAGCTCAATCCAATAAATAATCTAGAATATAATGGGAAAGCATCCTCGAAAGCATGAGGGTCTACCATGTCCGGATGAATGCTCCACATTTGGATAGTTTCAGCGTCAACCTATAGCTCTAGCGTCCACCTGTGCCTGCACTTGAAATTGTAGAGTTTTATGGGATTAGTAAACAATTGTTATAATTATGGGTATATGAAATCACACACCAAGGACATGCATGATTAAGAACATCTCTTTCCATCATCATACTTATCAGATTGCACACAGCACATAACATCTTGCACATAACACATAACATATTGCATATAGCACATAACACTTTTCCTCTCATTCGTTCATATGCCATGAGACCTTGGAATCATGTACTTGACATCAAGACTTCCAAAAAATGGGGGCTAAGCGTATGGGACCTAAGCTAGAGAGTCTTCTTTAGCAAACATAAAATATGCTTCATTCATTCGTACGTACTTCATTTCATTTTATTCATACGCTAGTGTAAACACCAGCTATAACTAGGATGTAGTTTAAGACTTTCATCAGGTTCGATGTGCAATGATCAAGAATGACCTAGTGTCATTACTTAAGTCTAGCTCACCTCTTGATTATGTCATCCTAACACCTTTGGTAGCATTCATTTCATTATGTGCATCATTTGAGACTGCCTTATTCATTCATGGGGAACATTAAATTTAATCGACATAGATTATGTTAGCATCATGAAATCAAGTTTCATGAAACCCCACACCAAAAAGAGGTGGAATCACCAACCAAAGTTACCCAAAACATGCTAGCGTACATGGGAATTGAGCCCCGCAAGATTCCTATATTGGAAGTATAGGTTCAAAGACTAGGATATATAAGGAGACCTATACAAGTCATGAGACAATCTCATATCATGAGAGTCACCTGAACCTCCGCCCTTAACGAAAGAAGGCATCATCGCTCATAGCTAGTCTATCGGTGCTCAGTATAAATGTCCATTACATTCAACTCATACATCATGGAAGCTGGATTCTAGTATGAGGAAATCATAGTTTAATAGATGATTTATCGTCTAATCATTAGTATTGAGTGTGTTAGTCTCAATAATTTAATTAGAGTGTTCATAGAAATTGGTCTCTTCATTACCTTTACACTCTCATAGGTAAGTACGTTTTGGTAAGATTTACTTAGGCTCATTTGAGATTACTGTCATCTTTTACATTAACCTCATATAATTTTGTCACCACATTCATTAACCTTAGCAAATTTTCTATTCATAATTACTCATCCCATTTTAGATGAATGTTCATTTCATCACATGTCAATGCACTTGACAGTTTAGTGTGTTTCACACTCTTACTTAACCTTTCTAGGGTTTCATCATTTTATTGTTCATTTCATCATTTTTTTGTTCATTTCATCATACGCAAATGCACTTGGCCATTTAGTGTGTTTCACACTCTTAACCCTTTTAGGGTTACATTATTTCATCACATACATGTTAGGTTCACTTACTTTTAAACGTATGCTAAAGTTATGAGTATATACATACAAGCCATGGGCTTTATTCATAGTTTGTCCAACTGATTCATATGTACTAAAGATTATATGGTACAACAGTTATGCATCTTGTAGACATGCCAAGATATTGATTTCAATCTTTAGAGGCAGCATTCATTAAATATTTACTAACGTATGACTTATGTGTTAATACGGAATTGGGCAAGAGAACCTGATTTCGAATCCCTTAGACAACACTTAATCTTATTTTAAACTTTATAATTGCATTTTTAAGTTTGGGGAACCCTAGTTCGATCCCCATCAACCCCATAATATTTCCTCTGTTTTTCTCCTCTCCTTTTTCGTTTAGGTCAAGGAGGTTGTGGGTTCAATCCCCCACAAGATCATTATTATTCTTTTATCTTATATCTTAACTTTGTCACCTCTTTAAGAGGTTGTGTGTTCAATCTCCACTATCCACATTTAGTTTCTCCTTTATTTTTCTCCTAACTCTCTCATCCATGCAAGAGGTTGTGTGTTCAATCACCACTCAACACATCTATTTTTCCTTGGATTTTTATCACGAAATTTTATGAAATTTTCATTTAGTCAGCTCATGGTTTCAATCGCCAATCACCTCACAATTTTTTAAAAAAATGAAACTCGTTATTTTAAAAGTTGACCGAGAATACAATTCCAGCAGGCTGGAAATTTAGTCCCTTCCAATCCATTTTTTGTCTTAATCTTTTGTTGATTTTTTTTCTAGCTTAATTTAATGATGTCTTGGGTTCAAACCTTAGTGATCTAACTTTTTTTTACATTCATTTTTCGTTGCATTTTGTACTATTTTGTTTTGTTGAACCCAACCCTACCAAATGCTGGAAATTTGTTCAATATTTTCAGCTTCTTTTTATCACCATTCATACGTTAATTCTTTAGGCATTTCGGGGATCATTTGGTGCATCTTTATGTTTAATATTTTTATGATTATATTCGGCAAAGAATTACCTTTTCATAGAGAAACATTACAACACTTTTATACCTGATGATTTACACAAACATCCGCACATAAAATTAAACCATAAAAACAATTTCACATACTTTCAGCTGACATAACTTAACAAGCTTACAATTCCAAACACATAATCAAGAACACATTATTACGAAAATAAAACTTCATACCTAAAAAACCATAAAACATACCAAAAACATGATACCTAACCTATTTCACATTGAGATCAAAGGGTTATTAGGGAAAAGGAGTTCGACAAGAACTAGAACAACCCTAGTTTTTGAGTAGATTCATCTGAGCCTTAGGGGTCTCTTGGATAAGGGACAAAGAGTAAGAAAACTTATACCTTTTATGAATTTCAAACCTTTACTTGCTACCCAAAATATTATCTAATAATCACGTCCAAATCCCCTAAAATTCAACACCAAGGACATGCATGATTAACAACAACTCTTTCCTAACAACATGATTATGGAAAGTCAAGTCAGTGGACTTGTCAAATTGGGATTAAGAAAGTTAGTGAGATTTCAAAATTTGGATTAGCAAAGACATACCATGAGAGTAACATGCATCATCATACTTATCATATTGCACATAGCACATAACATCTTGCACATAGCACATAACATAATGCATATAGGACATAAAAATTTTCATATCATTCGTTCATATTGCATGAGACCTTGGAATCATTTACATAACATCAACACTTCCCAAAAATAGGGGCTCCACATATGGGACATCAACTAGGAAGCCTTCTTTAGCAATCACAGAGTCTGCTTCATTCATTCGTACATAATTTATTTCATTTCATACATAGGCTAGTGTAAACACCAGCTATACCTAGCATGTAGTTTAAGAGTTTTATCGGGTTTGTTGTGCATTGATCAAGAATGACCTAGTGTCATTACATAAGTCTATCTCACCTTTTGATTATCCTATCCTAATACCTTTGCTATCATTCATTTCATTGTGTGCATCATTTGACACTGCCTCATTCATTCATGGGGAACTTTAATTTTAACCGACATAGATCATATGAGCATCATGAAATCAAGTATCATGAAACCCCACACCGAAAAGAGGTGGAATCACCGGCAAAAGTGACCCAAAACATGCTAGCGTACATGGGAATTGAACCCCGCCAGATCCCTATATTTGCGGAATATGTTCGAGTACTAGGGGATATAAGGAGACCCATACCCGGCATGCCGGACAATCTCATGTCATGAGAGTTACCTAAACTCCGCCCTTCCCAAAAGAAGGCATCACCACTCAGAGCTAGTCTATCGGTGCTCATTATAAATGTCATTACATTCAACTCATACGTCATGGAAGTTTGCTCCTATTATGAGGACATTATAGCTAAGTGGATGATTTCTTATCTCATCATTAGTATTAATCGTGTTAATCTCAATACATTCATTAAAGTGTTCATAGAGACTGGTCTCTTCATTAACTTATACTATCATAGGTGAGTACATTTTGGTAACATTTCATTAGGCTCATTTGACATTGCTCTCATCTTTTACATTAGCCGCATATCATGTTGTAACCACATTCATTAACATTAGCACATTTTCTCTTCATAATACTCAACCAATTTTACGTGAATGTTCATTTCATCATATGCCAATGGACTTGGCCATTTAGTGTGTTTCACACTCTTACTTAACCCTTCTTGGGTTTCATCATTTCATTGTTCATTTCATCATTTTTTGTTCATTTCATCATACGGCAATGCGCTTGGCCATTTAGTGTGTTTCACACTTTTACTTAACCCTTTTAGGGTTTCATCACATACATCTTAGGTTCACTTAGTTTTATAGGTATGCTAGACTTATGAGTCTGTGCATACAAGCCATCGGGCTTCGTTCATAGTTTGTCTAAGTGATTCATGTTTACCCAAGATTATGTGGTACACGACTTATGCATCTTGTAGATATTTCAAGATATTAATTTCGATCTTTAAAGCCAGCATTCATTAAATATTTACTTACGTCTGACTTATGTGTCAATATGGAATTGGGCAAGGGAATCCGATTTTTGATCCCTTGGACAACACTTAATCTTATTTTAAACTTGATAATCACATTTTTTAGATTTGGGGGACCTTAGTTCGATCCCCATAAACCTCATAATATATCCTTTCTTTTTCTCTTCTCCTTTTTTGTTTAAGTGAAGGAGGTTCTGGGTTCGATCCTCCACAAGCTCATTATTTTTTACCTATCATAGAGATTGTGGGTTCAATCCCCACTTCCACATTTACTTTCTCCTTTATTTTTCTCCTAACTCTCTCATCCATGCAATAGGTTGTGGATTCAATCCCCACTCACCACATCTATTTTTCCTTTGATTTTTCTCATGGATTTTTTTATGAAATTTTCATTTAATGAGGTCGGGGTTTCAATCTCCAATGACCTCACATTTTAAAAAAAATAATTAAATGCAGGTCATTTTTTAAAAAGTTGGCCGAGACTACAATTTCCTGCAAGCTGGAAATTTAGTCTCTTACAATCCATTTTTTTCTTTATCTTTTGTAGATTTTTTTTGTATCTTAATGTAATGATATCTTGGGTTCAATCCCTAATGATCTCACTTATTTTACATTTATTTTTTCGTTGCATTTTGTACCATTTTGTTTGGCCGAACGAAACCTACCAAATGATGGAAATTTGTTCACTATTTTCATCTTTTTTATCATCATTCATACGTTATTTCTTATGGCATTTTGTAGATCATATGGTGCATCTTTAAGATTAATATTTATATGATTATATTCAGACAAGAATTACAATTTCATCCAGCAACATTACAACACTTTTACACCTCATGATTTACACAAACATTCGCACATAAAATTCAACCATAAAAACAATTTCACATACTTTCGGTTGACATAACTTAACATGCTTACAATTTCAAACACATAATCAAGAACACGTATCACGAAAATTAAACGTCATAATTAAACTACTAGTAAACATACCAACAACATGATCTTTAACCTATTTCACATTAAGATCAAAAGGATATTAGGGACAAGGAGTTCGACAAAAACTTGAATAACCTTAGTTTTTGAGTAGATTCATCTGAGCCTTCAGGGTCTCTTGGGAAAGGGACCAACAGTAAGAAAATTCATACCTTTTATGAAGTTCAAACCTTGACTTGCTTCCAAAAATCTTCTACAAAAATCACGTCCAAATCCCCTTAAAGTCAACACCAACTCGACGGACAAACTTCTCTTTGCCTACGTGATTTATTTCGTTTATTTCTTATATTTTCGTTGTGAGTTCTTCAAGTTTGATGAACTTTGACTTACCTACTATTATTTTGATGTTATTTGGCAGAGATAATCGTGAGTGAGAGTGACAGAGACGTAATAGAAAGAGATGAGCGTGGTAGAGAAGAGTTCTCATAGGATTAGGAGTCTAGTTTAGGATTTCTTCAAATAAGATTTTTATTTAATTATTAAAAATCTGATTTCCTTTTAATTTAAATTAGCAATTAAATAATAAATATATATTAATTAATTAATTTACCAACTTACATTAAAATTAATTTAATTCATTGCTTCCACCTAGGTTCGACCCCGGGTGGAGAAAGACTTCACTTCAAGAGACAAAATTCCCCCCCACCTTATTAATTAAATAACTAATTTTATATTTTGGGTAATTACCATACTACCCTTAGTCTGCGAAAAGAACATTTTACCCCTAGAGCCTCTAAACCTAGGAATTTCCATTTTTAAATCCGGTAAAGACTCCTTCAAATAAATATTCGTATTCAAGAGCCTGACATGGTGGACCCAACCTTTTATATATTAACTAGCTTCCAAAGTTAGTTGGATTAGATGTAGCAAGGGTTCAGATGTGTGGTTCTACGCGCACCAATCCGTGTGAACCCGGTCTAATCATAGGCATTCTAGACACATTAAGCATTACTTAGCATATTCATTTTTTAGAGTTGTTTCACTCTCTCTCCCTCTCCTCTTATCCTATCTCCTCCCTTCTCTCTCTTTCTGGGATGGACAGCAGCAAGGCGAGTAAAACAACAGCTCTGGCGAGTCCAGCAGCCGCTGGCTGCCTCTATTCTCTCCTCTCCTTTCTCCGTTGTGGAAAATGAAAGCAACTGGCAGTGGCAGTAACAAGAGCAGAAACCAAGCGACTCCGCTGATGGAAGGACCGCCTGGAGCTCCAGCCAGAAAAAAACAACGCCACTAGCAGGCGAAACAAAAACAAGAACAACAGCAGCCATCACCGACACAAATTAAGCAGCAAGCCAGCGAGGAACAACACTGACCAGGAAACCTCCGTCCTGTGTGCTCCGTCGAAGCCTGCAACCAAACCAGCGCCGGCAGCGGCACCCAGTCGCCGGCCTCCTCTCCCCTCTCTCATTTCCATACAACAGCTTTGAACTAGTGAACAAGGTGAATCTTTCGCGAATCTTTTGAATGATTCAAAGTGGTCAAAAGAAGGATATTTAACCAATCCCTCTGGGTAAATTTCTTTTAAATCATTATCTCATCTTAGCAATTTATTCTTCTTATCTGTAATGTGTTGAAAGTTCTATGAATGTTTGGTGCAGAAGTTCTCTTAGTCATAAATTTGAACAACTAGTTATTACTTTTAGATTTTACAAAATATCTATGTATGATTGAAAGTTGAATTATTGTCTCATTCATGTCCTTGACGCTCCTTATCACTTAGCTCATTGTCTGCTTCACAAGAATATTGTGTGACAGTTTGCTCTAGTATTTTTGACAATACCTTGATTGTAAATTCTTGGTTAAAATTGATAAATTTTGTTATGAAATCACTGATCATCTTTAGATGTCCCTCTTCTTTAACTCCTATAATGTCATTTATTTCGTTTAATGAGGAATTTAACTTGTAATAGTGGTAATAATTTTTTATAATAATTGGGATCGCTACAATTGAGTTTAGATTGAACCTCGACAATATATTTCTCTTTTATTGTTGTATGTATATTAAATTAAGAATATGTGAATACTTCTCGACTTGTGTTTTCTTCCTTTAATATAAATAGTCTCGGACATGTTCTTTGCACGTGAGTCCCACAAAAATATAATATATGGTACAAGTTATATTAGAATCACATTAAACAAAAATATATTTTTAACACAAACTATTAAAATCAGAATTTGAAGAATTTCAAAAATGATTTAATGAAAATATAAAAATGAAATAAATGAAAAATCAACCTATATAAATTTATTGTATAATGTAAATGTAAAATAATTAGATATTCCGATAACCTGTCAAATTTGGACAACAAATTTTAGTGTGATAAATAATTTAGTTTTTATGTTATTAGGTCGAAACCTAAAATATATTAGTTTGTTACTTTTCTAAGAAGGGACAATACACATATAACACACCTTCTCAATATTTACCAAAGTTTGAATTACCATATGTATTTGTAACAAGTATATATGTTGTCTCCATATTACATTCAAATGATATAGTGTAATTTTTCTCCTTTGTAGCATGAACAAAAATTTCTAATAGTTTGGTTATGGTTATGTTTCATACTTTTTAACATACTTTAATTTTTTTTCTTTTTTTCTCTTATATTATTATTCATATTTGACTATTACTTACTCCATATTAAATTAAATTACCTCATTTGTTAAAATATGTCTTCTTCAGAGATCTTCTAGGTTTCTTCTGCTCTATGTTGTTGAGGGAGAAACTTAGTTATCCTTTTTACCTCCAAATCTTTAAGATTGAAAAAAAAAAAGAAATTTCAATAAGTCATTGTTTCAAACTAATGTTATCAAGAAGACTCTACTTTATAAATAACAGATAATTCAAATGTAATTAAAAATACAATAATTGTATGTATATCAAATTTAATAAAGTAATCATGCAAAAAAATGCAAAATTGTTGGAGAGATATGTTGCTTAACTCATTTGTATTGGCGCAATTTCTACTAGAGTTCTAATCAATGGCGTGGAAAAGAAACACCTCTAGTTTATACCTGAGAAAAAAATTAAATCATAAGTTCATAAAAAAAAAATTAGCACTATATTTTCATGTAAGATATCAAACATTTAAACATCAATTTAAGAATATAATTTGAATGATAGCAAAAAATGAAAATTCCATCAGTAATGAAAGGCTTGGAAAAAAATAGTATGACAATAGTTTTATGCCCTCTAAACCAAATTAAAGCGTACAATTTTTTCATTAGAAGACGATGTGTATGAGACTTATTTATAAAGACTGCTTGAAGAGTTTAAGAGTTATTCATCTAAAATGGTGATTTCTTTAAGACTTAAAAAGTAATTCAATTCAACTTTAACGGTTTAAAATTTTAAGAATAATAACTAATTATTATTTATAATGATATAATTATGATAATTAAAAAGTTGAAAGACCTTTTCTAAATTCAACTTTAGAGTAAGAATCTTTCCACTTATAATATAAAATATACTAAAAATTATATAATATGATAAAATGATATATGATAAAAAAAAAAAGTAGAATAATAATATAACATATGAATGATATGATAGGATGATGCATATATTGTGTTTCTCTATCATACTTTCAAATTCTTCCTTTATGAGAATTATAATTAAGATTAAAAACAATATCAATGTACTCATTTATCAACGAAATAATAATTTAATTATTAAAAATGTTTCCATTATGTAATTAAAATTATTTATATTTAGTTACATGATTAATAAAATTTTAATATAGTAAAAAGACAAAATGGTAATTCAAGTTTTTATTTTGGAGCTTCTCACTTATAATAATATAAAATTATTATGTCCTTTCTTAAAATTAGTTAATTAATACTAAGGTAATTTTTATGGCATTGTGCTAATACGAACATATTTCGTGTCTCTTAGATAAGGTAAATTGTGCTTATTATTTTATTTATTAGTGTTAATTGATCATAATTCGCTTGACTGAAGTTGAATTGATTCTCACTTGTTATATTTTAGTAAAACAATATTTTATTGAACCAAAAATAATATAATATAATATTACTGATATGGGTTTTTGATTACATAAGGAAAATAATAAGTTATTGATCCTAAATATTTTTTTGCCATATATAACATCTACTCTCCTCCACTATATAAAGAGATGCCCTAATTATCATTAGGATAGGCTTTAACCATCAAAAAAAGACTCAGAGTCGTACAATTAGTAATTATCAAAAACTCTCTCTAGAATTAAAACAAAAGTCTTGCGAACTCTAAGAGGGCAATAAAATCGATTTTGTTGTGTTCGGGTCGAGTAATTGATTTAGTTTGTCGTCATTGCTGATAAATATTATTTTTTTAACTGGTTAGTTGGTCCTCAATTATTTTAAATTTCACCTTGCATTATTACGTCGAATGTTTTTGTGTGTTGGAATGAACAAAAGTAAGCACTCAAGTTAGTTTTCGCTCTTCCGTCTCTCTATATACGATAATGTCTATGATAATACTTTATTTATTTTGATCTCCTATGTGTGTGGCTTATATATAAATAAGTTTTATTTTTGATTTCATGATCTTGAATCTGTGAGCTTTTTAATATTCTTTTTTTTTTTTTATTGTATATTTGAATTCGATCTTTTGATTTTAGGTATTTCTGTAACGACATGTTGCTTTTATTGTATAAATGCCACAAGGGAAAATTCGAGCTGTAAAAAGTTTTTATTAGTATTTTGATTTTCCTAACCTTGTCCTGATTTTGAGTTAATAGGAGTCATTAAAGTGTAGAGTAATCTGCTAGCAATAGGGTGAAATATTTATGATAATGATTAAATGAACATTTAGATAACTCGTTAATGAGCCTGTACGACTTTACGTAATTGAATTTGAGAGAGTACATCTCTGTGAATTGAACTTAACGTAAAGAGTATTTTTTGAGTGTCATCGGTTACAAGTGCGTTGCAAAAAAAGTTATTTCAAGATCCTTGAAATACCTCTCTTATTTAGTTTGTACCAGCGTGGCGGGACTTTTGTCGCTCTGCTGGGGAAGCTACAATGAGATTTGGGTGTTATAGCGGGTGCGATGGAACAAAAAATCAAAGATGAAAGATGAAGTGGTCACTCCCTCAAAAGAGCCGCTTTGGCGTACACTTGAGTCTTTCTGCAGCCGCCATTATAGTGGGACGAGGTTCATTGTCGTGTTCTTGACACGACTGAATGTTGTTATAAACCACTACAGAATCTTCTTTCGCACTGTTTGAATTTTAGAGCTAAGGTTAGACCCCGAGCGATTTCTACTCATTTTTCACCATTCTTGAGGCTAAAGGTAAGATTTTTCACTCCTAGAATCCGTTTTTCAATCCGTAGAACATAATATAATGGGTGAATAATGATGAGGAAGGGGATTTCTTATGAATTCTAAAAGGGAGACAATTCTAAATTTGCTAGTTGGGATCATGGGTTTGATCTAGGGTTCATATAATTGTTATTATTTCAAGTTATTAGCAATTATTATTTGAATCCCGTGTTATTATGATTTTTAGTAGATCAAGAACAAGAGAAACGAATCCGGGAAGGAAAGAATCAAGTTTCTTAGGGTTTCAAGGGTGTTTCGAGGTAGGTGATTGTCGTGATTCTATGTTTGTGTGGTGTATGCTTGTTCTTTATTGATTGTAATACTTGTATATGTATGAATGTTCCAATTTCGATTACACTTGTTTAAAATGACATAGATGAATGATGCTGCTATAAAATCATAATTTAAATTTATGATCTTGATGATACACTTGTCCGGTCAGGTAATTACCGGAACCGATATTGTGTGAACCGGTAACGTTTCGAAACCGGTACGGACCGGTATAGGAAACCGGTAAAAATAGTACTGTTTGTCCCTTCCGGACCGGACCGACAACCAGGACAAACCGGTTATTAAAAAAAATTAAATTTTTTTTTAATTGAATATTATTTTTATTATAATAATTAAGCAATTAAAATTTTAAATTTCAAACTTTAAAAGTTAAAAAAAATTAAAAAAATTCAAACTTTAAAGTTATAAAATTTAAATTTCAAACTCTTAAATTTTGGAATTTTTAAATTCAAACTTTAAAGTTTTAATTAAAATTTTCTAAATCTTAAAGTTTCAATTAAAATTTTCAATCTTTAAAATTTTAAATTCAAACTTTTAAAGTTTGAAAATTTTAAATTCAAACTTTTAAAGTTTGAAAATTTTAAATTCAAATTTTTAAGTTATAAAATTCAAATTTCAAACTCTTAAAGTTTGAAATTTTTGAATTTAAACTCTAAAGTTATAAAATTAAAAATTGACTATATTAAAAATTAAATTTAATACAACAATATTAAAAAACAAATTAAGGCGAATAGCCTATATTTTTATTAATATTTATTTGATATTACAATTATATTTACAAAAATATTAGTAGATTATTAAAAGATTTAATCTACACAGCCACCTTCTAGGTAGGGTTCTGTTTGAACTAAATCTCGAATCATCATACTTTTACTAATAGTTGGTGCCACCATATAAATCCCTTCGTAAATCATTCAACATTTCTTTAGTAACATGTTTGGGATTAGGTTGAATAGAAAGATCTTCCATTGCTTCAATCCCGTCGTCACTATAATCCTGCATTACTTCATCAACGTCATCTTTAAATTTGGTCGGTAGTGGTTCACGAGCCAAATTTCTTCCTTCGGCATTAATCCAATATCGAAATAATACTGATATCTCCATGATATCGGCTTCTAGTGAATGCCTATGTTCTCCAAGTTGAAACCTTGCTGCACTACAGACGCCTTCTAAAGCTACCGACGATGCTTGCATTGCGAATATATCTCTAACCATCGGTTCTAGTTTTGGAAATCTTTGCCGCGATTTCTCCATCATTGGAGAATATCTTCGGTAGGTTCTGTATTTTGATTAATGTAGGCATCAAAATCATTTCTATTATCGTGAGAAAGTTCAAGATAATCCTATAAATAATATTCAATATTATTTAGATCAAATCTAACCCAAAGCTTTCCGGTTCATTTTCACTTGATAAATTTATATTAGCATTATATAAATCATACAATTTTCTAGCTTCAATTTTTATACTATCTTTAAGTTGTTGACAGCTAGGAATTTCTTCTAATACATCATTAATATCTAAGTTAAAATACATTTTTTCAATCATTCTTGATGCACCTAAATCATTATACTTAGGGCTTAACAAACATGTAGTTAAATAAATTTGAGGAATAGGAATATAATATTTTTTAAATTTTATAATCATTTTTCAATGGTTTGTTGAAATCTTGGTTTATTTTTAAATTTATATAATTTAGAAGAAGTCATACAAATATAAGGCAAAACAGTACAAATTGATGCATTATAAAGCACAGAAATTCTTTTTGTAGTTAAGTAAAAAACTTTTAGGAAATCTATAAGTTCATTTATATCACGTCAATCATTATCATCTAGTCTATATGTCATATTAGAATTATGATCATTCCAAACCATTTGTAAGGGTATTCGATATTCGGAAGCGACTACAAGCATTTCATATAAAGTATTCCATCTAGTAGCCACTGTTTTTGGAATTTTTCTAGGTGGAAGATTATTTTCAAAAAAGCGGTTTTAAAAATCTTTACGCCTAGACTTAACTTGAAATTTAAATATAAAATGACATGCATTTTCAACTTTCGTACATCCGTTATCATACATATGTACACCATCTCTAACCATCAAATTATATATATCTGCACTACACCTAATATGATAATTATCACCATAAAAAGGACAAAGTGTAGATTTAAAATATTCAACAACAGTATTATTACTTGAAGCATCATCTAAGGCTATACTACTTATTTTATCACATATACCATAACTTTGTAAAATATCTAAAATAGTTTGAGCAATATAACTACTGGTTTTTTGCATTTGACAACATTTATAACCTAAAATTCTTTTTTCCGTATACCAACGTTCATTAATCCAATGAATCCAATGTGAAGTAACAGTCAAATAATCGTTACCGTTTACACTACGACCCATATCAAGAGTAATAACTATTTTAAAAGTATTATAATAAAATAAACAACGAAGATATTGAAAATGTTGTGCATGATAATCAAATACAACCTTTTTTATTGTATTTCTAGCAAAACCGTTAAAATTTGGATTATATACAATTTGAATATAATGTATAAAGCTGGGATTTTTAGCAAAACTAAATGGCAAACCCATAACACATATCATTTTGGCTAGTTCTTCAAGATATTTTTCTCTACTATATGAAGGTGGTAAACTAGAGCCAGAAACATTTGACGGATTTAATTGTGTTTGTACAATTTTAAAGCCGCCTACTCCTACATTTTCAGGTAGGGGGCACCGTTTTTTTTTTTGCTTCCTCTACCCCTTTAGCATGCAAAAATTCATTTTTACAACAAGACATTAAATGACTACTCAAATGTCCCGTCCCGCCAGATTTGCCAACAATTTTATGATTTAATCTATGTTTACAATTATTACAAATAGCTTGTGTTTTATCTTCGTTTTGTGTCATAAATTGCCAAACAACCGGTTTTTTAACACGTTCTACCTTAGGCCTAGGATGTACTAGGGGAACTGGGGCAGGACAGCGAAAGGGAGCGGGACTGGGAGTATTAGTAGCCGTTGGTGGATCAGTTTCATCATCATCATCATCAAAAAGAGGGGTATCTGAATAATTATCAATAACATTATCAGTATCATTATCATTACTACTACGCAAATCCTCATCAAAATAACCAAAGCGACGTTGTAAATGTTCATGATAAGGATATAATCCTGAATTACTATCAATATTAAAAACTGTATCATCAACATGTGTATAATTATCTGTATCTATTCTGAATATAGTAGATTTTTTAGTTTTTGATTTAAAAGAACTACCGTTTTTGCATTATCGGAGGATGTAAAGTTACAAATATTTTTTACACGCTCTAATGCACTTTTTTCCCTTTTCCTTTTTGAACAATATATTTGCCAAAATCCATATTAAAAAATTAAACGTGAGATTAAATATAATTTGAAAAATGTAATGCAACTATGAAAATAATAAATCACAAAATAAAAAAATAATTATTTAAAATAAATGAGAAGTAAAATAAAAGTTAGAACGAATGTACCGAACGTCTACTTTAAAAAGTAGACGTTCATGACCGCCGAAATTCGAAAGTGGAAAGTTGAAAATTGAGTTTTGAAGCTCCAAATCTAATTTCCAAAGACAAAAAAAGGCAACAACGGAATTTAAGATATAATATATTATAGAATGAGAGATTAGAGAGTAGAGAGTTGAGAGAGTAGAAGATGGATTGATGATTTTGTGATTCAAAAGAATGAAATTTAGGGGTATTTATATGTAATTAAATGGGTTAAAGTGTACTTTTTAAAACTTTAGGGTATTAAAAAAGTTTGGGGTGGGATAGGGCTCATATTGGCTGAAATTCTACTCAAATAGTCGTTGGGGGGCCCCACTAGCCGTTACCCAACATCTATTAACGGATATATTTTTAAAAGAAAATAAAATTAACCGGACCGGACCGGTAATTTCCGGTATTTACCGATTTTCGCCCAGTACCTGTATCGGAACCGGAAATTACCGGTACTAACCGGTAACGATCCGGTACCTGACCGGCAACCCATAAGTACCGGTTCCGCTGCCAGCCTTAGATCAGACTGCCACGTTCTGAAAAAACCTTGGATCGGGTTGCCACATTCCGACATATCATTTGATAGGGTTTCTATGTTTTCGCATATTATTTGATTGCATTGCCATGAAATATGGGAATAGATTTCCATGTTTTAGCATAAATATGGGGCATAATAAAGCATATTAAATGTCACGCCGCGAGCTACCCCCAAGCCGGGGACCCGAACCTAGGACCAAAAGTGATCCCAAACTAACCCTACTGGCATGAATGTGAGCATATTAAAGATAATAAATTGTTGCGAAAGCTAAATCATAAATTATAATTAAAATATGGGGAATACCCATGTGCTAAAATTTAAATATATGTAAAGAATGAGTTTAATACAATAGAAATATTAACTCAATACTTAGCTGAATCTAATTATGTCTTAAATAAGCCTCTAAACTGGACTAGAAATACTACGATAAGCCCAAGCTAAACCTAGCAAAAACGTTAACTAAAAGACTAAATACTGAAGAGAAACTCATGACTCTTGTCCTCAAAGAATGAGGACTCACTAGTGAATATGCTTATTTGGAGATTGAGAAATCGATCTATGCGTGATCTATATTGTGAGAACCTGCACCTACCTCACGAGAAGATATAGCGCACGTATGCGTCAGTACTTGAAAGATACTAAGCATGTAGGATAGAAATAAGCTGAAATAAAACATAACTGAACAAGCACAAAAGCAAGTATAATAATCTAAACATGATATACTTAATTTTTAAGCTAACTGAATGCAATGACCAATTTATAACATGCTGAAGCTGAATACTAAGTATACTAACAAATAGTCAATCAGAGAGTTTGACTTATCGATCAGAGCTACTAATAACCGATAATAAAACCACATGAGCTCATGTGGAGTCCGATGTATACACAATCAATAGGACCCAATATAGCCTGCCAAATGTATAAAGGCATGTTGACGTTATCACTAAACTGATTGCCCACAGAGGGGACTTACAACCTACTTGGCTAGTAGTTCTGGGACTATTGGTTATGCAAAACCCTAGTCCAACTCGGTATTATGCTACTCCCAATGAATTTTGTAACTTAACTGATTATGTCTGAGATTCTGTATAAAATGGACAGCCCAAAACTGAACATGCAAACTGAGAATGCTACAATTAATCTAGTAATTATACATTTATAACTGAGGCATGTATATCTGAAGTGTTTGAAATATCTGACCTAGCATTTGTAATTCAAGAAATAAAGACATACAAAACTAGTGTTCTAAAATTCATGCGATAATCTGAATATTAACATGATAATCTGATTTGGAACATATTTGAAATAAATTCATGAAGTTCTAACAAAGTTCTAGTAACCCTAGGTTTAATTATGCTAAAAGAATCAAGAACCTGACTGAAAACTAGAGACTAAATGGGTGAAAGGAACCCACTAGATAAATCCCACATACTTGGGGATGAAATACACAGAAAAATACTTAAGCCTTAAGGCTGGAACTGCTAGAGCTTGTTGCGTTCTTGAACTAGGGTTCCTAAGCTTTTTCTGCTCTCTTGCTTTTAATTTTCTAGGTTTTGATTTAAATATTGGACTTGGATATGTTTTAATTATGTTTCTAGGCTTAAATTGACTAAAATATGATGATTTAGGATCAAAACAATGCAACTTAGGGTTTAAACGGAGTGGGAAAGGTCAAAAAGACCCCGAGGAAAGTTGTTGTCAGGCCAAATGATGTCTCGGACTGACGGTCTGTCTGCCCGACGCCCCGTCGTTGGATCCGTCATGAGGGCCTGTTACACAGGCCTTTACTAAAATGGGCATAACTTTTTACTCAAAGGTTTTATTTTAGAAAGGTCTGTGGATATGGAAAGATAATTAATTTATGTATCAGTGGGTAGTTCATGGGAGACCTAATTCATTTTTTTCTAATAGTTATGGTCATTTAAAGTTGACCAAACTGCATTTCCCCTTAATTGTTTGCAGATTTTCCACCTACGGACTATATTGGTAATCTATAGCTCTTGTCAAAGAGTTATTGGAGGAAGTCTTGATCGACTGTCACACACTACAGACCGTCGTCTGACCAACGGACCATAAGTTCGTCCGTCATCCAAGACTTAACCAATTTTTTCTCTAGATGAAGTGGGAGAGAGCTGCAAACCCTACTACTAAAAACTGAGAACTGAGTTTCAGACTGAAACATAATTTATGCATGAATGGCTGTAAACTGAAGAGGAACTATTAACTCAATCTTGAGTGGAATCGAAAGGAAAGAGGTAACGATACTTGTCTGTCATGGTTGCTTCTGCTTCCCAAGTAGCTCCCTGTACGTACTTAAACCTCCACAAAACCTTGACTAAAGCGAGTTCTTTGTTTCTCAACCTTCTAACCTGACGGTGAAGAATTTCAACTGATACATCTTCATAAGAAACACTATCTTTCACCACCACACTCTATAATGGCACTACATAGGTTGGATCACCCACACACTTTTTCAAGAGTGAGATGTTAAAGACCAGATGTACTGCTGCTAATTTTGCTGGCAACTCTAACTCATATGCCACATTGCCAACCCTTTTCATGATCTTGTAAGGGCCTACACATCTAGGACTGAGCTTCCCTTTCTTTTCAAATCTCATCACCCCTCTCATAGGTTAGACTTTAAGAAAAACCCAATCATCAACTTGGAACACTAGTTCCCTTTTCCTTACATCTGCATAAGATACCTGACGACTTTGGGTTGTCTTAAGTATATCTCTAATGAGTTTCAATTTCTCCATAGCATAAAGCGTTGAATATGGCCCTATCAAAGCTTCTTTAGCTACTTCAAATCAACAAACAGGAGATCTACATCTACGCCCATAAAAAGCATTATAAGGAGCAATGTGAATACTGGAATGGTAGCTATAATTGTAGGCAAACTCAATAAGAAGAAGGTGATCATCCTAACTACCTTTGAAATCGATCACACAAGTTCTCAACATATCATCTATGGTCTTAATGGTATGCTCTGCCTACCCATCTGTCAGTGGATGAAATGTTGTACTAAGGTTAACTTGAGTACCAAGACCTTTTTGAAATGACTTCCAGAAATGAGAGGTAAATTGAGGACATCCATCTGAGATAATATACAATGGAACCCCATGCAAACTGACAATTTCATTAAGGTAAAGCTTGGCATAGTCCTCTGCCAAATCTGTAGTCTTAACACTAAAAAGAGAGTAGACTTAGTCATCCTATAAACTATCACCCAAATGGAATAATGCTGTCTGCGAGTACAAGGTGGTAACCTTGTGATAAAATCCATATTGATCACATCCCACTTCCAAGTAGGAATATCGAACTTTTGAGTCATACCTCCTAGTTTCTGATGTTCTACCTTGATTTGCTGGCAATCGGGGCACTTACTCACAAATTCTGCTATATCACTCTTCATTCTATTCCACTAATAGACTTCCCACAAATTGCGGTACATCTTAGTGGCACCTAGATTAATAGAATACCTGGAGTTATGAGATTCTGCAAAAATATGCTACCTCAACTCGCCTACATCAGGAACACCCAATCTACCTTGGTAGCAAAGTACACCATCTCTCCTAAGGAGAAAACCTCCAATCTTTGATTGTGGACAACACCTATTAGTTCAAGCAAGATCAGATCATTGTCTTGCTTTTCCTTAACCTCCACTACCAAAGAAGATTTTGCCCCATTCTGAACTGCTACACTGCTATCTGATATGCTCATATGGCGAACTCCCAAGCGAGCAAGCCTGTGAACATCCTTCAGTATCTCCTTTCTTTGTTCCTCAACATGGGCTACACTTCCCATAGATATCGACTAATACATTCGCCTTTCCAGGATGATAATGTTCACTCATATCATAATCCATAGAGATCATCTCTCTAGCCTTATGGTAAGAAATAAATCGACCCATTGGTTCTAAGCTACTACCCTTCCATTCTAATATTGGTTCATCTTGAAACTTAAAACGAACAATCCTAGTTCTACAATCAACTGAGGCATAAAATGAGTGTAACCAATCAATTCGTAGAATGACATCGAGGTCTACCATTTCTAACTCTACTTGATCTATTGAGGTGACTTTCATAAGGACTCTGATAGGGCAATTTTTGTATACCCGTCTAGCTATAACTGGGTCACTGATTGGAGTATAGACTGAGAAGGGTTCTGAAAATGTTTCTAGACTGACACTTAATTGGACTGCTATATAAGGAGTTACAAAGGAAAGAGTAGCCCCTGGATCTAAAAATGCATAAACATCAAGGTCAAACACTCGTAACGTACAAGTGACTACATAAGGAAACCTTCTTGATCATGGCGAGCCTTAAGAGCATAAAGTTTGTTGTAGCGCTGACCGCCACCTGTACCAAATGAGTTACCCTGTTGAGTTGGACGATTGACTCGTGCTGCTGAATTCGTAGACTGAGCTCTACCATTACCACCTCCTTGACCCTGTCTAGAAGGAAAGTCCCTCAACCTGTAACAAGACTAACCACATAAAAAACATCCCTCTTTTCCTGCATAACACTCAATTGGATGGTTCATAACACATTAAGGCAAGTGGGGTAAGAATTCGTGGCTGAAACACTTCCCTAAGATTTAGAGCCTGGTGCTTTACCCTTCTGGTCATACTTGTTCTTGGAGGATGGAACACTAGCTGATGAAGGGGCTGGATCCAAAAATATATGTTGACTGTGCAAACGATTTCCGTCACCCGATTTCTGGTGAGATTACTCATAGTTTCCAGTCCTAGCCTTCTTTTTTCCTTAGCCTGTTCCTAAGCTTCTCACCCTCAAACTTCTGAGCATAAGTCATAAGCATAGAGATGTTCATATCTCCAAATACCATCGCATTTGGGCACTCAGTTTCTACCAAATCTGGCACTCCATACAAAAACTTATTCATGTGATCCCTGGATTCAGCAACTATGTGAGGAGCATACCTGGAGAGTTGGTTAAACTTGAGTCCATACTCTTGGATTGTCATGTTACCCTGCATTAAGTTCATGAACTCTTGGGCTTTTGCTTTTCTCAACTATATTGGGAAAAACCTGTCTAGAAAAGTCTCACTAAAGAAATCCCAAGTAATAGGAGCCACATTTGCCCCCCTATTCTCCTTCCTCATAGTGTAAAAGATATGAGCAACATCCTTTAACTTGTATGATTCTAAGTCAACTCGATCATTCCTAGTGACTTGCATGACCTCAAAGATCTTCTTGATCTCATCCAAGAAATTCTGAGGATCCTCATTAGCTTGCGATCCTAAGAACTCAGGAGGATTCATCCTAACAAAGTCACGGACCCTTGCTGCCACTGATCCACCATTTTCATTCACATTAGCATGAACCCGATTGTTCTGGTTGGTCAAACTTTGATCCAACATCTGTATGGCGCTCCTGAACTAAGTATTAGAGATATTGTGATCTGGGACTAGAGGAGCTATGTTTGCATTCGTGGCATTCATTTTCCTATCATTAGGTCTACTAGGAGGCATGATCTAAAATGTAGAACGTCATGTTAGAATGGAATAACATCATACCTCACGCACGATAAGAATACCAAGAAAAGTGATGTTTTTCCCAAAACACTTCATAGCCTCCCTCTCATTAGATGTGGTGCACTTCACACCCATGAAAAGGACTCTACTTAGTGTGGCATTTTCATACATCTTAGGACTCTTGAACATAGTGGTCTGATAGTAAGTTTTGTCACGCTCCGAGCTACCCCCTAGACGCGGACACGGAACCTAGGACCACAAGTAATCACAAGCTAACCCTGCTGGCATGATAATGAGCACACTAAAAATAATAAACTGTTGTGGAAGCTAAATCATAAATTATAATTAAAAGATGGGGAATACCCATATGCTAAAACTGATATATATGAAAAGAATGAGTTTAATATAAAAGAAATATTAAGTCAATACTAAGCTTAATCTAATTATGTCTGAAAGAAGCCTTTAAATTGGACTAGAAATATTGCGACATGCCCCAGCTAAAAAAAGAAAAAACTGAAACTAAAAGACTAACTACTGAAGAGAAACTCATGATTCTTGTCCTCGGAGAATGACGACTCACCACTGAATCTTCTTATTTGGAGATCGGGAATTCGATCTATGCGTGATCTAGATGCTGAGAACATGAACCTACATCACGAAAAGATGTAGAGAATTTATGCATCAATACTTGAAAGATACTACGCATGTAGGATAAAAATAAGCTGAAATAAAACATAACTGAACAAGCACAAACGCAATTATAATAATCTGAACATGATATACTGAATTTCTGAGCTAACTGAATGCAATGACCAATTTATAACATGCTGAAGTTAAATACTGATTATATTATTAAATGGTCATTGTAGAGAGTCTAACTTATCTGTGGGAGCTACTAATACCTGATAATAAAACCATTAATGGGTTGCTTAGCAAATGATGTTGCACCAATTCAGGTCAGAATCCCTTCTGTGGTTTCACAGATTGAGTGTATACCAAAGAAAGTCATGATACGACTATCACAATGGTACTGATGGGTACTTGGTTAGAATTATGGAGTGTGTTACTTTTGATATTGACCTTCGCTTACGAAAGAATACATATAGCTTGGGTTAGATACAAAACTAATTTGGTAATATTTTATAGCTATTTGATGGATAAAGTGTGTGACCTATTTGGAAATGATCTTCCCAATAGATATGATATGTTCTAGTGGTGGATGTAATGAATTTTCACGATGTGTTACTAGTGGTACATGAAAACGGACATGTTGATTGTTAAGTGCAAATATTAACTACTTAAGGAGTTATATATGGTATACATGCTCATATGATAAGATTTGGTGTTGAACTCATATTTGAGAACCCAACTAGCTTGTTGGTACGGGTGGATATGTTAAACATTATTTATAAGGAAGCTTTTAGTAATGGATCGTTGGTATGATATTGATATGTTCAGATTGTGTAATGTATTTTATGAATTTCTAAATCAGTGGTGATTTCATCGTAATGTCCAAGAAATTGGATCAATATTGAATGACAAGCATATGGGTAAAGGAAGTCCTAAAGAGTATACTTATGTGAAGACAATTAAGAGTTTTAGTAAGGAAGTGCGGATAAAAGTGGGTTAGTTCTTTGGATTGGATTGGTATAACTGGGTTTAAGGATTCATATTGATGAAATAGTTGACTTCGTGGTGATAACAAGAGCTAACTAAGCATGATGGTAATAGGAGTTTGTGATGGATTGCGATTGAGACTAAATGATAAAATAAGAATTGAGGGTTAAACGAGTTTTTATGGTAACGACTTGCGAGCATCTAAGGTTGTGGTTTTTCACTATTTGATGAACAATGTAGTTGTATGAAAAGTTGTATGATGTGTTGAAAATTTCGCTTGAATAGAATTGAAAGAAGCTAGAGTGATAAATGGAAAAGAATTAGTGGGAAGTATTTTAGTCATTGGAAAGAGACAATCGAGAAAAAGGGTATTTACTATAATTATAAAGGACAAAGATATATCTTAGAGAGTTGAGAATTTAGTTCAAGGATACGCGATTTCATCTGTTTCATTTTGATTATGGTAATAGTGTCATACGTTCATTAGATTGATAAAAAAAAATAATATAGATATTGGGTAAGAATTGAGAAAGAATCCTACACAGTTCGACTCGAGTGTGGTGATAAGTTCTTTTATAGTTTCGAATTTGGTAACGGGTACCATTAGATTTTTAAGCAAAGGATATTATAAGGTCGCTTGAGAGGCGATATATGGTAAGCTATGATACATAAATTTATAAAAATTTCAGATGTGAGCTAATATTGATAGACAATGGAATTGTATTACATGCTTGGGATCAAAACTTCAAGTTTACGTGGTGAGTTTAGATTTTTGATAGTGTATCTTGTCAAGGAATGAATTGGTAAGGTAAGAAATGGTTTATCACATTGAGTATGAACCATATAGGAGGACTTAAAATTTGAGTAGTACATTTGGTTACTTTTGATTGTTATACCTAAGGTTTCCCATATTGCTGGTAAAAAATATAAGACTAGTAAATGAGCTAGCAAAAAGGAAAAAAAATTATGGTGTATTGAAGAGTTAAAGTTATTTGAAATTTTCGTCATGGAAAGATTTTAAGAAAGGCAAAGGAACAATAAGACCTCTCGTACAAACACTGTATTCGGAGGTGATGGTTGTAGTGATTTCGCCTTTGAGTTTAGATATGACTATGAGATGTGACTATGGGTTTATTATTAACTTTTCTAAATATTAAGTTTTGGTTGGGTTACAATAAATGACGTGTGGAAGATTATATATGGTTATGTCAAGGTAGATTGTTCAGAATGTGATAGGTAACAAATGGATGTTAAATAGTGTGGACCTACAATTTTACATGGTTAATGAGGATCTGGGGGATTAAAAGTACTTTGTTGATGAGACAAAATAGATTGTTATAATGTGTTACATAGGCATATGATGATGAGTAGAGGTTATGAGATTATAGTATACATAAATATTGGAGTGATCAAGGGTTTCTTGGAGTTATTGCATGAGGTAAATGATGGTGGTTGAAAATGGTATGTGAAAGTTTAGGTGAAGTTGACATTAAGTGTGACTTATATCTATTATGGAACGCTTAAATGGAAAGATAAGAAACCATGGTTCAAAGTCTTGGAGACTACAATGTGCTTGCTAAGGAGAATGTGATACTAATGACTGTGTGAAAGTAAGGTAAATGGTTGGTGTGGTTATGATATTTGTTAATATTAATAGTGTTGGCTTTGATGGAGTATTGTGAGAAGTATGCAGGGTTTGGCAAATCCAACATGTGTGAAATTGTAATGGAGATCAGACTGGTTGATTTTGGGTGGAAAAAAAAAATAAATAAAAAATAAATAAATTGAGGGATGTATTCAGATGAATGAAAATATTGATATGCGAATTATGGAGAAAGTATCTAGTGTTATTCGACCTTGATTCCGTATATTCTTAAGTTGACCACCTACTTTGTTTCGGACATGATTTGGAGTATGATTCATTGCATATGCCCACGTTTTTTTTACATCTATGGGTGAATTTCTAGTGGTGGATCGGATGTACCGATCCTCTTATGTCTTCTTGATAGGGTAGGATCCTTGGTTAGACTTGTTCACTTCAGTTATGAAATATTTGATGTTGTTTGAAAAATTAGAAATATATCACTATTTTTATATGCACAACCTTGCTTATGGGAACTTACAAAAGAGCTTTCATGAATAGTTATGGTTATCCGACAGTGTTGTAAAAGGTTCTGCATCCTAGCGTGTACCATTTGTAGGGTGCTTACTCTATCTTGTTCTTATTTGGATTATGTATGTTTTGATTCTCCCTTGATGGATACTCGATGTCTAAAGATCATATTTTTATAACTTAAACTTGTAAAAAGATTGTGTTTTGAAAAGGGAATCGTTATAAGATGTGTGATGGTTTGTGCACTAAGAGTATGTGATGATTGGTTCAGGTTCACTTTTGGTTGTAGCTAGTATCAATAGAACGTTATCTTTGCTATGTGAGAACAGATTTGTCATGATTATTGTGTTATGGTCCAAGGGGTTTCAGTTTAGATTCGGTTCATGGGTTAGTATGTAGCTTGACAATCACTACTGATATGTAGATCTGTCAAATTCCTGTAGTTCAATTCTTGGTAGTTGGTCTTGATAGAATGGTGTTAAAGATAAGCTTTCATGGAGAGATGAACAACGACTCTGGAAGATCATGCATGATTTTTGATAACGTCAATAATTCTTCCTTCTCCTATTTTATGTTCGAGGACGAACATGATTTTTAGTGGTGGATAATGTAACGACCCTCTTAGTCGTTTTAGAAATTCCAACTATTATTTTTATATTAATCTTTTTAATAGTTTTGATAAATAATTTATGACTTATAAGAGTGGCTGATATGATTCTCTGATTTAATTAAAGATTATTTTGTTGCTAATAATAATTGGAAAAAAAAAAAGAAAAAAAATAAATAGAAAAGAAAATTAAGTAAATAAATAAAATAATAATAATAACAATAATAAAAGGGCAAAGTGCCCTAAAAGGGTACAAGCCTCAAGCGGCTACGTTGAAGAAAAATAATGAACAGAAACAAAAAAAAATACGCAGATAAAGAAAAGAAAAAAAAGGAGAAAAGAAAAGGAAAAGGATGAGAAACAACGATATTTTTATCTCGAGATATCAAGGTAATTATTCTTATCCTTTCTATTAAACTTTTGTGTAACTAGGAATAGATTTTTAGGTGAAAACGTGTATAATTTATACTAATATGTGAACTTGGGGTTATAAATATGTATAAGTATTATGGTTCAATCATTGGACAATGATTAGTCCTAATCATTGGACAATGATTACTCCAAGATTAGGATTATTAATAGTGAAACGATAAATATGGATTGGAACATTGAAAATAAGTGGTTTCAGCAGATAGTTTTGTAGTCCGCCATTGATGTGTTGGGCAGTTAGTTTCGGCTTTAATTATTTTCATTTGATTATTATATTAGGATTCATGTTTTGATATATTGAGAGATGTGTTAAATAGTGGGTGCATTATGATATATAAAAATCATTATAATTATGTTATTCGGAGAATTAAGATTTAACCCTAAACTTGAAATTCTGAAAATATGAGATTTGATCAATTGGTTGGAATAAAGATTTAGAAATTTTATTATAAATTTGGATGAGTTTTGGGTCTAAGCTAGAGATATAGCAATATTAATGTTGTTAGTTTCGAAATCATATCGTGGTTATTTATTTGAATAGATTTTATTGGTTTGGAAGTCAATAAAAAGAGGAAGGCTCAAGTTTTGGAGTCATTGTTCGACTATTTGAGGCAAGTGGATTTCTAAACTCTTGTTAAGTGTATGAAATGTGTGTATGTCCTTGTGGTATATGTTGAGAGTAACGGGATTGGTGATGGGTTGACTTGTCCACATTGATTAATTCTAATGATGAAAAGAATGGGGATAACAAAAGGCAATGTGATTAATTGTTTATGTGTGTTGTGTTGAGAAAGGGTTGAAGGCTTGCTGAATCATTGTTGATGTAACTTCATGTTTGTGTGGTTGTGAACTGTGCGATGTTATGAAAAATAGTCTATCTCCTCATTATATGTGTGAACTTGTCATCTGCATTATTCTGAGGCATTGGTTGTGGCAAGTGTAATGTGCATTGAGAAATAATGGGTACTTAAGAGGATGTACCAATTCGAGGGACGTATCGCGCCTGCGATGGATACTATATTTTGAGGGACGTATCGCGCGCCGCGATGGTTACTATTATCGAGGGTCGTGTTGTGCGCTGCGACAGATGCATGGACAGATATGTCCCCCATGGGTCCCGGACTGAGAGACAGCGGGTGTGTATCACTAGGTCAGACATGCATCATTATACTTGACATTGCATTACACATACTTATCATTGGTGAACTTGATATTGTGTTTTGCTGATCTTGTGATTGACTTTCTGCGAAATTGGTGATTGATGAATACTGAGCTTGTTATTAAGGATATGTAATTTGTTGAATTGTTGTTGTTGAGGGTATGTAATTTGTTGAAGTGTTGTTATCGAGGATATGTAATTTGTTTAAGTGTTATTATTGAGGATATGTAATTTGGTAAAGTGTGGTTGTGGAGGATGTATATGTAATTTGTCTAAGTGTTGTTGTAGAGTTACGTGCTATGTAAATATGAATTGTTAGGTTAGACTGAATTTTATGCAATTTGTAATTGTGGAGGTTCGATTGGGGTGGTAGGAGTACCCGTATTTCATCCCCTTAGCTTGTGTTTAGACGTTTACTTGCTGAGTACCGTGTGGTTTGGTACTCACCCCTTGCTTCTACAAAAAAAAAATTTGTAGGTTATGAGCCTGGATTTTTGTTGTACTTGTCATTCTCTTCTTTTCCGAGGCTTCTTGGAGATTTGTCAGGTAGTTGTTTCCATCGCAGCAGACTTTCTTCTCCTTAATTATGTTCTTGTTCTATTCTAGAAACAAGTTCATTTGAGACTTGAGTTTTCTTTTGAATCAATTATAATACTTTAGAGGCTTGTAGACGTGACAACCAGGTTTTGGTGTATAATATAAGTCGATAGTAAATTTTCCGCATTTTATTGTAATAAGTTGAGTTTTAGGCTGACTTGTCTTGGTGGGATAAGACAAGTGCCATCATGTCCATTTTTTGGGTCGTGACATACACCCCATCGAGATGACCCAATATACCCTGCCAAAGGTATACAGGCATGTTGTCAAGATCACTAAAATGATTGGCCACAGAGGGGACATACAACCTACTTGGCTAGTAGTTCTGGGATTATTGGGTACTCTAAACCCTAGTACAACTCGATATTATGCTACTCCCAATGAATTTTGTATATTAAATGATTATGTCTGATGTTTTTGTAAATACTGGATAGCTCGAAACTGAACATGCAAACTGAGAATGCAACAATTAATCTGGTTATTATGCATTTATAATTGAGGTATGCATATCTAAAGTGTCTGAAATATCTGACCTAGCATGTGTAATTCAAGAACTAAAGAAATACAAACCTAGAGTTCTGAAATTTTTGCGATAATCTGCATAATAAAATAATGATTTGATTTGGAACATATATTTAATGAATTCATGAAGTTCTAACAAATTTATAGAAACCCTAGGTTAAATCATAATAAGAGAATCAAGAACCTGACTGAAAAAGACCCAATGGTTGAAAGGGACCTGCTAGTGAAATTCCACATACCTGGTGATAAAATCCACGGAAAAATACTTAGTCTTTGAGGCTGGAACTGCTGGAGCTTGTTGCGTTCTTGAACTAGGGTTCCTGAGCGTTTTCTCCTCTCTTGCTTCTAATTTTCTAGGTTTTGATTTAATGATACTTGGATATGTTTTAATTATGTTTCTAGCCTTAAACTAACTAAAATCTGCTGATTTTGGGTCAAAACAATGTAACTTAGGGTTTAAATAGAGTGGGAAAGTTCAAAAAGACCCCTGGGAAAGTTGTTGTTGGGCCAAACGACGGCTAGGACTGACTGTCCGTCATCGGCCCAACGCCTCGTGGTTGGGTCTGTCGTGAGGGCCTGTTAAACAGGCCTTTACTAAAATGGATATAACTTTTTACTCGGAAGTCTGATTTTAACAATTCGGTGGCTATGGAAAGATAATTCAATTATCTATCTTAGGGTAGGTCATGGGAGACCTAATTCATTTTTTTCTAAGAGTTATGATCATTTGAAGTTGACCGAACTGCATTTCCCCTTAACTGTCTTTAAATTTTCCACCTATGGACCGTGTTGGTCATCTATAGCTCTTATCAGAGAGTGGTTGAAGGGATCCTTGATTGACGGTCACAGACTATGGACAGTCGTCATACCAACGGACTGTAAGTTAGTCTATCGTCCAAGACTTATCCAAATTTTTTTAGGCTAAATCTATTGTGAGTTTCTGATCCCATCGACGGTTGTGCACGACGGACACTGGTTCAGGCTACGGTCTGTCGATGCCACCGTTTGTAGCACTTGTAGTTTTTTTTGAAAATCTAGTTTTTGGTCTGTTTTGGCTACGGGGTGTTAAAATAATAGTCCTATGAACTCTAAGAGGGCTCTCCAGTCGGTTTTTCTATATTCGAGTCGAATAGTGGATTGAGTTTGTCTTCATTACTGATAAATATTTTTGCTTTAAATGGTTAGTTGTTCCTCCATTAGTTTCAATTTTATCTTTCATTATTACGTCGAATGTTGTGGTGTGTTGGAGTGAATAAAAGGAACCAATAAAGAAATTGTGTTAGGGTAAATAGTATTGCTTATTTTAAAGGAGATTTTAATAATGTTTGCAAAAAATAATATTACAAATTCTTTTGTGTATGGTTAATGTGGATCATAATATTCACGCAAATATATGAAGATGATCAATGAAATATTGCATTAGTTAAACGAATATATTTATTTCAATTTACTAAGGTTCATTAATATAATTTTTCGTATCTCGATAATATTACCTTATAGACGATATTTGTTGTTTATTTTTCTTGTCATCTAAGAAAATGAGTTTGCACATGTATTTCACATTATATTGTTCAGTATTCATATCAATATGTGAAGAGAACAACTATATTTTATTTTTAGAACTACTTTTTGTAGATAGTTTGGTATGTTAAAAGTTATAACAGAATAAATGATGTTCTTGTTGTTGACTATCATATGGACTTCTCAGTTGACTACGTAAAAAAATTAGATCTAGTTATCGAACTGTCCATAGTTTACTGAGAAATGTTGTTTTTATTATACCCAAAAATATTAAAGATGAATTAAAAAATATATTTTATCTGAGAAATCAGATATATAATCTCATGTTTATCTTTCACCCAACAAAGATATAGTTCATATACTTGTAAACAATATTGTGCTATCACATTTATTGGGGCGGTATAATAATATGAAAAATTATTGGTCAAAAGTTAATATTAGAAAAGATGAAAGATAAAAATAACTAAATAATACTTATGAGAATTCATAATCTTATAACTAAAGAATGATAAGAGTGTGAATAACATTTGCAATAATTTGTAATAACTAAGAAAAATCATAATGTTATAACTAAAGAACTAATGTGCAATAGTTGTATTTCTAATAAATTTTATAAATAGTCATTAGATTATAATTTAATGTAGGCACAAAATGAAATTGTTTATTCCATATTATTGAAAATAAAATTTATTTGGTAAATGATAATTTTTAAATGATACATATACATTAATATTTCTTTAACATTGGTTGCGAGTATTTTTTTAAAAAATAAAAAGAACTCGGGATAATTTAATAAAATATATGCTGAATTTAAAATATCTCAAGATAAAATGTCTTCTCTCTTTGCTTAATTCTTCTATTGATGTCAGAACATTGAAGCATATTATCAATGGGGAGTTATAAGCACAACCATGCACTTAGCATGTTACAAAGGGACCAATATTAGCAATTGATTTAATTTTGATCTGGTAAAATTATTACAGATAAGGCAACACAAGGCTTGTCAAATAATTAATGGATCAAGTAATACGCTGACAAAACAATATTTTCCTATTTTGACCAAAAAGAAATATGTTTTTCCTCTCATAACTCGATACTAATCAACATATACTAAGATCAAATGCATCACTTAAAACCTTATTCGAACTCACTCAGTGACAACAAATGAAACAAAATCTTTTAAATGCAAGAAGGAGTGTAGATGATTACAAAAATTGTGGTTCAAAAAAATGAGAGGAAGCCCCTCTATTTATAGTTGGTGAAGGGTGGTAGGAGAGTTTTTTTTTTGTGTGTCTTATAAGAATAGTCATGACCTTTTGAGAAGTCAGAACTTTTAAAAATGTCACAACTTATTGAAAAATGACCTTTCTGACAAGTCACAAATTATTGAAAAATATTAAGTGAATGGAAAGGACATATACGTTTTCTCTAATTCTCACGATAAAATGTCTTCTCTTTTTGCTTAGTTCTTCTATGGGTGGCAGAACATTGAAGCATATTATCAAAAGGGAGTTATCACTAAAACCATGCACTTAGCAAGTTACAAAGGGACCACTATTAGCAATTGATTTAATTTTGATTTGATAATATTATTACCGATAGGCAACAAAAGGTTGTCAAATAACTAATAGAACAAGTAATACGCTGACAAAACTATATTTTCCTATTTTGACAAAAAATATATGTCTTCCCACTCAGAACTTGATAGCAATCAACATATACTAAGATAAAAGGCATCACTTAAAGCCTTATTCTAACTCACTCAATGACAACAAATCACATGGAATCTTTTAAAATACAAGAAGGAGAGTAGATGATTAAAAAAGTTGTGGTTCAATAAAATGAGAGGAAGCCCCTTTATTTATAGTAAACGAATGGTGGTAGGAGAGTTTTTTTTTGTGTCTTATCGGAATAGTCATGACCTTTTGACAAGTCGGAACTGTTAAAAATTCCTTAACTTATTGAAAAATGACCTTTCTGAGAACTCACAACTTTTTGAAAAAGGCACAACTACTTGGAAAGGCACAACTCTTTGAAAAAGTCACAACTCAGTGAAAATGTATTTTTTGTGTTTTATCGAAATAGTCATGACCTTTTGAGAAGTCACAAAATTTTGGAAAAGGCATAACTTATTGAAAAATGACCTTTCCGAGAAGTCACAACTCATGAAAAAAGTCACAACTCACTCTTCGGAAAAGTTAGAACTTAGTGAAAAATCACAACCCTTTGAAAAAAGTAACAACTTATCAGAAAAGTCACAACTCACTGAAAAAGTCACAAACTAAGTTAGGGATATAATAATAATTTATTATTCAAGTTAGGAGTTCATGCTTTTAAGATAATCTATATACATATACTTAGACACACACACACCCACACACACACCTATATAATAAAAAGTAATGTGTTACGATGAATATCTGATGTTATGATTATTTTGCCATTATATATGTGAGTTACGTTATCCCTTCTAGCAGATTTTGAATTTAGAGTTCAAAATGTTGAAAGTCCCCTAAAAGAGAATTTTTGATGGAGCTATATTGTTTATTTTAATGTTGTATATTTTTTTCATTTGTTCTCTATTTTGTCTTGTTATATGTATATAACTCTAACACTAAATTATATGAAATACTTGGGGATCGTTCAAGGAGAAGGAGAAATTACGTGCTAATTGTTTTAAATTTATAATATTTTATTAGGTTTGATTGCTATTAAATCTGCATATGTGAAAATTACTTGAAGAATACAAAAATGTTATAATATCTCTTAAATGATCATCTAAAATCAACCATTGATTTTCATTTGTCTTCTGCAATATCCAATAGGTGTAATAAATGTTCCCTATATGAGAGAACTCTAGTAAATATTTTTTTATATATAAAATTAAATTTCATGCACATACGACTTAATGTTGCATAAATTTGGACTATTTGTTCACTTATTAAACTGCCAGCATTTTTGTTTGTTTAGAGATCCTTTTTAGGATGTAACAATTTATTCTGGTAACTTATTTAAGGGCATATTTTTGAATAGAAAAATCATCATACAGGCTTTAATGTTATCTACAAAAAAAAATCACGTCTACATGTGTTCCATATTAATATTGGCATGTTCACTCATCCTCATATGTTATAGTTATGGTTAAATATTTTGTAACATGCAAATTGATTAGTAATCATGGATCTAGGAATTATGTAATATGTGTGACATTTTAACAGTCATTTAGAATCATGTTCTTATGTATTATTAAGTAATTTTCAGCATGTTAAAAAATTATGACGTTCTCTGAGTATTTGTTGCCCACTCTAACTAATTATGTATTACAATTGTTTTTTTTCCACTTAAAATAAATCAATTATTTGTCAGCATGTTAAATAAATGAGTTATTCATATGCATTTTCTGCTAGTGTATATTAATAACTCATCATTCGCTCCTGCATGCTAGTATGTGCTTGGTAAATAAATTATCCTTTAATCTAAAAATCAGTTAGTCCTTTTTTGAATCTGCTACTTTTAAATTCTCGACACATAATATCATATACGAAAACTTTATCTGCATGCTCCCTCCTCTGCCCTATTGAAATATGTCAATAAATAAATTCTGCATTTTGAATAATTTTTTGCCACTTAGAACATGCTAATATATTGGTGGCGATAGGAAACTTCAAAATTCCAGAATTAAAATAAATTAAATAAATGTTTGGCCCTTGTAATATTCTACCTGTAATAATATTCTATTACTTATTTATTAGTCTTTATTATTATGCTATTTATCTACACCCACGCCTAGCATAAGCCCTTCACAACTATGAGTATTTGAAAGCATTCTTAATAAAATTTAGAGGGACTTGTGAGATTAATGTGCTAAATGTTCGTCCTATTTGTTTGACTTGATGTCAAGAGGGCCTATTACGAGCATATATTTCTCTTACAGTCTAAAACTTCTTTAAATAGTAGTCCAATAATGTTGGGACATTAAGCAGGGGATCTAGGCACATTTAGGACGTTATGCATGCGATGGTTGGGTAGCGGTTGTTTTGTCCTACGAAGATGATGACATTTCCTCAAACCGTAAACAAAAAACTTTTTTTTTCTCTATACACAAGCCGAGAGTTGATCCATAAAGTCTTTTAGAGTTTGTCTTCACTTTTCCATTTTTATGTGTTGTAATTATATTTATTTGGGGTAGTTTATTAAATAAAATATTATTTTACTTTTGACTATTCAATTGTGTAACTTTTGTCACCTCGCTTTTCCGTTTATTATTTGCTTTGTAATTGCTATGTTTATATTATGTTATCACCTAGTCGCATGCTTAATTATTAATTAAAAGAATAAAGTGTTTAATTATATTCATCACTTATATGACACGTTTAAATTAAATAATCTAAATGAAGTGACCATACTTGCTACTTTTAACCCACACATAAGTTGCATTAGATATGGCCGAGATCCACATTTGTGGACCTCGAGGGATGCCTTACAACTTCCCCTCTTGATAATTTGAACTCTTACCCTGACTTGTGATTCATTGACCTTAGATTTATCTAGGTTAGATACGGGCCCTTATGCGCATCAATTACTTAGGTGAGGACTCTTCAAAACATTTAAATGTCCCAAAATAGTTGTTAGGTCGTGATTAAAACACATTTTGCAAAAAACAGAGCGCGACAATGATCAAATTATTGCATTTGTCCCTAGTAATTAACACTACTATATTTTTACGTACCAAAATTTGGGATTTTATGATCAAAAGAGGTGAGCTTTCAATATGGGTCATCCTTTTTCTTTTTCTTTATTTTCACTTTTTATTTGTTAATTCATTATATGTTATATTTTGGTGAAAAAATTATTATTGTCTGTCAATAATTTTTTAATGAAATTTGATTAATTTATGTTCAATATGTTTTTTACAGTTTGCAAGAATTGTATAATGTTGAAGGTAAAAGAAGAGAAACTTCAAGTTCGTTCAGAATGCAATACAAATTTAAGTATTGTCCCCTCGTGAAAATTAGGTATGTCCTCTAATTTTGATTTTTTGTATTGTATTTTAAATATTATTGATTTATTATATACTAGTAAATGGGCCCTCGCTTCGCGCGGTTAGAATATTTTTCTCTAATATTAATTAGAATAATACTTTTCTATAATATGGTATTATAGTATTTTTTATATGAATATGTTTTAAGAGTATAGACGTTATTCGATTCTAGTTTTTCATATGTTATATTAAAAGAAAAGGCAAAATTAATAATCATAAAACTAATCATAACACTCTTTAAGTTAGTACAACAATATAAATTACATTCGAAATATTAATTATTTCTTAAAAATCATATATTTATATAAAAGAGAACCTTAGGTCCGCCTAGGTGGCGCCACAAGATATCAGAATTCCCTTTTAAATTTACTTATTTCCAAAACTAGCTTTCCATTTCATGAAAAGTTGTGATTTTTATGAAAAGTTGTGACTTTTTGGAAAAGTTATGAATTTTTTGAAAGGTTGTGATTTTTTTTAAAAAGTTGTGATTTTATGAAGAGTTTTGACTTTTATGAAAGGTTGTGACATTTCTGAAGGGTTGTAACTTTCAAAAGACTTATGACCTTTCAGATAAAGCACAATAAATATTTGTTCACACTATCATATGTTGTCTATAAATGGAGGAATTTCTTACCAATATAATTTTGTAGGTCTTTTTCCCACTATAGGGTAGAAAAATTCAAATACATTAATTGAGTTTTTATGAAGTTTGATCATTCTTGGATGTTTTCATGGAGCTTAGTCTTTATTATTTATCATAGTGATTCATCTAACTATGGTAATTTCTTTTTCCTATTTTGGTGACCAATTTAAACTATGTTAAAGTGTCAGCAAGGATATTTGGGAATTGATCTTTTTTTTGTCCCATTCTACAGGCTTCTTCATATAAACAAAGATAATTTATTTCAATTGCAATGCGACATTACTATTCATGGAGCTTTTAGTGCACAACTCATGATAGTGCTGAAATGGTTTATGGTTGAATTAATTACATTTGGTTCTTTAGTAAACATATCTCTTTTTTTGTTATTATTATTATTTGTATATGTTTTTCAAATTCAAATACATTAATTATGCTTCTTATAAAGTGTCTTTGATATCTCAATTTCATGAAGCTTAGTTTTTTTATTATAAATCATAGTGATTCATGTATCTATTGCAGCTTCTTTTTGCTATTTTGCTATCTTTTTTTTTAATTATCTTCAAAATTCCAGTGAAGAAGATTGAAAATTTATCTTCTCTTTTATCTCTTTTTACGCGGTGTCTTCATATACTTTTGAGAAAATTAATTGTGAGTTATGCTATATTTGATAGCATACAACAAAAAAGCTTTGATAACTAATAAGAAGCAATGATGAAGCTGTTAAAAGAATCAAAATGATTGCTCTCTTGCCGGCCACAATTAGTATATTTTTTTGGGTTGGTTTTTTCTTAGGTACAAATTTTTTTATGCAATTGCACCATATCTAGAATATTTGTATCGAGACAATTAATCTACATCTTTTATTGCATATTAACTAATTTGTCATACTCTTCTCTTCTATATTCAGCATAATAAGAGATCAACTTTTGTGAAACTAACAAATGTCCAAAATAAACAATAACAAAAAAAAAATTTTATCGATAATAAATATGCACACAAAGAATGGTACAAACCTTACATACATTAATTAATTGCCATTGAGTTCAATGTTGTTATAAACATTAGGGACATTATATAGAGGACTATTTGCCTCTGAAAATACATATTTGACGATAATAATATACTAATTATCATTAAAGATCATTTTTGTTATATTGATAACTCAATCTTTTGATAAATGTTGATAAATGTGTAATAACTCTTTCTGACTTCTTTCAGTTAAATTTGTGAATTGCAAACATCGATATAACTCAAAAGACTATCTTTTTGAAAAATATATTAAGCACACGCATTTTTCTTTTTGATTGTTTAGGAAAGTAAGGTCGTCTTTAATTGTATTTTTGATTATTTGCATGTTCAAGTGCTCAAAAAATTATGTTGTGAGATTTAATATTTTATGTGTCAAAATTTTGGTTTAGTATATCCTGTTGTGAACATTCAGATGTCACATATTGCTTGGTTGATAATTGCATTAAGTTTTTGTAATTGTATACTATAACTATAACTAGAACTATGTTTTAATCTAAATAAGTTGAGGCTGGTAATATGAAACCTCAAAAATAATAATGACTATTTTGGGACAATGACAAAAAACATTTATAACAATAACAATTTTAGATTCATTTTTAGCATATACTTGATATGTCATACAATAATAAAAAAGATATTGACTGAGGTCATAAAAAAGGAGTCCAAGACCGTTCATTTGAATTTAGTTAATTGTGATCTTGTGTGGATGTGATGTTCCACTTTACTTGGGAGTGTTGTTGTTCAACGTTTTTTGGTCTATTTTTTTAAATTCTAATATTGTTCTTTATGACTTCTTAGAATTTAAAATTTAAAATTTTATCAATTATTTCCATGGAGATTTTCCTAGAGTTCTTCCTTATACTTAAAATCTTTCTATGACTCATAATTATTGTATAACAAAAATAAAATTTTAAAAAAAAATATACCACTTAAAGATTCTGGAGTAACACCTTGCCTTAAGATAAATATTTTTTCAAATTATTTATCAAAATACAATTATTACCTAATGATCATATGTAAGCCTAATAAAATAGTTCAATCTCATGCGAGACACGGATAAAATACCTACTATATCTATAAAAATAATGTGTTTATCAAGTACAAAAGTTCCATAATCATATGATATACCAATAGGTAATATGTAGTCATTATGTGTTGGAACATTAAAATGCAATCTTCTGAAATCAAAATTTGATATGTAATATAGTTATAATAGAATTTTGGAATTGAAGTTGTGCACAAACAATATATTTATCAAGATCCTTAACATATATGAAAGATGTAACGACCCTTTTGGTCGTTTTGAGAGTTAAAGCCTTGTGTTTAGTAAAATATTTTTCGTTAGATTCTAAATAGGTATTTTGAACTATTTCATAATTATAATTATGAAATTAGTGGGGTAGTTTTAATAATTTATTTAGTTAGTGGTTAGAAAAAATAATATTAAAACTAAGGGATAATGCACAAGTACCCCCTCAACCTATGCCCGAAATCCCAGAGACACACTTATACTATACTAAGGTCCTATTACCCCCCTGAACTTATTTTATAAGTAATTTTCTACCCCTTTTTAGCCTACGTGGAACTAGTTTGAAAAAAAGTCAACCATCGTTGGGCCCACAAGTTAGTGCCACATAGGTCGAAAAGGGGTAAAAAATTATTAATAAAATAAGTTCAGGGGGGTAATAGGACCTTAGTATAGTATAAGTGTGTCTCTGAGATTTCAGGCATAGGTTGAGGGGGTACTTGGGCATTATCCCTAAAACTAATAGTGGAGCACTTTCACTATTTTTTATATCAAGCAAATATAATAACGGAAAAGGGCCTAAAATACCCTTAAAGTATTGGAAATGGTACAAAATTACCCTCCATCCACCTATTGGCTCCAAAATACCCTTCCCACCCACCTATTGGGTCCAAAATACCCTTGTCATCAACCTTTTGGTTCAAAATTGACCATTTATTTACAGTTTTATATTAAAACTATTTAAATATTTTTTAAAATACGTGGTGCTCAACTATATGTTATAATTTAACTTATTAGGATAATTTATAAATCAATCCACTACCCACCCCATTAATAATTAAATCCCTCTAAATTAATGAACCCGTCACATTATTAATGCAAGCTACTGCCAATTGAGTGTTTTTAAAAATTATAGAAGTAACTTATAATACATTCAAGTGGCTAAATAAAAATCACCAATAAACTTAAAAGTCTGACTATGTTTATCTTAATTATTCTTACCTCTCAATTATGTGATGTTACTTCATAGGTAACTTTTTTTCAAAATAATATATTAAAGTTTTAAAAAAAATCATAAATATTTATAAAATTATCTTTAAAAAAAGTGCTTGAATCAATTCGGGATGCATTACTTCTTTACCTTTTAATCATAAATTTCTAATTCTATTTTGAAAGAAAGTGTCCTCCTAAAATAGCGGCTCAACCTAAATTTAATTGGGGCTCCGATTCGGACTCGCATAATTTTGAATGTCATTTTCAGAAATCTATAATTTCATCGTGTTTTAGTAGTGTTTATGACGATTTTGATATTATAATTGGATTATTAATTGGGTGAGGTTTAGTTAGTAATGAGTGTATAGTGGTTTGGTTTATAAATTATATTAATAAATTATAATTATAATCAATAATTGAACGCCAAGTATTTTAAAAATATTTAAAGAGTTTAAGTTTAAAACAATTAAAAAAGTGGTCAATTTTGAACACAAAGGTGGATGACAAGGGTATTTTGGAGCCAATAGGTGGATGAAAAGGGCATTTTAGAGCCAATAGGTGGATGAAGGGTAATTTTGTACCATTTTCAATACTTTAAGGGTATTATAGGCCCTTGTCCGATATAATAATTAGGGTACTAGAAAAATCAGTAGAAGAAAGAAAGAGAAAGTAGGCGCTCGGCATCACAAAACGACTACCTTCAGGTAAGCGGCGACGAACTTTAAATTTTGCTATACATATTGATTGGTGAGAGGAATGCATATTATTATATTTTAGTAATAATTGCATATAATTTAAACCAATGGCTTATAACTTAGTGCTATTTAGTTATGACAGAATGTAATAAAATTATAATAAAAAGAAAATTTAAGATTGAGGTGTAAACAAATGGTAAGAAATCATCATATATCAATTATATAATATAAGTAGTATACTGTTGAAATTGAGGAATAGATTATGTTAGTGCAGTTTGAGGTTGTGCAATATGCCACATAAGGATCAGTTATAGTTTAGGTTTCATGAATTATCGCTACTGATTTCGTAATCAGTTGCTTTAAGATTTGAATGTTTATCATTATTTTTTTTAGCTATCACATTATAAATTAAATTTTAGCATATTGAGATAGTTAATTAAATATTAGTGTAATGATATAATATATATGAATACCCTAAAAGTGATGTTAAATGGGAGGAATTAAGATCTACCCTTAGGTTTGAATTTTGGAAAAATGATTATATAATTAGGTCAATTTTTGGGTCTAGGCTAAACATAGACTAATCTGAGTGTTTATAGATTCGTTAACTTACAAATTGTGCATATATATACTTGAGAGATTGGAAAGGTTCGAGACAATAAGGAAAGGAAAGGCATTGAAGAAGTATTTACTTGACTTCAATTCTTCGGTGAGGTAGGTTATGGTTTATGCTATTTGATAGTAAACTCTTAATAGTTATTGATATGCCTTGAATGATATTGTGAAGTTCTCTATGTACTTGACTGTGTGATTCTGTGATTTGGTTGTGTGGTTTGTGATTGGTCTGAAATCCTGACACCGTAGAATTTATATTCTCTAACCTTCTCTATATAAGTAATTCCTTGAATAAACAAGGCTTGATGAAAATAATATAACAATGAATTGAAAGCGGTGAAAATAAAGGATAAATTAATAGTATAATTGGATCGGAGTGTCACGTTCCGACACGGTATTCTTGGATCGGAGTGTCACGTTGCGACACGGTGTTCTTTGATCGAAGTGTCACGTTCCGACACGGTATTCTTTGATCAGAGTGTCATGTTCCGACACGGTATTCTTGGATCGGAGTGTCACGTTCCGACATGGTATTCTTGGATCGAAGTGTCACGTTCCGATACGATAATCTTAAAGGAAAAACATGTTGAATTAATGGAAGGTACTCAATCTCAAAGAATTCAACGCCAAAAATGGTTTGGTTTGGAGGCATGAGTCATCATGTGTTATCTTGATATCATTGACTTATTACGAGTTTACTCTAATGTTGTTGATACTCGTTCACGTTGTTTATTGTTTATCACCTGCCAAGTGCTATAGTTGAGTTCATACTATTATTTATTGGATATTAGTTGCTATTTTGGGTTGACCGATGATACTTACTCAGTACATGTTGCCTCATACTCAGCCCTACTTGTTTTTTTCTTTGTTTTCCTTTTATGAAATGCAGCGAGTGTACCTATGACTTCTGATTTCTCTCAGCTCTAGCCAGCCTCCCGCATATCAAGTTATAGGGTGAGCTATCCATTCAATCTCGTGTTGGATTCTCTTGGTCACGACATGATGTCCTATACCTTCATACACATACCATTTTATTCTTTATTTTAGTGTATTCAATATTCTTAGACTTAGTATTGGAGATTAGATGTCCTTGATGTGATGACTATCAGATTTTGGGATGATAAGTATTAAACTTTAGAAACTTATTTAAATTGATTGCTTAGTATCTTTTGGAGCTTCACATTATTGATATTATTTATAGTTGAACTATTGGTATATGTTGGGGTTTAGATGTGTTGGTTCGCCCACTTAAGGAGGTAAGTGTGGGTGCCACTCACGACTCGTTTTGGGTCGTGACAAACTTGGTATCGGAGCGTTAGGTTTGTTGATCTCATAACACAAGGACAAGTCTAGTAGAGTCTTGTGGAATGGTAAGGGGACGCCTTTACTTTTATTCGAGAAGCTATAGGACTTTAGGAAAACTCATTTCTTTCTTTCTTTCGTGCTACTACTTGAATCCAATTGGTATCTAGGTGATACAAATTGGTATCTGAACTTCTTCACTATATTTCAAATATGGGTACTAGTAGAGTATTTGATGTTGAAATATCAAAAACAAAAAAAAAAATGTCCTTAGAAATAGATATATTTTCTCGATCGCAAAATGTTGTGGTAGTCTCATGTCGAATGTCGGTTAATAAATACACTACTATGACTTCATCGAGTGAGGGTATATTAGAGAAAGTCATCGATGCTTACTTGGTTAGAGTTAGGAAGTGTGTTATTTTTGTTATTGAATTGATCTAAGAAGTAAAACAAATTGTTTGGTCTAGAGAGAGAACATATTCGATAATGTTTTGCAATTATTCAATGGGTAGAAATATGTGGGCTATTTGGGTACGATAATATGGACAGGTATGATGTGTTCTAGTGAGGTATCTAACGGACTTTCACGGTGTGGCAGTACTAGGGTTATGTGGAAACAGGTACGTCGATTGTCAAGTATGAATACTAATTACTAAAGGAGTTACAAGTTGTACGACATTGTCAGATAATAAGATTTAGTGTTGCATTCACATTTGAGAAACCAACTAGTTTATTACTACATGAACTTAAATTGAGCATTAGATTGAAGGAAATTTTTAGTGGTTGAGCATTATTTTAAAGAAAATCTGTAGTGGTGGATCTTTGGTACAATATTAATACATTTAGGTTGCGAAATGTATCTTGAGGATTGTGAATGAGTACTGACGATTTTATCTTAAGCTTCAAAAGGTAGATTGATACTAAAATAACAAACTTATAGGGAAAGAAAGTCCTAGTGGATATACTTGGGTGAAGTAAATTGAAGATTTAGCAAGAAAGTGCATATAAATTGGGTTAGTCCCTTGAATTTGATTGGTATACCTAAGTTTAAGGTGTTAGATCGAGGAAAAGTTTCACTTCATGGTGATAAAAGGGTTAACTGAGCATGATGGAAAATAACAATTCCTGAGAATTTGTAATTGGGATGAAAGTATATGATTAGAATTTGTTGGTTAAATAAATTTTGTATGTAATAAAGACTTGTGAGTATCCAAGGTTGTGATTTTATACTATTTTGTGAGTAATGTGGGTGTATGACAATTTTTATGAGATGTTGGGTCAACGCTCGAATAGAATTTAAAGGACCTGGAATCATAATTAAAACAAGATGAAACTTTTGGGATGTATAGCCTTATGAAAATAAGTGAGTTAAAGAATATTTTCTCTGATTGTAAGAACTAAAAATGAATCTTCGAAGGGGTTAAAAATTGGGTTCAGAAATGCATAATTTTATCTATTTTGTTTTGGTAAGGTAATAGCATAACATGATAACTAGCTTGGTTAAAAGCTATTGAATAAAACTTAAGAGAGGAGTGTACAGACGTTCAGCTTGAGTGAGAGGATAAGTTTCGTTGTACTGTTGAATTTAGAAATGAGTAGGGTTGGATTTTTTTAGTGAAGCATATGGTATGGTTGATGGAGAGTCAATCAATGATAAGCTAATATAAGGTAATTATAGAAGTCTTCAAAGTATAAGCAAATGTAGATACATAAGGGTATTGGGTTAAACAATTGGACTTAAAATTCAAACTTTTCATTATAAGTCCGCATTCTTGGTGATATTTTTTTTTCATTCTATGAATTTGTAAGGTAATAAATGATTGATTGCATCGGTATTAGGCATGTGAAAGAAATTATGCATGTTTTGGATCATAAAGTTTATTACTTTTGATTGTTAAAGGATCTAAGAAGAGTTTTCTTCTGAGTTTTGATTTAGAATGTGAAGTGAAATATCATGGGTTGTTGGTAAAGGACGATATCGATGATTGATCTAAAGAAACAAGAATATTGATATATTGAAGGGTCGAATAGAATTTTGTACCACGAGAAGAATTTGAGAAAAGTTAAGGAATAAAACCTATCGTATAAACCCATGGGTTGTAGTTGATGGTTGTATTGATTTTTGCCTATGAGTTTAGATATGAATGTGAGATGTGAAGTAGTTCGATATAGACTTTCTAGAATTTATCATCGACTTTTATAAAGATTGAGTTTTGATTTGGATTGCAAACAATGAGGCATGAAGAATTTTCTATTTTACATGGGGTTAGATTGCTCAAATTTTGATAGATGACTTATGAATGATGCATAAGGTGTAATATCATTCTACATAGTTATTAATAATTTAGAGTTCGAATAATACTACTCTATTGATGGGATTACATAGAATATTATGATGTGTTACATAGATATTTAATGGTGAATAGAGATTATGAGCTAATAGGATACATAATAATTTGAATGACCAAGAAACTTCCTAAGTGTTGGCATGAGGTATGTGATGGTTTAGAAGGGTATCTAAAGCATGATATGTGGAAGTGCTGTGAGCTTGACTTACGGTTTGATTTAATAGTTTATCATGATGAAAAGGTACTATCAAATTTTAAATAATATTAGTAGCCTTTTTTGGAACTCGTAATTGTCATGAAATGCTTAAATAGAAGATAATGATGGTGGTTTGGGAGTAAGGTAGATGATCGATGTGGTTATGATGTTTTGTTAATACTAAAAGTGTCGACTTCAGTGGATGTAGGGTTCGATAAAGTAAGTATGTGTGCAATTATAATATGGACTAAATTGGTGATTGTGGATAGCTAGAAAATAAAAGAGATAGAGTCAGATAAATGAAGATGTTTGATATGAAAACTATAGAAAAAAATATATCTGAAGTTATTCGACCTTGTTTATATACACTCTTACATGAACAACTACTTTATTTCGGGTGTGATTTAGAGTATGATTCATTTTCTACATCCACACGTGTTTTCACATCTATGGTTTGATTTCTAGTGGTGAATCAGATGTAAAGATCTTCTTGTATCCTCTAGATAGGGTAGGATCCTTGAGCAAACTTGATATTTTATTTATGATAGAATTGGTGTTGTTTGGAATAGCTAAAGTATAAAAGTAGTTCTATACGCACAAACTTGCTTATGAGAATCTGTATAAGAGCTGCTATGAAGAGTTACAATTGCCAAATAGTAATGTTAGAGGCTCTGCATTTTGAAGTGTATCACTTGTTGGTGTTTACTTGATATTATTCTTCCCTGGGTTAGATATGTTGACTCTTCCTTGATGAGTAATCGATGTCTAAAGCTAATATTTTCATCACTAAGCTTGTGATGAGATTGCGTTGTGAAAAGAAAATCCTTATAAGATCTGTGATGGTTTGTGCATTATGAGTGTGTGGTAGTTTGTTAAAATCCACTTCTGGTTGTAGCCACTTTTGCTTTAAAATTTTATCGTGGTTATGTTAGATGATATTTGTTCAGATGGTTGTGTCAAGGTCTAGTTGGAGAATAGATCTGTTGAAAAGTCCATAATTAGAAACAGTTTTGTTGTTAGTTTAGTTTACATACATCAATAATTATTCCTAGAATAGTGAGATGGACCCATTTAAGGCATTGTTGTGAGGAGGTGTACATCTTCAATTTATTGGTTTAACACTTTTGATATAAGACCAATGTTACTACTATTTCAAATGAACTTTTGAGACAACTACCCTTTCTTGCCTTGTTTTCCTTTGATCGTTCGACGACGAACGATGGGTAAATTTGTATCTATTGTAACGGCCCTTTTGGTCGTTTTGAGAGTTAAAGCCTTGTGTTTCATGAAATATTTTTCGTTAGATTCTAAATGGGTATTTTAAACTATTTCATAATTATTATTATGAAATTAGTGGGGTGTTTTAATAATTTATTTAGTTAATGATTAGAGAAAATAATATTAAAACTAATAGTGGAGCACTTTTACTATTTTTTAAATCAAGAAAATATAATAATTAGGGTACTAGAAAAATCCGTAGAAGAAAGAAAGAGAAAGTAGGCGCTCGGCATAGCAAAACGACTACCTTTAGGTAATAGGCGACGAACATTAATTATGCTATAGATATTGATTGGTGAGAGGAATGCATATTAATATATTTTAGTAATAATTGCATATAATTTCAACCAATGGCTTATAACTTAGTGCTATTTCGTTATGGCAGAATGTAATAAAATTATAATAAAAAGAAAATTTAAGATTGAGGTGTAAACTAATGGTAAGAAATAATCATATATCAATTATATAATAATAGTAGTGTACTGTTGAATTTGAGGAATAGATTATGTTAGTGCAGTTTGAGGTTGTGCATTATGCCACATAAGGATCCGTTATAGTTTAGGTTTCATGAAGTATCGCTACTTATTTCGTAATCAGTTGCTTTAAGATTTGAATGTTTATCATTATTTTTTTAGCTATCACATTATAAATTAAATTTTAGCATATTGAGATAGTTAATTAAATATTAGTGTAATGATATAATATATATGAATACCCTTAAAATGATGTTGATCGGATGAATTAAGATCTACTCTTAGGTTTGAATTTTGGAAAATTGATTATATAATTAGGTGAATTTTTTGGTCTAGGCTAAACATAGACTTATTTGAGTGTTTATAGACTCGTTAACTTACAAATTGTGCATATATATACTTGATAGATTGGAAAGGTTCAGAGACATTAAGGAAAGGAAAGGCATTAGAGAATTAGTTACTTGACTTCAATTCTTTGATGGAGGTAGGTTATGTTTTATGCTATTTGATAGTAAACTCTTAATAGTGATTGAAATGCCTTGAATGATATTGTGAAGTTCTCTATGTACTTGACTGTGTGATTCTGTGATTTAGTTGTGTGGTTTGTGATTGCTCTGAAATCCTGAGACCCTAGAATTTATATTCTCTAACCCTCTCTATCGAAGTGATGCATTGAATAAAGAAGGCTTAATGAAAATAATATAACAATGAATTGAAAGCGGTGATAATAAAGGATAAATTAATAGTATAATTGGATCGGAGTGTCAAGTTCCGACACGGTATTCTTGGATCGGAGTGTCACGTTCCCACACTGTATTCTTGGATCAGAGTGTCACGTTCCGACACGGTATTCTTGGATCGGAGTGTTACATTCCGACACGGTATTCTTGGATCAGAGCGTCACGTTCCGACACGGTATTCTTGGATCAAAGTGTCACGTTCCGACACGATAATATTAAAGAAAAAACATGTTGAATTAATGGAAGGTACTCAATCTCAAAGAACTCAACTCCCAAAATGGTTTGGTTTCGAGGCATGACTCCTCATATGTAATATTGATATCATTGACTTATTACGAGTTTACTTTAATGTTGTTGATACTTGTTCATGTTTTTTGTTGTTTATCACCTGTTAAGTGCTATAGTTGAGTTCATACTATTATTTATTGTATATTAGTTACTATTTTGGGTTGACCAATGATACTTACTCAGTACATGTTGCCTCGTAATGAGCCCTACTTGTTTTCTTCTTTGTTTTCCTTTTATGAAATGCAGCGACTGTACCTATGACTTCTTATTTCCCTCAGCTCTAGCCAGCCTCCCGCATATCAAGTTACAGGGTGAGCTATCCATTCAAGCTCGTGTTGGATTCTCTCGGTCACGACATGATGTCCTTGATACACTCAAACTTACTTCTCAAATAAGAAGTAAAGCGGTTGGGTGATTAAAAAACCCAACTAGTGAGGTTGGGATCGTTCCCACGAGGAAAATAGTCTAGAGTTAACTTCAACCTGTTATTACTATTGTTTGGTCAGGGACTTCCTTGGAAAGTAAAAACATAAAAAGGGGGGTTTCTATTTCTAAATGAGTGAAAATAAATAACGAACTTGAAAGAGACACTTAACACCTTTGACAGTTGGATTTTAATCAATTAATCAAAGTAACTAGGTTTTACGTGTTCCGCACAGGTTCATAACTTGATAATATTAACAATAACAATTCTTTCCTAGTATCTTGCATGCAAAGTGATAAGTTATGTATTTCAAAATCCTTTGTCCGGCATCTACAAAATCTCATTCCGCACCTTGGTCCAGCTACGTGTGTTGCTATCTTAACCATTATCCTTACCTCATATGAAGCATCATATTCGATATTTGACTAACTTATTACCTCATACAAATCAATACTAGCCTATTAGATAGTATACACTAAATCTATGTTAATAATTCTTTTCCTATTATCTACCTTCTTGGTCCGGCAAGTAGCATTAAGGCGAGTTCTAACGTTACCCATCCATTAAAAAGACTTCTAAGCGAACGAATTATTAATACATGCAAGACACTATTCTAGAATTTTTATTTTAGTTAGGGTTTATCTCATTATTTGCCTATGGTACCCACAACCCTAGTTATGGAGTTTAGTTACTCATGGCCATAAACACAATATTCAAATATATTAAATAAGAGTTCATGTACTTACTTCAATGAGAAAGAGTAAAATACAAAAGTTTGCATGATTAATCACCAAAAATCACTTGCAAGAATCTCCAAATCTAACACTAATACACTAATAATATGATGTCTAACAATACGGAGTCTAACAATCTAAGAGTCTAACTATCCGGCGTCTAACCTCAAAAACGAGGTTTTTCGAACTATTTATAGAAAATAAAAATTTAATTAAACAAGGACTCTGTTTGCTAGAAATCTGCCAAAACGCGGCTGGGTCGACGGACCTCGCGACGGATCATCATGGTCACGACGGACCGTCATGGACTCCATCGTCCCATATTTGTACAATTTCTTCTGCTGCTTTTCTTCATTACCCTCGACGGCAAGTATGACGAACCGTCATAGGAACAACGGTCCGTCGAGGGCCTTCGTTTCAAAACACATCAACTCTTGGAATATTGGTGCTGAGATCACTTCTCTAATCTTCATGACGAACCTGCAGGACGGACCATCATAGACACGACGGACCGTCACAAACCTTCGTAACCCCACACTTGGTCAGACTTCCCCATCTTCCTTCAGCAGCTGCACTACGCTGCCACCTACGGACCGTCATAAGCTCCGTAGGTGGTCTTTTCTGCATTTCTTCGCTCAAAATCTCCGCATTCAGCTTTGAACAGATTTCGTGCAAAACAAAGAGAAACTTATATAAAAATTAGCACAAAAAACGCTTTTGGACACACTAAAATTAAGGAAAAAGTATTTATTATACCGTGAAACCATGGTATGTCAACACCCTCAACTTAAATTCGTTGTTTGTCCTCAAGCGACGCACTATGAATCACTACACAATCTTTGTACAACAGTATCCATGTTTTATCCTTTGCAATCATTTGGCTATCAATCCCGATTAATCTCATAAAATCTATGCATGCTATCACTATTAAGCTTGAACTATGTGGAATCAGAACATGACACAGACTCGCCATGCATTAACACCTATCCACTTCAATTTTTCACTAAGGTGCTAACAATACCGGTATTGCAACTAGTGTCCTCAATTCAAAACAAAATCCTCATTTTTCACACAATGATTTCAATTTGAGTATAAGGATTACTTTTCAACACTCGCTCTCAGAACAAAGTCACACTCATTCATACCTATTGCCATAAGCTTGCCCTTATTTTCACTGTCTTAAGTTCGCTATACAACCCTTAGGATCACGATAGGACTTTCTTGACTTGTAACATAGGCTCAGGGTTAGGTAGGGTATATTTAGGTATACTTTAGAGTTTTTTTCCCTCCTTGACATATCGGATAAACGTTCCACTTTCTATCATTTTATCTTGCCCAGTTACTCATATTCTATCACCTTGCTATTTTCTCTTCTTTCTTCATTTGTGTAAGTGATTCTCTTCTCTTTTTTTTGTTATATTTCTTGTATACTTTTCTTTTTCATCACTTTTCTTTCAACTAATTCTTGAGTCACTTTACTTTTGTTCTTTCTCTCTCTTTGTTCTTTCAACCTCACTTTCCAAAGCATTCCTCATAATAGCCACCCTCAACTCATGGCTTTGCCATGAGTCAAGGTACACAATACCCAAAATTGGGTCAGGGCCATAATGAAGGTTGTTTACTGCATTAGCCACCCTCAACTTATGCTTTTGGCATAAGCTGAAGTGCACATGTCCAAGGAGGGACCAGGGCCAACACATCATTCCCAGAAAAGATCAGTTGGGCTGAAAAAGAAAGGTCTAATTTAAGCTCAGATTATTTAGATCAAACAAGGATAAATTTCATTTGGTTTCTTTTATTTAGTCTAGAAATGGGCTATATTGAATAAGGGTCTATGATCCTTTCCTAATTGTCTATTACAACTTACTTTTAGCAGGACTAACCAGGCAAGTTCTAGCTCAGTACCAATAGTGGACTTATTCGAATTTTCCTCACACTCACTTATCATCTCATCACTATACCAGATTATCAGACACCTAGTTCGAATTTAAGACTTAGAGTAATGCAATGGTGTAACTCTATGTGATGCTTAGACCCACACAATTATCAGTTACTATGCCTATTCATGCATCATTTTCCAGTTTATCAGGATATCATTTTAGCCATCATGCTTCAGAATTAAACTATGTACAAAAGATATAAACATGCCGGTTCAACAAATAAGTAATCAGTCTTTTGGGGAAAAAGAACACAGGCAAGAAAACCCCAAAAAAGGATAGTGAGTTGGGCTACTCAGACTTCACCCTAATGTTCACTTTCCATTTACCCCACCCCCAACAAAAAAAAACATGCAATTGTGCCCAATGCATAAAAATCTAAATACTAGAGTGGTAGGTGAAGCAAACATGTAGGGTAAAGCGCCGTCGATTAGCAAGATGGTGGGTCCGGTTCCCCAGAACCCACGTCCTCTGCAATCTGGACACCCTCAGTGGCGTCCTAAGCAACAACTTCACCATCAGTAGTGCCTCCTGCTATCTCCACAGTGCGGGAGCTAGACGCCCCAGCCGCTAACTCTGATGATCTTATTTAGTGCGCCTCCTCCTTAGCAAGTGAGGCTCTCCTCGCAACCTCTATCTCTCGGTGCTCCTTCTTCTTAGCTCGCGCCTCTTCCTCTGCTCGACCCCTACGCCTCTTGACACTCTCTCGAGGGGGAGGTGGTGGAATTTCTAAAGTAGCAAAAAGGTCCGCCAATACTGTGTCCTCAGCAGGCTCGACAGAAGGGGCCTCAAACTCTGGCACCTAGCCTCTATGATCGTGTCGATGTCTGCACGAAGACTATCGACTGCAGCCTGAAGAGTCGACACATCCATCGGAGGGGATGGTCAGGCAAGCACCCTCAACTCAAAGGCGTCCAAGCGCTGGTTAACCTCAGCGATCTTCCGCTCTGTAAACTGGACCATTTTCCTCTCTAGGCGCTCTTCTGACTCAGTAATAGACTTCTGCATCCACGGCTGGATATGATGCAGAAGTGTGGCCATTTGCGCCTCTAGTTTTTGGGCCCTAGCAAGCGGGACCAGTGCCGGTAGAGAGGTTGTGCGACAGGAGCTCGGGGATAGACTCATGTGTAGCCGTGCGGGCCTGGGCTACCGTATCAGCAAGATCATCAGCAAGTGGGGGAAGCTATGGACGGGGCCCTCTGCGTGGAGCTAACTCATTGTCCTCGTGTCTAATGAGGCAGACGTCAACAGTGCCCTGCGGGGTCTTAAGATGATCTACGTGCCATATAGGCACACCTGCGCACCTGCAGAGAGCAAAGATCATGAACGGGAAAGGGTAGGTAGTAGTCACCTTGAATGCCCTCTCGTTCATGACTGACTGTAGAAGCCCTGCGAAGTCCACCTCGAACCCGACTATCATCGCCGCCATCAACACTGCTCGATCCCAGGTAACGATATTATCTACAGCTGTGGGGGAAAGATAGTGACGGACAAACAACCACAAGAACTTTGCCGTGAAATTGAGGTTGGCCTTCTTGATGGCCCCCTTTGGCTCAGTTACCCAATCGGAACCCTCTCCAAATATTGACAGGTGCAGGGCCATCCACCGCTTGGTGGTCTCTCTCAGTGATGGCTCGCGCAGGAACTGGCAATCTTTAACTATCTTCCAGCAGTAGTCAAACTCGACAGTGAGAGGGGTCCGAGTAGCATCAACAACCTCGCCGTATAGAAACCGACGGATGGCAGGCAGTGAAGTGTCAACTTGTATGCCTCGTACTCGGACGTGCTCCAGGGGGGGCTGTTTAGCGGGGGCAGCCCGCCTATTTATCTGTGATCGGAGAGTCTCTTCGTAGGATGTGTAGAACTCTCAGACCATTTCTTCGTTGTAACGTCCCAACGGACGTGGTGTCCACTAGAAGTGATGTCTGGTGAAGAGACGGTGGATATTAGACATCATCGGGAGACTCCCTGTAAGGACCCGCCGCTCTAAGGTGAGTGTTCGAGTCATCACTCATTTATCAGTCAGGAACTTGGCATCGGAGTAGACTTGAAATTTCCCGTCGACACACCACCGGTTGGGCTGGTCAGTGGCTGGGGTGGGGTCCTGAGCTGGTGAGCCTGAGGTGATATCCGAACTGTCGGCCTCCTCAGACGAGGGGGACGCTACAGCGGTGGCCAGTGCGGGTACCTCAGCAGATCCGGAGGCTTCCTCTGACCATGATACTCCTAAGGAGCCAGACGCTCCTTCTTCATTTGTGGTTGACCCAGAAGGTGTGTCGGTCAGTGTGCGCTCCTCATCAGACTGGGAGACAAGGACTACGCCGTACACCACCTTTTTGGGCGTGGCTCTGGGAGAACGTGCAGCACGGGAAGGTGTGGAAGTGCCTGAGGGCACATACTCAGGGTCATGCTCATCATCAGAGCTGATGACCATGTGGGCAGACGGGGCGACAAACTTTGATCGCCCACGCGCGTAGATTCGGTCTTTCTTGGGTGCCATAGCAGATAGTAACTGAAAAGGATCAATATTAGTACGAGTAGTGGCAAACAAGACAAGAAAAACCATACGAAATAAAACAATGAAAATAGTATGTCATTGCTATAGAAACAGTGACACACGACGGGCCTGGTGACGGCTCGTCGTGACTATGACAGACCGTAATGAGGACCTTCGTGTTTTACTTAGACTATGTATATATAGAGAACCCTGAAGGAGAGTCTCTAACTAGCATGACGGTATGTGCAGGACGGACCGTCACAGGTACAATGGTCCGTCGTAGGTGTCGATCGTAGGACACTTAAAAAATATGGAGACCCTTAGCAGAGGGGTCTCTGACCGTCATGACGGTCGTGCAGGATTGACCGTCGTGGGTATGACGGTCCGTCACATATGTCCGTTGAAGGATACTTAGAAAAAGTGAGAGACCCTTAGAAATAGGGTCTCTGATAACCAGAATGGTTGTGCAGGATGGACAGTCGTGAAGACGACGGTCCGTCACATGTGTCCGTTGGGGAACACTTAGGGAGAAAAATGAGAGACCCTTAGAAACAGGGTCTGAACCGAAACGGTTGTGCAAGATGTGTCCGCTGGGACAGGGTGCTAGAGCTTTTGGAACGGACCCTACGATGGTCCGTCGTGGGTATAACGGTCCGTCATCGGGGTCTCGTTCTGTATAACAGTGACAAAACTGGGGGTACCCCATGCATCCCTGATGAACCCACATCAAACTTGTAGTGTTTTGGACCTACATTTGTCTATCCCAACTACCTAGGAAACTAGCAATGCAAAAGCACCTATGTCTAGGGATGTCAACATGGCAATTTCAAAAATTTTGAACCTAGGTTAGACATAATCATATAAATTAAAACAACATACGACGAAGAACTAAGTTAATACTAACTTATAAACAAAAATGCAAGATAAATGAGTAGAAATTAGATACACATACCTTAGAAATGGAGAAAAACAAATAGACAAGTACTCGGTGGCCAGGCAGACACCCACAGCAGCAGCTCCGACTAGTAGATTAACACTTTTAGGGCTTTGGAGAATTTTGGGGGGCAATGATTGGTGGTTGATAGAGGAATAGATTGTGGAAGTCGAGAAAGAAAGAGTAATGGGAGAAATAATGAAGTAATGGGGGTTAAATGAGGGGTTGGGGTGTTTAAATGGTGAAAGTTTATATTAAACTCCAACCGGGTCGGGTCGGGTACGACTCATTAATGATGCAACGACTCCCCGACGACGGTCCGTCTCAGTTGTGATGATCCGTCATTGGGTCCGTCGTGTGTGCCCTAGTTAGAGAATAAGAGAAGGACGTACCTGGTACGACAGATGCATACAACGGTCCGTCGCAGGCACAACGGTCCGTCGATGTATCCGCAGTGACTGTTGCAGAGTCATTTTCTGCAGAATTTCACGGTGATGTGCCTGCAAATTTTAAAACCCATTAGTAGAAAAATGCTACCATTACTAAAATACTATACGTATTGGGTTGCCTCCCAACAAGCGCTTGATGTAATATTGCGGCACGACTGGGGACATTTGATTACTCAGACTTCATCAAGATGGTATGCCTCTATCACTTCATTCCCCGATGCTTTATGTCCAAAATAGAGTTTTATTCTATCTCTATTCCTCTTAAACCGCACTCCCTCCTTGGCTTTTAACTCCACTGCTCCATGAGGGAATTCTTGGGTAATCAAGTAAGGGCCAGTCCAATTGGACTTGAGCTTGCCCGAAAGACAAGGCACCCCAGAACTGTCTACAAGCACCAAATCCCCAACCATAAACTCTTATTTTTCATTTTTCTGTTCACTCTCCTTCTTCATCTTTTCTTTGTGGGATATGACAGATATCGATTGGAGCTCACCACTCTTCCTCATGGTCCTACAAATGTTGAAGGTCGCTTCTTCATTATTCAACCAAAATGTCATCTGTCACTTCTCCATATCAACTAATGCTCTACCTGTAGCAAGGAATGGCCTCCCAAGAATAATAGGCACTTCAAAATTGACCTCACAATCAAGAATAACAAAATCAGCCGGAAAGATGAATGACTCCACTTTTACTAGCACATCATGGAGTATCCCTATAGGTCGTTTCACTGTCCGATCAGCCATCAGTAGCCGCATCGCAGTGGGTTTTGGATCCCCCAAACCCAATTTTTTGTAAATTGAAAGGTGCATGAGATTTATGCTTGCCCCCAGATCACATAATGCTTTCGCAAAATGTAATGACCCAAATGTACAACGGATAGTAAATGCACCAGGATCTTCTTTCTTTTGTACTAGGGATCTTGTAGAAATAGCACTACAATGCTGCAGTCTATCATCATCCTCGAAAGTGGCCGATCTTTTCTTGGTGACCAGATTTTTCATAAATTTGGCATAACCGGGCATTAGTTATAGAGCTTCTACCAAAGGGACATTGATAGAAAGGTGCTTCAACATTGTTATAAAACGCCGGTATTTACCATCCTCGGTCTTTTTCACTAATCTCTTAGGGAAGGGTGGTGGTGGCCTAGGCATGGGAATTACCTTGATAGGTACTTCTGCATCTTTTCCATTAATTTCCTCTGCTTCACTACTACCCTTTACCATATTATCATTATCCTTTTTCACATTTTCCTCAGTAGATGGCATAGGGGGGTCAATGGTTTGCTTACCACCCGAGTAGTAATTGCCATAGAGTGCGCATCATTCTTTGGATTTTGGAAAGTGTTGCTAGGAAGAGTGCCCGGTTGCCGTGTGTTCACTGTCGCAGATAATTGGGCCACTTGCAATTCGATCTGTTTAATCGAAATTGCATGTGTATCAACTTTTTGCCCAATACTAGATAAATCACCCCTTAACTCTTTAATGTGCTCATCACTAGAATCGAACCTTCTCATCATTTTGTACAACATATCCTCAACTCGCGCCATACTATCTCCACCATCCCTAGGAGTAACTTTACGATTTTGAGGAGGGACATAGGGCCCATTCCTGTCGTTTCTATTAGCATAGTTACCCCTTTTTAAGTTGTTGTCGCGGTTGTAGTTTCCATCTCGGGCATAATGACCCTCACGATTGTAGTTACCATAGTTCCGACCTTGGTTCCCTTGACCTTGGCGCCAATTATCCTGATTTGAGCCTTGGGCGCTTGGTCGGAAACCCCCCATCTACTCATTTACTGCATAAGTGTCCTCCGCATAATAGCATTCATCATTAGGGGGTGGTGGTTTAGCCAAGTAGTTGACTGCACTGATCTTTTCAGCACCCCAAGTGACATGTTTTAGTACCAACCTAAGCTCAGTTCTCATCTGAGCCATTTCTTCCCGAATCTCATCTGTGGTTGGGTTGTGAGTGGACTGCACTGCGAAGGTGTTTCTCCCTGTATCAGACTTCCTAGTACTCCAAGCTTTGTTATTCGGGGAGATTTTTTCTAATTTTTTAGCAATCTCAGCATAAGGGCATTCTCCATAAGATCCACCTGCTATAGTGTCCAACGCCGCTTTGTTGTTATCATCCTGTCCCCGATAGAAGTATTCCTTCAGTGACTCATCATCCATACGGTGATTTGGAACACTTCTCAAGAATGAGGTGAATATATCCCAAGAACTACTAACTGACTCTCCTGGTAGTGCCACAAAGTTGTTCACTCTTTATTTGTGGTTTAGTTTCTTGGAGACAGGATAGTAGCGTGCTAAGAAAACATCCCTTAATTGGTTCCAAGTGAAGATTGAGTTGTGTGGGAGCTCACTGAACCACATAGCAGCCTCTCCCGTCAGCGAGAGAGGAAACACTTTGAGACTTATTACATCTAAATCTAGCTCAAGCATACCTACACAACTTTTACACACTGCCCTTACCTTAGCTATATGGGCATGTGGATCCTCAGAAGGTAGCCATGAAAAAAACCTCTGGCAGTGAGCATTTGAATCAGGCTACTAATAACCACAAAGGTGTGGCCTGTGGGTAGAGAAGGAAAAACCAGTGGCCCATCCGATTCTGCTATGTTATCATAGCCTCGGTAGTATGCTTGGGGCTGTGGAACGGGATTTTGTCCCCTCTGTTGGTGTTCACCCGGAGCATCGGGTAACATCTAACCATGAACATCAACCTGAGCTGGGATGTTCTGGTTCGGATCATCATCATTTATTCCCAAGTTTCGATTCATATTGAGCAGTGTACGCTCTAGCTCGTGATCGTAGGGAAACAAGGGTTCTCTTCCTCTCCGTGTATTTGGCCTACAAGGCGGATAGTTCTAACAAAAATCAAAAACAATAAAACAAAGTAAAATCAAGAAAATATCAACTAAACAATAGTAATAAGTTCAAGTTAATCTAAAAGCTATAATCCCCGGCAACAGCGCCAAAAATTTGATACACTCAAACTTACTTCTCAAATAAGAAGTAAAACGGTCGTGTCAAGTAAGTAACCCAACTAGTGAGGTTGGGATCGTTTCCACGAGGAAAATAGTCTAGACTTAACTTCAACCTGTTATTACTATTGTTTGGTCAATGACTTCATTGGAAAGTAAAAACATAAAAAGGGGGGTTTCTATTTCTAAATGAGTGAATATAAATAATGAACCTGAAAGAGACACTTAACAGCTTTGACACTTGGATTTTAATCAATTAATCAAAGTAACTAGGGTTTTCGTGTTCCCCACAGGTTCATAACTTGATAATTCTAACTATAACAATTCCCTCCTAGTATCTTGCATGCAAAGTGACAAGTTATGTATTTCTAAATCCTTGGTCCGGCATCTAGAAAATCTCACTCCGCACCTTGGTCCTGCTACGTGTGTTGCTATCGTAACCCTTATCCTTACCTCATATTAAGCATTGTATTCGATATTTGACTAAGTTATTACCTCGTACCAATCAATACTAGCCTATTAGATAGTATACCACTAAATCTATGTTAATAATTTTTTCCTCTGATTACCTCCTTGGTCCCGGCAAGTAGCATTAAGGCGAGTTCTAACGTTGGCCATTCGTTAAAAATACTTCTAAGCGAAAGAATTATTAATAATGCAAGACACTATTCTAGAATTGTTATTTTTGTAGGGTTTATCTCATTATTTGCCTATGGTTTCCCACAACCTAGTTATGGAGTTTAGCTACTCATGGCCATTAACATAAATCAAAATATTAAATAGAATTCATGTACTTACTTCAATGAGAAAGAGTAAAATCACAAAGTTTGCTTGATTAATCACCACAAATTCACTTGAAAGAATCTCCAAATCTAACACTAATAAACAAAGTCTAATAATATGATGTCTAACAATGCGGAGTCTAACAATCTAAGAGTCTAACTATCCGGCGTCTAAAATCAAAAACGAGGTTTTTCGATTTATTTATAGAAAATAAAAACCTAATTAAACAAGGACTCTGTTTGCTAGAAATCTACAAAAACGCGGCTGGGTCGACGGACCTCGTGACGGATCGTCATGGTCACGACGGTCCGTCATGGACTCTGTCATCCTATACTTGTGCAATTTCTTCTGCTTCTCTTCTTCATTACCCTCGATCTAAAGTATGACGGACCGTCATAGGCACAACGATCCATCAAGGGCCTTCGTTTCAAAACACTTCAACACTTGGAATATGGGTACTGGGATCACTTCTCTAAACTTCATGACGAACCTGCAGGACAGACCGTCATAGACACGACACACCGTCACAAGCCTTCGTAACCCCACACTTGGTCAGACTTCCCCATCTTCCTTCAGCAGCTGCACTACGCTGCCACCTACGGACCGTCACAAGCACAATGGACCGTCATAAGCTCTGTTGGTGGTCTCTTCTGCATTTCTTCGCTCAAAATCTTTGCATTCAGCTATGGAAAGATTTCCTGTAAAACAAAGAGAAACTTATATAAAAATTAGCACAAAAAAGGCTTTTGGACACATTTAACTTAAGGAAAAAGTATTAATTATACTGTGAAACCACGGTATATCAGTCCTATACTTTCGGACACATACCATTTTATTCTTTATTTTAGTGTATTAGATATTCATAGACTTAGTATTGGAGATTAAATGTCCTTGATGTGATGACTATAAGATTTTGGGATGATAAGTATTAAACTTTAAAAACATATTTAAATTGGTTGCTTAGTATCTTTTGGAGCTTCCGCATTATTGATATTATTTATAGTTGAACTATTGGTATATGTTGGGGTTTAGATGTGTTGGTTCGCCCACTTAAGGAGGTAAGTGTGGGTGCCACTCACGACTCGTTTTGGGTCGTGACAAAAGAGAAGTAAGGGATAATGGTTAAAAAGTTTTAAAAAAAGTATTTTGGTGTGAGAGAATAGTCATCATTGTGTATCATATAATTATAATAATTGTTAGTTTTAATTCTATCATTTGACCTTCTTTTTTTTCAATCCAATTAATATTAACATTATTTTGACAAAAACTATCATACAAATTCTAAGGCTTGATCTCTTGGAGAAGAAAAGATCACTTTGGAAATTATTGTAAATAAATGTGCTCTGTAAAAAGTTATTTGTAAAGCTGCATAGTTGGATTTACATATATTTTGTATTAACAAATACTTATAATAATAACTTACAAAAACATAAAAATAAAGTTTAAAACACGTAGTAAAAAATATTAATTAATATTATTACCATAAATTAATGATTGTATA